>CM040997.1:6853866-6896329 GCA_022985145.1 Pangasius djambal
TGAGTGTTCATTTTAGACTCCATTGGTAGATATAAAATTGAGTACTGATTCTGATTATTAAAATAGGCTACCCAAAAGAAAAGAGTAAGAAAAAGCATTAGGTATGAAGCTGGGTATGAATTTCGTTCTAGCAGTATGCACTTCATCTGGCTTTGCTCGGCAGCCATGCTGATGTGCTAATATAAATAGTGGCAGTAAGCTCACCTGCACATGCCTCCGAAACCTGCAAGAAGACTGATGACTTCCTCTCTGGCTACCGTTCAGCACCTCCATCAGTCTGCTCCCAGCCACATGGGGTTCATCTCAGGGTAGGGAGGGATGGGCTAGTGAAGACCCTTTTAGAGCAGGACTAGTGGCAAGAGACCGTACAGCGGTCAAAAGTTCAGCAGCATCTGGAGACAAAAAGGAGTTCTGGGTTGTCTTGAGTTCCTGGACAAATCCTCTTCTTGACGGTGAAAGGTATTAAAATAACAGTCTGCTATATAGTCTCTCTCAGCCTCATCTACCCCCATTTCCCTGAGCCACAGCCACAGGGTGCCTGTGGTTTTCGGACCCCAGTGATGGTGTGAATCGCAGACACAATGCAGTCAGTGTTCACTGGTGGCCAGTAAGCCATGTTTATATTTGTGGAAGCCACATGTTTTCACATTTTAAATTCCTTACCTGGTTCTCTGAAATGTAGAGCTTAAGGTCAGTGGAGAATAAAATATTTCTTCTGAGTGGACATTTTGTATTTCCTTACATATATTCTTTTTATGTTGTCTTTTTCTCACAACAGACAGCTTTGCTTGTGGAGATTCCAACTTACCGAAACCAAAGAATATCCAGCCCTGTTTTGGTGAACTTCTACATATGCAATGGCAAACGGAAGAGGAGCCAATACCAACGATTCACCTACCTACCATGTAATGGTAAAACCTTACCCTCTCTGGGTATATATTTTTCTCAACATAATGTTAAACTTGCATATAAGGTTAGGAATGAAAATTAAAAAAAAAAAAAAAAATTGTAATCCAAGCACATAAGCCTCCCTTATTCAAATTTGATGGTGATTCCATGATTGGTGTGCCATTTATGTACCACTGATAATACATTTATAAATATGTATATAAAGCAAGGGAAAAACACTAGGTAAAATGTCCTTCACAGAAACATATGTATATTTCATAATAAATAAATAATTTAAATTAACATTAATAAAATCTATCTACAGTGCTTAGAAAACATTATTTATGCCTGTCCCAGCTCACTATAACTACACTTTATTTTGAAATATACTGTACTTCAAAAGTAATAAATAAAAGTAGTAGTAGATTTGCATTAATGTGTGAATCCATTTAGCATCTCATGCTTGAAACATGAGTTGTCCATTTAGTCCTACAAAATTCACTCAATATGAAGTATTTGGAATATTCCATGTCACATGTTCCACAGGAGTTTGCATCATCTGCATTTCCTGAAAATTATGAGAAGAAAAAAAAAAGTTTTTTCTGTTATTTTCAAAATATTATGATATTATGATATTGAGTGACAAGGTAACTTTGAAAGTACAACCCAAATTATAGACTGAAAAGCAAATTTTTAATTAAAATAAAGATCTCCAAATAAAAATATCCAAAATTTGAGTATTTGCTTCAAAGCTGTTACTCATTTAGGAGTAAAATGCTCTGTAAAAAATGGCAAAGAAACTGTAAAAAATAAATAAAAAATTAGGTAGTTGCCCAAGATACAGTAGGTTGACACGTTTTTTTGTTAGGAAGCTGAGGTCAGAGTTCAGGGTCAGCCATGATATGGTGTGCCTGAAGCAGAGAGGGTTAAGGGCCTTGCTGAAGGGCCCAACGGTGGCAGGTGCTGCTTCTTGAACTCCCAACCTTCTTATCAGTAACCCAGCACCTTAATCATTGAGCCACCACTGCCCTTCAGCTAGATAAAATAGTGATTCTTTAGCTTGCTACTAGCAAGTAGCAGCCACCCTCAAATGAACTTTCTTTATTTTAATATTGCATCAACAAAGAAATGTCACATAAGCCCTACTGGCTAAACAGGCTTTTTATTTAAGCAAGTTTATTTAAGCTACCGGTGTGTTTTTAGTTTGGTTACCATAATGCCAGCTCATTTTATTTAATAAAGTTGAGCCTGTGTGTTTTAAACACTGTGAGGGGAGGAAAGATTTACTGCATTGCTTCTACACTTACTAGAGAAATTAAGCTACACATCTATCGTGCTGCTACACCGGCATTGACAAATACGAACTAATTTAAAATGACTTGCTATCAATTGTTATAGAGCTCATAACAGTGATCCTGCTGCTCATCTTCATTTGAACATTTGAACTCCAGACATTTTATTGTCTTTTTCAGTGAAAGTGGTCAAACTCTTCTCATTGCATCTCAATAAACATGTTCTTTTCCATACCTGTTAGATTATACAAGGTCTAGAAGGGCGACATTTGGGTGGAGTTGACTATGTGAATGCTATTATTCAGATGCCAACTGATTGCCAGAAGAAAAAGTTTAAAAAAGGGCCAAACCACCACTAATTGCCCCAGGATTAGGGTGCCTAACCAGTGGGTGGTTCAAAGTAATGATTCATAGGCTGCCGAGCCTGGCCCTGCCCTGTCTCCTTCAGCCTGGCCACTGTAAAGCCTCTCTGTCCCCTCTGACAGTGTTCCACTGTCCTCTCAGCTGACACACTGGATACACCACAGAGGCCATGGGTACATCCACAGCAACCGACAAGCTGAATAACACTCTCTTATAATGAATAATCCTCTATTAGGTTCTGCAGTATAACATCATTTTATGATAATAATTCTCTCCTTCTACGTGTCTGAGAATAAGCTAATAGATCATAGCTAGAAATCTTATGATTTCTAGCTATGATCTATCTACAATCCCCAGTCTTGTCTTAAAATATAAACAAGTTATTAGGGAAAGTCATGGAGTTATATGAAATAGTGTAGCTTTGATAAATGTATAGGAATGACCTTTTAAAGAAGATACTGAATAGAATTTCGATTCACTGCAAAAAAATTACATATTAGCAAATATCTTGAATATCTATCTAGTATTAACTATGATAAAATTAGAATAAAACAAATATATGATTATTAAACCCATTTATAGACATTGTTGCTAATTTCGACCTTGAAAACATGTAGATTTGTCTAATTTTAAGCATTTATTTCTAGAAAGAAGCAAAATTATCTGCCAGTAGAATAGGAAAATTTAAAGCTTGAAATGTATAA
This sequence comes from Pangasius djambal, assembly GCA_022985145.1. Classification (NCBI taxonomy): domain Eukaryota; kingdom Metazoa; phylum Chordata; class Actinopteri; order Siluriformes; family Pangasiidae; genus Pangasius; species Pangasius djambal. The sequence continues at coordinate 6,857,114 of CM040997.1, forward strand.
AAGCATCTAAAACCAGGCTGCATAATCTTATATTTGATTTATAATAATCTCATAATAAGAAATATCTGCTGATAGACCAAGACTATTTCAAGCTTGAAATTAGTTTAAAAAATGACTAGAAATAGGGTCAATTATGATATATTTGTTTTATTCTAATCTTATAATAGGAAATAATAGATACAGTTACCCATATTCAAGATATTGTCACTTTCTAAGATATTATTTTTTGTAATGTTGACTGAAAGTGTTAATTTAGGGTTCATAATGCACCTGCTAACTTGGTTAGTTGGTGATTATTCCTAAAAGCAGAAGCTGAGCTGGTCTATGACATCTATGCAAGCTGGCAAGTTATTTTCCAGCTTCCTTATTACTTGACTAAATCGATAAACAAATGTTTGGGATTTTGTAATTGCCTTACTGTTTTACCTTAAAACAGAAAAAGTCTTATCTTAAAAATAACCTAAATCTTCAATGTACTTCAGAAACCTGAATTAGCAAAGATAATCTAACAGCTGGATCAGCTTGGCCTGTTTGGGCAGCTGGTAACTGCCTAAGCTGTCAGACACTTCAAGTCATAAGACAGTTTCTTGCCTTAAATTATCAACAGCATTCAGGGCATGTGTATGACGTGTATTCTAATGGAAATTTGCTGTTTTGATGAATGATGAACCAAAATTGCTTGGTTGACAAGTTTCTGTGGTTTTAGAAAAAAGTGTTACCAATCTATGTAGAGGCTAAAGCATAAAGTATAAGATTAGACATCTGAGGCATCTCTTAGACATCGTCATGTGATTGATGGCTCATTTCTTCCTGCTAGGTCTACAGCACTCTAGGTGTCTGGGTTTTATTTTAAAACTTGGGCAGTCAGGCCTGCCTCAACAGTTCCTCTAATGCATGCTGCTGATAGGTTCCTGAGCCAGCAAAGGCGCTGGGTGTAAGCATGTGTGTGTGTGTGTGTGGTGATGAATCATGGCCCAGTCTCAAAGAAAGACCTTATGTGTTGCAATATTATGGTCTTTAGATGTGTGTGGGTGGTGGACAGTAGAGAAGTGAGAACTTATACCACACAGCAGTGGGCAACATGCTTTATTCTGAAGTCCCACATTCCTCATCGCACATACGATCATTCCCAGTGTCTCTTGTCACCTTCAAAACCAATTCTGTCTGAGAGGAACAATGTTTTTTCCATTCATATTTGAATATTTCTGCATATTAGCCAGATCATATGTTCATTCATTCATTCATTCATTTGTAAGTTCTGAATATCGGTTCTGCTCTATTGAACATGTGAGGCATGCTGTTACAGGAAAATAATCGATGCAGCCCAATTTGAAACAGAGTGACTGTTACCGTCCTGAAGTTGATTACTTTCCAGGAACAGCACATCCCAAAATGTTTTATTCCTCTTATACCACAGCTAACAATGTTTTATTTATTAAAGAACTGCACATTGTACTTTTTTCCATTTATAGTGGCATTTAATGTTGTGGAACAGCAGCTAAAAATAAGTTACTTCCTGCTATCACTATTACTTAACACAAGGCTTAAGTTTTAGCCTTAGTTTTCACTACACTATGCATTGTGTGTCCATATATAAAGATTTTCTTTTACAGCTGTGGTAATGATTGCACAGCAGGGTTGTTTATAGCACCCCAGGACTGTACACAATACAAGCTGTCAAGAAATATTATATACTATATAGAGCTATAAATACCAGATTTATAAGAAATAGCAAAGGCCATTGTCTTTTAAGATGAAGATTAGTGTTTGTGGCTGAGATCTGACATAGGATACAGAGTTAGGATTTTTTTTTTCAAAACCTCACTGCAGCAGTGCATTGTGGGGAAAAAAAGTAATCCAGGTGAAAAATTAGACTATAGATTTGAACAGTGGCTTTTGATTCTGATAAACAAATGCAATAGTTCAATTTTTAAGGTTCTATAGACACTAAGACGTGTGTCTGAAACATATTGAATATTTTCTTGACTGCTAATTAATTAAACTCTTTTGGAAATGAAGCTTCCTGCCTCAAAGTTTCTCATAATACACGGTTAAAGTGTATTACTGCTAGGGAAAGCTCCAATGAAAATAGTCTCTTTTATTATAGAAACAGCTGGAAGTCTCTTGTGGTGATGATTCATCCCTTTTTTCCCCGTCTTTCTTTAAATATTTTCAGCTGGGCGGGAGTGTGACGCCTGAGACACACAGTCTCATTGATGAGAATGTTTGTTTGGCTCTGGGTATCCTAGCCACGAGCCCACTCGATCGCACCAGCTCACGTGACACTTAATGAACCAACAGTGTTTGTTTATTCATGTTTTTTTTCTCATTTGAGACCTCTCTTTCTTTCTATCACAGTTCCCACCATAAAGACAGAGCCACATGATGACTATGAGCTCCCTCGCCTGTGTGCACAGCAGCACTCACCTAGCCTTGCCAAGCCGTATTACGGTCTGCAAGCTGTGCCTGCCCTGATGCCTTCAGAAAACAGAGCCTGTGTGACAGCCGCTTATGGCCCTCAGAGACTCGCAGCAAAGCCTTCGTCCCTGTCTTGCTCCTCCTCCTCTCCCAGCACCAGCCCTAAACTGCAGGATCTCTCACCCACGCACTTCTCTCCTCAGTGCCTCTCTCCAGGCTCGAACCCTGGGCTTCAGCCAAGTGCCATCCCTCACGTCTCGGCCATCCAGCCCACGCCTGGCCGCTATCAGCAGTCTGTTCTCTACCCATCAGGCAGCGCATCCTCTTCTCCTGGCTCCCATCCATCTACCCCGGGTTCAGCACCTGAACTCATCTTCTCTCCCAGTCACAGTTTGACCCAGTCTCCAGTCACAGGTGAGGCCACAGAGCTGCCTAAAGTTCCAGTGAGAAGTGGGCCATCTCCTCTTTTACAGGATGAAGGAGCACCTCCAACGCTGGCCATCAGCATCAAACAGGAACCACAAGAACTGGATCAAATGTATCTAGATGATGGTAAGTTGCAAAGCAATGTTCTAGCAAAATGTCAACAAATCAGTATCGAATGCAGTGATTAGTTTTTGTTCCATTACTTCCTGTTAGACCTTACTTTTTATGAACTGCTTTTAATTTAACTCCAAGCAAGTGGAAAAAAACGAGTTCCTGAATTACTGCTAAAATAAAATTAACTAAAATAAGATAAAGTAAAATAAGCTCAAATTAAATTAAATTAAATTAAGATAGATAGATTGATAGATAGACTTTTAGTCTAGTTATATTTTTTGTTTAATGATATTCATTTGACCTCTTTTCTGCCAATTTTTGTTAATTTTGTGGTGAATTTTGAGTCACTGTATTTCTGGAAGAAACACCTGTGTCCAAAGCAAGGCTTTTAAGCAAAAACAAAGGATCTTTGTTGACTGCCCCATCCTCTTCATTGAAAAAGTACACTTCTGCTTCTAATTACAGAGCTGTCAGAAACTATAAAATCTGTAGTACACACTGTGAACTCCATTCAATACATTTTCATATGGTTCAATTTTAGCAGTTCATAAAAAGTCAAGATATTATACAGACACAAATAAACACATTATTATGGGTTAACCTAAGCCTTGGAAAAAAGGCTTAACATGCATTACTTCATTACAAAGGCTACTATATACACAAGCAGTTTAATTCAGTATGACTTGGTGCCAAAATGCACCACGTCATGTGAGCAGTCAGAGAGTTAAAGTTTGATCGAAACATATACAGCTTTTGTCCTGCTTGCTTGTAAAAAAAAAAAAAAATTGTCAGCCAACCAGAAAGTTTTACGATCATATTTAAGGACTGATCTACTTAACCCAGAGGTGCGAGGTAATGGAATACAAAGACGTTTTTCCAATTATCTCTGTTCACTTTAATTTTTCTACATTTTTTTGAAAGTCAAATGTTTGCAAGTTTGTGGCAACAAGAAAATGGGAGTGAGTGATTCCTTGCTTTACTTATTTCTACATAACTTGCTCCAATTTACATTTTATTGGGTGTTTGTATGTACGTGCCACTGCAGGGTATTGCAATATTAGTACTAATATATTAGCGGTATAATTTAATACATCTAGTAATCTTAGTCGGTATTACTAAAACAGTATCAAGTATTAAGGGTAAAAAGTATTTCTTGTCTATGAAATAAGTGTGTGGTAAATAATCTAGAATTAAACACAATGGGGTATGTGATACATTTTTTATCCATTTATAGCTACATTTAATTTACATCATATGCCCTTATCCGAAGTGACTTACATTTATCTCGTTTATGCAACTGAGGGTTAAGGGTCTTGCTCAAGCCCCTAGGAGTGGCAGTCTGGAGGTGCTGGGATTTTTTTTACTTGCAACCTTCCAATCAGAAGGCCAGTGCCTTAACCGCTGAGCTACCACCACCCGTTTAATGTTATGCAATGTGTGCTAAAGATATTATTTCCTTTTATCATTTACATTACAGCTGCTAAAACCAGTTGTCCCCTCACTGGTCTCCTTTTTTCTCTCTCTAGAAGTTACTAGGACAAAAAAAAATTCAGCTTGTCTTGTTACTGAGCAAAACCCTCCATCCTTAATACTTTCCAGTGTCTAAAAACTTAAAGGAACTGGTTTACCTGTTTACACTGGAGACTCCTTGCAAAATGCTAAATAGAACCTTGACCATATCAGCAATTACACATATTTTTTAATCTGTTTAGGTGCATTAATAAAAGCCTGTGATTGGTTTTGCAGTTGGAACTACTGTTAGAGCTGCCAATATAGAAAATTAATTAGCACATTCTGATCAATCAGAATCAAGAATTCAACAGTGCTGTTATATCGAAGCATTTACAGTTTACGTTTATCTAATATAAAAAAGGTTGCTCAGTAGATAGACTTTATAACTTCAGGTTAGAAACAAAAGTTCCTATCAATGGCCAGAGTGGACTCTGTTGTAGCAATCTGGCATTAATTTGTTGGCAGTGGATCTTATTTCAACACTCCATTTAGTGCTATGGAGATTGGAAATAAAGAGGACACATATTATATCATCTGGTCGTTCAACAGACTGGGACTTGTGATTCCCACTTAAAGTTTCTACTCTTTATTTGAGCAGAATCTGTATTCATACTAAACAGTGCTCCACCTGCCTCACAGAATAGATCAAGTCATCTAATCAGTCTTGGACTCCATCTCAGCCATTTCAGATGACCAGACTGGAACCGCTAGTAAAGCAGTCGAAATATTATCCGTGCTGTTCTAAGCATGTGGCTAAGACAAGATGAAAAAGTGTGGTCAAGCCACAAAGCAGCCATGCAGAGTAGGATCTTTTATGTGTTGGCTCGTCGAATTATTACCTGACATTTTTCTAAGCTCTTAGATTTAATACTGCTTATTCGGCTTCTGCAGCTAGTGCTTGTTAAAAGTTCTGGCAAGGTTTCAGATTCCTTGAGCCCTTCCAGGTGTAGTGTTTCTTTAAGGTCTTGTCATCCACACTCATTATATCACATCTAGAAAAACAGAAGCATGTTAGCTTGAGATTTGGTAATGTATGCTTTGGACTCATTGGTCACTCTGACAGTCCGTATTTAATGTAAATTCTTATCAGGCTGTAATCCTCTCACACATCAACGGTGTGCATGCTCCTACTGCATTTAAATTATGTTCTGACATTAAATCATGTATATCACATACCTTAAATTTTATAACCAGCCTGTTATTACAATACCCCCTTTTTGTGATAAATTTTTACAATATTTATCATCATTATCTGCCTCTCGGCTTCTCTCTGATAAGATCCACTAGGGTCCCTTTGGGCTGGCTGGAGGTTGCGGTGATCTTTTCTCATGAAAATACTTTCTAGCACTGGCTGCATGTCCTCTCCAGTTTCTGAAAGTTAGATGACTTGCTACTATACAGTACACTGAGTTGGCTACTTGCTACAAACGCTGCCACAGATACGGCTCTAGATCTGCTGGATCAGATCTGTATATTCTGTGTTGAGAGAAGACCAAATCCTGAGGCAGATTTCTGTAGCAATCATCCACTGTAGGTAATCTGTGTGAGCTGAACTTTTAAATCATACAAAGCTGTCATAGTAGTTAGTTATCATTAGAGTAATCGTTATCATTTCTGTAGTAGCAATTAATTCATAGTGACTTGTGTATATATAATCTGAGATTAATAAACTGATTTGAAAATGTGTTGTTTTTTTTAACCAGGAAAAATTAATAATTGTTTGATGTGGTGAAGCTTTCTAAGTTTTCTGTTAGGAGATTTCTGCAAGGAGGATGTTTATTGAACATTTATGGAAGGACTCTCCAATGTCGGAACTTTATAACGGTCAGTAAGATAACATGTTTTGTCTGTAGTAACTTTGAGAGAGTGCAAAAATAGAGGCTGGTGAGGGTATGATTGTTAATAGCTGCTGTAAGTGATAACTTGTTTTGCTGATTTTCCATAGTGTTAAATGTAATTATAAATGGGTAAAAAGTATAACATGTCCTTCTTTAATTAATTAAAGAAATTGGCAAATTGCCGTGGGATAAGAAGAATACAACACTGTCCACTGGAAACATTGGAAAATAATCAACTTCAGGGGAGTAAGACTAACTCTCTTATCACTGAATATTTTCCTATAACAGCAATATATGTATATAATGTTTTGTTCCTTACATACTGTATATATACACTACTTTTAGATAGATGAAAGGCAGCCTTGCAGACCAATAAGTTGAAATCTGAAAGCCACATATTAGATGTGGTTTCCGTGTTAAACTTGGAGACAGTGTCATGGGAGGTTGGTGTTGCTTTTTGTTGTGGTGCTGATTGTGGTCTTTAACAAGTTCTTGAGATGAAAGTTGAATGTTGTGTATCCAAACCATGTATTTGTGAGGTCCAGAGATGGTGAGCAGTGATGCTCTTGGTTGTTTAATGAGACGAGCAGCAGTGCTGGGCTGATTGTTTGGGAGTTCCTCACTCTCTCACCATTTCCTGGAGGCAAAGACAAGGCAGGCTGTCCACACTCTATCAGGCTTCCCCAGCTGTTGCTTATCCACATACAGGAAACAGGTTCCTGGATTACCTCACATCCAGTTATTCACTTCCAGCCCAGAGTCACAACAGCCCTATCACTAATATGGTGCCATTTTGACACAATTTAATACTAACAAATAATTAAGCGATTGTTTATTTTTCCACTCTGAGAAAGGAAATTGTTGTGCCTATAATGAAGATGTGAAGATGTAAATGCGTGACTATAAGGCTTTTTTTTTTTCAAGTATAAACTTCTTATTTGTTGTTGTTTTTCACATAAACACCAAATTGGGAAATGAACACCAGATGGAATGAGTCATACTGCTGCAAAGTAGTTTGTTAAAGCATCATCTCTAAAGTTCTAATGATTGTTTCTAGGTGGCATAGTAAAGACAGCCCTCTGATATTGACTTGTGAGATTCCATTTGGCTTCGTCTAGTTGCTCTGTGAGTGGACAAAGAGGTTTTTGAAGCTGATCTTTGACCATCAAACATGCCCAAAGTGAGTAAATTGATTGAAAGTTTGACAGTTTGGCCTGAAATACAGCTTGTTCATCTTCTGTTTTTCCTCTGTCTCACATTAAAGCTTTATTATTCTGGCTTCGGCTACCAATCTGAAGGCTTTTCATTAGACCCCTTATATGAAATCTCACAGCAAAATAAGATATATGTCATGGTAACTGAGAGCAGCATAGTTTTTTTGTTAGGCACAGTGTATGGCACCCAAACCCCATACCCAATGGATATTTCTGACTCAGATATCATTATTCTAGACCCAAAACACAACATTCTCAGAGGATGAGCAGTCAGGAAGAGGGGAAGTCATTGAATCATTACAAACCCCATGAAGAAATGCTGGGTTCTGACCCAACCAGAATAAAGTCATTTATAGGCCTCATTTATCAAACCTGCTATGAACAAATGTATTCGACAATCATTTGCAGTAGCATTTGCATATCAAATCCGGTACTCATGAAAATCCACTTAGTTGAGAAAAATGTTCTTTTCCTACCAACCAACAGTTTGTGTAAATTTACTTATACTTTTACTTATAACCTCAATTGATAGGATTCAAATCATATGAATTGCACCAATTTTTTCTTTACAGATTATGGTGTCAATTTTAAATTGATTTTTTATTTCAGTTACACTCATGTATTTAATGAAAAGTTTGTGGTTTCATATAAATAACTTCAAGAAAAGCAATGCAAAAGAAATCGGTAAATCTGGATAAATAAGATTGGCCCTTCAATCAGGCCAAATGAACCCTATAAACGATGAAGAGCTGGTGTGCATCTGTAGTAATCAATGCTCTGCAGTGGCTGGGCTGCATTACTGGAATATTTAGCGCATACCTCACTTAGGAGGCACTCCTTCACCGTTTATTCGTCATTTTGTAGTTTTCACCTCTCTGAGCCGTGCCTTTTATGGCACTATGTGGGCCTCACTAAAAGTAAAACAGCTGTGTGAGGATGGCACTTTTACAAGTGATTTTCATTTAGCAATATACACCAATGTGTTACTGAAACTTTTGAAGATCTGGTTGCAATTTTTAGTCCAATTTGGATTGGCATTTGAAAATATTAACACTTTGCTAAAAGATTGAGACCAAATGTCTGGCTTGGTTAAGTCACATTTAAATGTATGGTTTTGTTAAACTAGCCAGTTGGATTCTGTGTATTGACACTTTAGATACTATTGATTGTGTTGAAAAGCTGGGCCATGTGCAGACTGAACTGGGTGTATTGGTAGTACTCAGTGGACACACATGGCAGATGTTAAAGGGGGGAAAAATGGTCATAACGAAGATCTGCTTTGCAAAAGCATAGAGCCAAAAGCATAGAGCAGACCCTGATGAGTGCATGCGCTGAGTAACTTGAGTAGAAATGGATTATTTTCACCGAGAGATTTGGATGACCGTCTGATCACAAGCAGTTCCAAGTGAGTTGAAAGCCAGACGTCGTTACGAGCAGACTGAGCTTCACTGATTCTAATGCTCAGTGGACACACGTGGCAGACGTTAAATGGAGAAAAGAGGGCTCGTATTGAACCTCTGCACAGACCTAGCCATTTAAATCACTGGTAGAATTTCAGAATAATTAGCAATAATAGAATAATAATATTTTGTCATTATTATAGAATAAAAATAATATGCTGTATTTGCCTATAGAGATTAATTTGTCATTACTTCCTTTCTGATGCTTCATGAATAGTTAGAATAGTGTGATCTAAACGCATTATTAAAACTTGTGTCACATCTGACTGGTGTCACATCTGCTTTACTTCGAATCAAAGGTCTACACCTGCAGGCCATTCATCCGTTACTAATATCTAAGTGATGACTTTGGAGACCTGCAGCTTGTAATAAATTCTCTGAATGAAATTTTAGTGCCCAGACAGGTATTTCTTCCTGAACACCTCCTGTGTTTTAACAGATGGGAACATTTCGAGTGATCTGAATATTGATTCCACTCCCGTGAAAGTTCTTAGGGTTTGCCAGAATTCGTCACGAAGACATATCCTTGCAAATTACTCCTAACTGTCAAAGGGATCTAATTGTTTCAGCATGGTCTGGTGTTTCAAAGATGAACACATGTGATTTGCTCCCCATAATTCAGCCATCATGCTAATTCTTTTCCTGCAAGAATATTAGTAACAGCCGATTAAATCCAGTAGCTCGTAGACGGAGAGTGAAAGAAATGTGAGGTTTTATTATTTATGACTCCATCGCCATGAGAAAACTCCTCCTCTTGATACTCTGAAAGGATTTTTGATTTACAGATCTGTGGTAACACACAGTATGCTGCTTTTCCTTACTCATGATTAATGAGGTTTTTTAGTTATCTTAATACAGTGCATAAGGTTCTGTTAGTCTTATGTTCATGTGGTCAATCCTGATGCCAATTTCTGATATTTAGCTCTAATTTCTGGTTAAACGTAAACACTTTTGTGACCCTTCCTGGAGTTCTGTAGTCGTACACACCCTATCCGTTTGCAAGCGGACGAGAAGTTTGCGTTAGGATGCACTGAGCTGTTGGTCAGACCTCGGTCAGGTAGGGCGTCTCCTTAACACCACATCAGGAGATGAAAGGAAGTCTGGGCTCTATTGTTTCATGGGGAATGTCAGCAATCTGGACTGCCTCTTGGTCCCCGAGGCTGCTTTGTGGTGGGAGTGCCAAGGCCACGGGTCATTCGGAGGGAATTCCTCAGCAGGCTTCCCAATCTTGGCTGGGAGGAAACCCACAGCTTCCAGCTCACGTGGCTCCCCGCTCTCTCTCACTTTTTCTCTCTGGCTCCAGCTTTCCTTTTCTTCACTTTGTGCAAAACAACACATTTTCTGCAGTCTGGGCTTTAAAAAAAAATAAAGCTGCATTTATTGAACATGTTAAATTTGGCAACATAATTTGTTTGGTTGTTTGGTTTGTCCCTATGTGGAAACTCTGAAAGGTTTATGTAGAACCCCTTCTGAAAGATGGAACCATTAAGCACAAAATGAAGCCTTATGAAACCATTTTTGTCTACGTGTTTAGCATGAGGAATGCAGTACAAGGTATTTGCTACATTCATAGAACAGGTTAAATTTAGCACCTTATGTGGTTCATTAGTTTGTCTCTGTGTAGAACCCCTTTTGAAAGATGGAACCATTCACCACAGAATGAAGCCCTATGATTAGAACCTTAAAATATACCTCAGTTTATCCCCAAGAGGGATAAAATAGAGGGTTTTATTCTTTCAGAAAAGGTTCTAAATCGAACCTTCGCATAAAGCAAATACTTGAAGATGGTTACATTTGGCACCATAAGTGGTTTTTCTGTTTGTCTATCTGGGGAAACCCCTTAAGGTTCTATGCAGAATCCTATAACAGAGAGGTTCCTTTTCACAAAAAGGTCCCAGTAGAACCCATTTAGAAAGATAAATTCACTTATTACACAAAGAACCCAAATGTAGTGCAGTGCATTTAGTACACTTTAAATCCATAAAGGCTTTGGTTTATCACTACAACAGTGTTTCCCTTTTAGAAAAGTTTCCAGTTATAATCTCTTGAACAGCGCTTGATGAACATTTCCACCTATAAGTGTTTTTAGAAGTATCTTAAAAAGCCATGCTTAGTTGGAAGTGTTCATTCAAAATTATTTAGGCACAAGGGCTGTAACACTTCAAATCAAGCTACAATTCCTCTCATTGTAAATGAGAAAAGAAAGCACCAGATGCGTGAGATGTCTGCAGGTGTTTATGTGCAATCTGAGGAATGCAGCCGCTGCTGACCTTTCTCTCTGTCCATAACAGAAAAGGAATGTGTTGTTTTAAAACAGTTGCACTAGCTGATACTGTGTTTTAGAGATTTAGTGATTTAGTTCAGCTGTCTATCATCCCATTTAACACTGATTTAAATGATTAGATAAAATAAAACCATGTCACAAAATGCTCCCTATGGGAATGCTGTAAGATAATATGTCTGCTGCTAACATGCAAACACACCAACTACACAAGCCGGGCTTATCCGCTTGCCCTTGCTATCACTCTGTCTAGGAAGGCCTGGAGTTGTTTTAGGTTAGAGCCATGTGCTGTCACTTCCCATGTTAGGGCCAAAGAACATAACTGATAGAGTCTGAAAGAAGCCTCGGCTGTGGGAATGCCGTGAGACACAGCAGGCAGGAAGGCAGTGGACACCAGAGCACTCGGATCCTCTGATCAGAGGGCATTGCACAGCATCCTCCTTTTCTTGCTTTCTCACACACACACACACATTGTACACATGGCATGTGTGAGAGTTTTTCGGATGAGTGCCTCTTTTGGAATATTGCATATAAAACCATTTTTGGAGAATTGTAATCATGATTTGCTTTATAAGATGTGTAAGATGTGTTGATTATAGATATGGCCTTCATAGGAAGTCTCACACTGAATCCTGGTTTTATATATGCACTGCACAAGTAACACCAATTTTCCTGTTTTTTTTTTTTTTTGTTTTTGTTTTTTTTTTACAGTCAATGAGATCATAAGGAATGATCTGTCCAGCATCTCCGTTCATACCCACGCATAGCGACAATGGACCGTGAATCATACAGAAGAAACTGACATTTTGAACCTTTCATACCAGAACAAAAACATGCCTCCGCTTAGCCTGATTGCAATAACAACATCAGCACTGCAAAGTCGATTGTAAAGCTCACAATTGTAAAGCAGTCAGATCTAAGAGACTGACTGAAAAAAAGCAGCACAGAAAGTGTATGGAATAACAAAATACTACCAAAACAATGTGTGTGAACTGATGGACCAAGCCCTGTGTATGGTGTTTATTTTTTTTCCCCCCTCTACATTTCCTTTTGTGCACTCGTGTAGCTCTTTAAATTATTACCCAAGTGCAATTTGTTTTCCATTATTATTTTAATGTCTAAATGTTTAATGTATGCATATATGCCAATATGCCTTAAAATCAATGGTCATATTATTGTAATTAGACAGTTGTCTGCTATGGTAATGAATCATGTCTGAATAGCCATTCCTTTCCTTACATTGGGATTTTGTCCAGCTGTAATGAAACATAACTGGAATTGCATTTTTTATACATTGCAAGAGAATCATATTTATTGTCTCTACCTGAGCTGGAATGAATTGTACACAGGAAAATAAGTAGTGTGTGTTGTGGTAGTTAAAATTATAAATGGAATGAGCAGTACAGCCTTACATTTCAAAAATTTCTAAACCAAAGTGTTTTATTCAGGTTAGGCCGTGATCTGTTTCCAAACTGCCTCTGCACTACCTGTATATTCTCTGTGCCTCTGTGAGCATTTTGTGCCTTATATGCATTGATATGTCCACAGATTTCCTTTTCTGGTTAGTTGCATGTTGTCATTTTTTTTTGCTGAGAAATGTTATAATCGTTTTATCTAGCTGATGACAGGAAAATTGTTTTTTTTGCCACAACTATTTTTGTTTGTTTTCTGAAACTCAATATTGTGATAGTATCGATGCCATTGTTTTGTAGGTTATTAGCTAATGTATGCACTTTACTTTGTACTTCTCCTTAATGATATTTTGAAAAAAAAAATCATAACATATGATTTGTTTTGTATTTTTTTTTTCCTGATGAACAGTGAATTTATGAAAGAAACACACCAAGATACTGTTTTTCTTGCCAGCATCTTGTATCCCAGTTAACAATTATTAGTACATTTTTTGCTTTAGCAATAGCAAAATATGCACAATAAATGCATTTAACAAAGATCTTATGAAGTGTAGTAGGGCATCATTCCTTTAAAATACATTATACACTGTCAGTCGTCTTTCAGGAAACACACCAACATTATGTTTTGGTTGTGCATTAAAAACAAACTAATAGATCTGTGATCTATTATATAGTTTATTATATTATATAGTTATTATAGTTTTACCTCTGACCATTACAAAGTGCTGACACTGGAGACTCCTTCCAAAAATGTTAAATAAACCTCTCCTCACAGAAAACTTTACCATATCAACAATTACACACAATTTTTATAATGTGTTTATGTGGAGCCATATCAGTCCCTATGTAAGTTCTTACTATAACACTGATAGCATATTAGAAAGAGTGCATTAACATAAACCTGTTATTTGCATTACAGCTGGAACTATTGTCCAAGATGCAGTTATAGAAAATTAACCAACACCTACTGACCAATAAGATTCAAGAATCCAACAGCAACGTGAAATAAACTGTTAATGCAAGTATTCAAGTTTCTCAATATTTTACATTACATCGTTTGACAGAAAAGAATCTTTAAAAAAAAAAAAGTAAATTTTCAATTTATAAAAAAAAGACCTAGATTCATTTGTAGAAGAAATGTTCATTTAAAACAGGCAATGTACACCTTAAAGGTAAGCAGTGTTTATGTTTTGCTGATCAGTTCTTACATTTACAGACTAGCTTGATGCATCAGTTAATATTTATATTAATATTAATTTCTCTCCAAATTTCCTCTGTCCATGTCCTTTTAGCTTTTTGTACAATCTGAACCCCATTACAGTACAATCGATCCTCTATTATCCACCATATTAGCAAATCCATTACCGTATGACAAATATAAATTGAAATTTTTGAAATCAGTTGAAAAATTAATTGCATAAAATACAATGCAACTATACTGCATAAAAGTGAAATGGAGAAGAATGTTGAAAAAGATTTAAAAGTTATAGATAAAAAAAACCCTTTTTTTTTCTCTAAGATGTTTTTCCTGTGTTGACCTGCGAGTGAATTTTCTCTCACACATACAGCTGCTGATGCAAACATACACAAACACAAATACATGACACAATAACTATAACAACAAACATGGGAGAAAAAAATCCATCTCCCATCCCCATGAGAATGTGCCAGAACTCCTTACCAGTACTGTGCCATCTTATGTAAAACTAATTCTGTGCCATTATTTTGGAGTGGGGAGAAACGTCTGGTCCCCAAAGAACCAGGAAGGAGAGATCAGGAGAAGTGCAGCACCAGAAAAACAGCTGTTGAGCTCAGGCTCTGTGCCAAGACCCCTGTGACACCTGCCAGGACAGCAGGCATATTTTCCATGGGCATGAATCCCCACTGACACAGCCATGGTGACAGAACCCTCCCTGACTGTGTTATCATCAGAGCCATGCCCCAGAAATAACAGTGCTATTAGTAGCTTGTGTCAGGATCACCAGTTTGGCCTTGCTTGTGTTCTGTATAATTTTAGGTTATTATTATTATTATTATTATTATTATTATCATCAAAAATTCCAATGAAATCCTGGGTGTATATACAGATATTGCTCAGACTGGAATAGTGATCAGTAGCATACAATCGTGCATTCATTTACAGAGAATTAATTTTGATACAGTTTTGATTTTTCAATAATAACAATATCTTAACATACAGTATTTGATCATTTTTGTTACTTCTGATGAAATGGACAGCTATGAACCCTAAAACACTGTCTTGTTGATTAAATCAAATAGTCATATGGCAAAGAATTTCTTATGGTTGGATCTATTACATAGTTCACATGTTTTCGCATACATTGTGTCCTATGAAATATGAAATACTTGTCATATGAAAGAGAATTTAAAATACGTAGACATTGCCACCAAGTGGTCATTTTGTTACACTGTGATTTAAAAGCAGAAAGCAGAATTATTAATCCTAGAGCACTTCCTTTCTATTTCATTTCATTGTATTTATTCTCAGTTATGAAAACAAAAGAAGTTAAGTTATTATTAGTAAGAAATAGGAGTCTTCTACCTATTGTGCTTTTCCTGCAGTACAAAAAATTAAAAGAAAAATTTAAAAACTAAAATAAAACAGAACCAGAAACAAAACATATTAATTCTTTACTATATATGAATGTTTTTAAGTAACATGTCAGATTTCAGAAAATTTATTAAATATGTATTAAATAATTAAAATGTGTTAATATATTAAACATTTGAAATGTTAAAATGTTACAAAAGCTCATATTACAAAAATATTGATTTTTAATTATTTTCTAAATTTAAAGAACACCTCTTTATACAGCCACAGAAATCAATAATACTAAAATACTACAATATGTTATGCTATGGATCATATTTCTGTGTTGTGAAATTTCATACTGACATCAGCAAGTGGAGTTGCATGGGTCTCCTGAAGAGAAAAGGTTGTACACATTGACTAAAGGGAACATTATCACAGCTCCCAGCAGTGAGCCCAACTGCACTACTGCGCCACACCACACAAGAGCGCTGTGACCTTCATCACGCAAGATCACTGCAATGATCACCTTCACATAGGACAGTGTGAAAACAAAAAATGTCCAAGCTGCCACCTGTTTTAGAGAGAATTTAATATAAAAATATTAACTTTTTTTTCTAGAACATTAAACAGTGACCATTACAGACATACATTCCTGATAAAACGCATTTATTTTACACATACGTGTGGCAGCCTTGGAATGTGAATTCTGGTATCGACAAAATGTAGTTTTTCTTCCAGTAATATATTTTGACATTTCTGCTTTAATAAAACTATAAATTTTTCCAAAACAATGTGGAAATTGCTTCTTTTTTTTAGGTTACTTTCTAACCTTGTCTTGGCTATCTGCCTACAATGGAGCCAGTTTAACCAATCCAGTAATACTTCTGGTGATTCTGCCAAAACCTTGCTAGTTAAGTGTGTTTTTCTCACAGTAAATGTCATGATTTGATCATGTTGTTGGAAAGCTATGTACAATAGTGAAAGACAAGTCAGAAATAAAACATTACTAACAAGAAATGTATTCAGCAGGACTGACTGAATTCATCAGCGATTATTTCCTCACTGATGTTAGAGTGATGTGGATGATTCTGATAATCAGAATAATAACTCATTTCCTATTGTAAACATAATTCTTTAAAATTTTGAAAATAATGTTTATATGTCAGTAGATTGTTAGTAGTTACTGTTATAAATTATAAATTCTCCCTTTTCACTTTTGGGGGTAGTCAGATTTAAAAATTTGTAATTGTACATTTTCCCAGGTCACCACAAACAAAATAGACCTTGCTTGCAGAACAAAGAAGTTTAATTTTTAAAAGGTATACTTCATGGAACACATAACTTACTATTAGAATGGCTCCAGAAGTGTCGTTGACCAGCAGTGGACAGGGACTCAGTACTGCCATGGCCATGATATAAATGCCAATAACAGTGCCAAAAGCAGTCAGAAACCCCATCAGCACCAATGACCTTTAAACATGGAAAGAACTTAGGCTTAAGGTTTTTGTGTTAGAATCTGGTAGTTTATGTAGTTTTTTCCCTTTTTGGTGGCTCATAAAATCCTCTGAGGTCTCAGACTTTTTCTGCCACCAACAAATACTATAAACATCCTTTAAAATGGTCACTCACCTTTGAGCATAGAACATGGCAATGAAGCAGGCCAATGGGTTTGCTAAGGAGGCCATGGTAGCAGACCAATGATAAGCACGGTTTCCATAAGGCAGACATGAATAGGACTGAATGGATAGTAACACCGAATTGGTCAGAGCATTCACCCAGGCCAGGATGATGAAGATGTACACAATTTGTGCCCAGTTGTAGGTTCCCTTTCCAAACACCCCATTGAACTTCTGGATGCCATATGGAGAATTCATCATGGGCTTCTGTTCACGGGTTTTCTCTCCCTTCACAAAGTCCTTATTTCTGATAGCACCTTGGTATTTGAGGCTGCTTGAACGCTCTTGAGCCACTACTGGGAGGTTGTTCAAAAGCAGGAAGGCTACCAAGCAGACAAACATCATAGCTGCCAGGAAGAAAAAAAAAGCTTTAGCTGAGAAGTTGGCTGGTAAGTAGTGTGGTATTAGGTAATTAGTCGAGTTCAAAGATCCATTTATTGTTTCATTGGGACTGAAGTTTTGGGTGCCTTCGACACATTGCAGGACACCTACTCCTTGAATCAAAGCCACTACAGCCGGGATCAGTCCACTCAAACCTTCACCTACATAATAAGAGGTGAGATACTCTGGCTTGAGCTGCATCATGAATGGTAGGAAAGTCACCGATGAGGTGCAGTCCACAGTGGAGATGAAGAAGGTCAGGATCAGGAGATAAATGCTGCGCTCAACTCCTTGAACTACTACCGTCTCCTTCCAGAAGAAAGCTAAGAGGAGGCTTGAGAGGGTCCCAAAACTGACAATGAAGTAGATCACGGCGGTTTCGTTGAGCTTTCCCGGTTGGAATTGGTGCATCAGGGTGACAAACAGAGGACCAACATTAGCAGCCTGGGTCAGGATGGAGAGATAGGAGGGAAGGTACCAGCCTTCAGGCAACTGAGGGACGATGAGGGGCAGCTCAACCCAAAGCCCACAAATGGTCACCCAGGAGCCCATTCCAAACAGGCAGGCTAAGACGTGAGTGAGGAGGGACATGTCCTTGATCTGTTTGGAGTCTCTAACAGATTAATAGTAACAAAACAGTAAGGTTTTATATGCGCACCAAAAGCAAGACTAAAAAAAGCAAAACAAACCATCACAGACAAGTAAGGTACACAAACAGAGCTGAGTCATATACTTAGTAAGTTATTAGGAAACTTGGTGAATTATTAGTCCATTTCCCTATGGGTTAACTCAGGATTTCTTTTACAGCCAGGGATCTCTTTTAAGTGTTTAAAAAATTTATTGACCCCCTGAACACAGATTTATTTTACAATGTAGTCAATAAATTAGGCTCATTTAAATGTCCTCAAAAATATATTTATTTATCTAACTATTTAGTAATCTTCCACCCATGGAAACTTTTTTTTTTTTTTTTTATGAAAATTAGATTCCAGCTGACATTATTAAGAGGCACAATAAATTTGAAAATGGTGGATTGTGATTTCCATCACTGTAACAAAATTGGATAGTTGCAGATCCTTTGGCTATGCAAAACATCATTGCTTTTAAAAAAAATTCCATTTCATAGGACTCCTCTGTGCAACTGTGATTTTCAAATTGCTTTAGAACTAAACTACACCCATGCAAACTTAAACGGCTAGTAGTGTAGACCATTTGTCTCTCTTAAAGATCTCTGCATTGCACTAAAGCAGTGCTAATTATTTTGTAACAATGTCAGGAAGGCATGTTTATTTTAAGCAAGCCTGCAGACAATCAGTACACTTCCAGTAGCATGCTGATCAGGACAACAAATGTGTGGACACAGCCCAGCTGCAAAAGCCATTGTAATTATACAATTAATCTTTTTCAGTCTTTGTCAAGCTTTTTAATGTCTTTGAACACTACTGACCCATGGAACACATCAGCAGAATATTTAGAATTTGAGTGCAATTATTACACAGTGTAAAAATGTTGCTAGTAAAAATAAAATAAGTTGCACAATCAATGTGCTTGAAAAAAAAAAAAATATATAGCTAAAGGTTAGATACTCACTCGTTAGTCAGTCACTTTCATCTGGCGACTGAGGAGTATGTGTTAAATTTTTAACAGAGATTGTAGGTGTGCATCGACTGACCAACCATCATGACTTGCCTGTTGATGTTTTATCAAAGGTGCACACACTTGATTATACTTCCACCCAAGACTGAAAAACAAATACAGAGGCATTGCAGATTCACAATATCCAAGAACACAAATGTTTGTGTAGGAAACAATTTGGAATAGCTAAAGATAGAAATGATAAGTGCATTTCTTAACTTGCACATTGTAATTAGCATGTTACTACAAAGATAACTCCCTTTTTGAAGCCCTTTAAGCAATGACCTTTAAGCTTCATAGTACTTTAAAGGGCAAATATACTACACAATGGTTGCAACAAAACAGCTTATCCATCGGGTAAGATATGTTAGTAAGATACAGGTTGGTGTGTCAAAAATGCAACTTGCACAACAAAACTATGTCAAGCCTTAAGTAACCTTGGTAAATTTTAACTGGAGTAAGCCTTTAACTGTGATCCCTTAAATTGTGCCTGCATTATGTAACGTTATGTTTTAAGTAAACTCCTTTAATTATTACTACGCACACACTTAAAAGGTGTATTAAAACTCCTTGAAAAGAGTCTGCAAGACAAAATGTCACGAGAAACCATATTAAAATGACAATATTGGTGGAAAAAACACCAGCTGTTATTACATTCTTTAATACTGTACATAGTAATCCAATTTCATTGAATTATGTTTCTCAAATAAATATTAATCACTACGGTCAGCTATTACAAAGATGAGTATAGTTCAAACAAAAAAGACTTCACATCAGATTCACAGATAAAGGTGTTTAAGCCCCTTTGTTACACTCTAAATATTAGAGAAAATATTTTAATCCATTTCTAACCAACATTTTGTAACCATTTGTTAAAAAGTTAAAAAAAAAAAAAAAAAAAAAAAAAAAAGTTGAAACAGCAATTTTTATGCATTATAAAATTTCTGATCAATCGAACATTAATCATTGGCCTCAAACATGAAACACTATTGACTAGGCATAGATTTTTATATATAGATATATAATTAAAATATATATAATTAGTCAACTGAAAAAATATAAAATCTGATTTTTTTAGTCTATAAATCATCATCATCATAGTTGCATCTTAGAATAATTTTTTCAACATAACATAAAACATGCTCAACATTGCAGTGAATAATTCTCGTAACTGTCCATAAATTCAATTTTAATTAGAGTTGCATAACAGTCCTATAATTAGGTTAATAATGAATATAGATCATGTTAAAACAAATGTTCTCATAAAAATTAAAGTACAAATTTCATCAAATTAAGTAAAATGTAAATGCAAACATTATAATTCATAAACATGACTGAAATTAAACTATCAAACAACTGTAATCAAAATTAGAGTTAACACAAATCTAAAGCAAAATGGTCAATATTAGAGTTTAATGAGTAGTAAATGTGAACCAGTGAATCTAATATGGCAGTGTCGAATGAGAATGACATAATAATGTACTTTTTCTACTTGTGAATTGATTTTAATTGATCAAGTAATCGATTGAATAAACTTAATCGATTAAAGACAGTATGTGCTATGGACATGGACTATGGACAGGTTTTTCTGTGAGCTCTAAAATATTTAACAGACTACATAAAAGTAGGAGGGACAAAATCAAAGGCGTTTTTATTTTATATAAAGTTGTGGTGATGTGTCCCCCAGAATAAATGATATCTAGGTCTAAAATTACAAAACCCGAAGATATTTGTCGTAATTGCCAATGACTCTACTACCCTGGGAATGAGTTCATGCTTGTATGTATGAGTATGTCTTGTTGCAAACATCTGATTCTCTCACGTGTGCAGGTGTATTTATTTTTATTTTTATAATTGAAAACGCTCTGTAGTCAGTCTGATACATTATCTACGTCATACTACAAACATTGAAACTTCACAATCCTCTCCATTTCCATCCCACATGTAATTCTACTCACCAGATAAAGGCACAAAGTGAATGTGATTAAATGCGGACATTGATGCTAGCTGCAGGTGTTCACACAGTCCTGAGCTCGTTGAAATACCTGGTACACACTCACTAGCGGGAACATAGTGATTGCTCCGATCAGAGAGCCAGCCTGGATGAACACTCCACCCCAGAGCAAAGCAGTGTGTCCTGCTTCATGAAGAAGAGTGCTAACCACCACCTTCACATACGAGAACAAGCCTGTGAAGATGATCCATGAGATCACCTGTGGAGAGAACAACATTCAGGCATCCATTTAACATTGCATTGTTTTCACTTCTCACTGTGGCTTAATTGAACTAGCAAAATACTAAAATTTATCATGGTTGGTCTCTATAGAGTAATTTCTTTATCTTTCATATTCAAATTCACTGATTTTAGTCTTAAACAAGGTTTTAAGTTCTCACTCCCTATTATGGCAAGAACACATTTAGTAGACTTTGGAGGATATACTGTATGATGCAACAGTTACATTCTACTTTACACTGGAAGTAAAACTGGAACTATTAAAGAGATGTTATATAAAATTGCAATCACTTACCAACATAACCACTCCTGCATGAGTTCCCAAGAGGGGTGGGCATGGACTAAGAGCAGCCAGAAACAGCAAATAGACAGCAAACAGTCCTCCTCCAAGAGACATAAAACTAAGGCCAACACTAGACCTAGAACATTAGATAAATGACATCACATTTATCTACTGATAGTTATACTCATGCTGGAACATCTGTGAAACAAGTTGGTAAGACCAAAAAAAAAGTTTGTTATGTTAGAGAGAAACTAGAAAGGAAAAGAATCATCTCTCCTGCAGACTTCCTGCAGACTTCCAGAGTAGAAAAGGTACTGCCTGTTACAAAGCACTATCATTTGAGACTCCTTCCATAAAGGTTATATAAATGTCTCCTTACAGAAAACATCACCATATCAACCATGACATGTTTTCCCTTGCTAAACAACATTATCAGTCTCAGATTATGTGGCGTGGCCACTGTACAAGTCCCTGTGTAGGCATTGCTATTATAGAAATGATCATTTATAAGAACGAGTGCATTAAAATTAATAAACATGTTCTGAATCAATAACTCAACAGCTCTGTGGTATAATATTAGCTTAGCATACACTATTTGACAATTCTGCTACTTGTGATAACTAAAGAACATGTAACACACTAATTACCTTGTCACTATAATCTTCATTTCACCTAAGCGTATGTAAATTTGGTCATGTGCAAAAGTTTACATACCCTTAGGTGAAAACGTATATATGAAAATACTGTATATCGATATATAAAGAGAGGTAGGCACAATCTATATACTTTACTCCTCTGTGAAGTTTGCATTTTGAAACTTTGCATTAGCAGACAGAAAACAAAGTCAAACATTTTTTATGAGCCCACCTTAGCAGAACAACCATGGCCACAAAGCACGCCAGAGGGTTTGCGAGGTTTCCCAAGACAACAGAGAGGTGAAAAGCCATGGGACCGTATGGCAGGCAAGAGAAGCTCTGCACTGATGGCAATACTCCATTAGTCAGAGCAGTGGAGATTCCTAGCAGCAGGAGCAAGTAGCTATTTCGTAAAGTCCAGAAGGACACAGCTGGGTTATTTTTCTCCACTTCTACGTGTTCCTCAGACACTGGCGTTTCTTCATTTTGTAACGGGTGCACCTCTTGTCCTTCATATTTCTCAGTCTCTTGCTCTGGGACCTGACTGGCCTTTGCTTCAGTAGATGTCGTAACTGTGCATGTCAGAGCCAGGAAGGAGAGTGAAGAGATGGCCAGCATCACAAACAGGAACCAGAAGAAGTCCTGTGCTGGGAAGTTCTCTTTGAGATAATGAGGCTGCGTGCCATTTTCTGTCTCGACACACTCAACCTTTCCCACACCCTGCCCTAGTGCCACGATACAGGGGAAGAGCGCACTGAGACCCTGGCCAACAAAAAACGTCCGGATGTACTGTGGAGGGTAACGGAACATAAAGGGCAAAAAGGTAACGTTAGAGGTGCAGCACACAATTGACAGCACCACAGAGAGCAACAGGAAGGCCACGGATCTTTGTGCTCCAGCAACTGTAGCCACTTCAGACCAGAAGAGGGCGAGAAAGGCTGAAGCAACCACCGCCAGGACCTGTATGACATGAACGAGCACGCGCTCATTCAGACACCCAGGAGCAAAGTGGTGGGTTACGGTGACGGCCAGTGGACCCACATTACCAAAGGCAATGAGCACTGAGAGATAGGCTGGCAAATTCCACCCTACAAACAGAAAACAGTAGTAGTTTTCACCAGCCATGCATAATCATGTTTCCACTCTTAAATTCCTGTTACAAATTACTAAAGAAATTTACTCATATACATTAAAATACAGCAGCTATGTAAAGGCATGCATAATATAGAGCCAGGTCAAAAGGGGACAAGTTACCCATTGTTTTATATACTTTACTACAATTACTCTTAATGCAGAGAAGAGATTTACCTTCTGGCAAAACGCTTACCACCACAGGCAGTTCAACCCAAAATGAGTTTACAGCTATCCATGATCCCATTCCGAACAAGGCCACAAAAATGTGTATGACAACAGCATGATTCCACCACATGTCTGTCTTATAGCTGTAATCCTCTGATTAAAAAAACAAAAAACAACAACAACAAAAAAAATCAGAATGGTATCAAATGGTCAATACATATCACAGTGCTGGTCAGAAGGTGCCGATTAATTTTTCTATGCATATTTTTTTATAACATAAAAAATAATGCATAATTTTTATAACAGCATGTCTCTGACAATAGTGCCGACTGCAAGATGAAACACAGGTTTCCATTAACGCATTCTTGTATTGTGATAAATCTTTTATTCGTTTTAAACAGTTAACTTAAGTCAGCCAAGATTTGTATTTACTCATTCACAACAAAAATAAGCAAATGACAGGAACATAAAGCGAACTGTCACACTAATTGGAAAACACACACACACACACACACACACACACACCAACAACATACATACAAACAGGGTGGATTATTTACTGCGTTTGTTAATAATATCATATTAAGTCCTCAAGGGACAATGTAATCCCTACCATACCAATACCAATATTGTAATTAGTTTAACTTCATTAATCACAGCAATAGTCAGTTCAAGAGAGACATCATCATTACAGAATATCCATTGTTTTGTAATTTCTGGATTAGTCCAATTGTATAAATAACCCTTTTAGCAGCATTTCTGTGATTGTAAGGGGGTTAAAAGAACTGTCATCATTTAATAAACAGACATTTTATAGCTTAAGCACTGTGATGAATAACCCGTGTATACATTTAAAATTAATTAAATGATGAGGTGATTCCTTAAGGTGATACTTGAGTTAGACCATATTCTATCACAATCAGTTCAAATTCCCATTTAAATGTTATTGCTAATGAGGAGTAAGATTTTTCCTGCATTGAAGTAACACAGTGTGTGTGTGTTTTCGTTTCTGTAGTACCAACTCCTTCACAGGGACTTGTATGGCGGATGCTCCACATAAACTTTACAAAATGTGCGTAATTGTTAAAGTGGTGAAGTTTTCTGAGATCCCCAGAAAAGTTTACTTAACATTTTTAAAAAGAGTCCCCAGTGTCAGTGCTTTGTAATGGTCAGAGGTAAAGTAGCATTTTTTCTATCTTAACTTCAAGAAAGGAAATGGAGGGGCTGGTGAGGGAAGTTCACGTATGCAGAAGTGGGTTGATAGGTATGCGTTACCTAGACTAGGATTTGGCAGGGGACTGGAAGAAGGGAAGAAAAAAGGAAAGGAAAAAAAAAACAACAAAAAAAAACATTGTACTGACAAGTTTATATCAATATTTGGATGCAAATGCCTGCACCTCCCATGAAACTGGGTGGGGGAGAGGGAAGAAAAAAAGAAAAAAGAAAGAGAAAAAAAACCCCAAAAAACCACAACATTGTACTGACAAGTTTATATCGATAAAAAAAAAACTGTTTGCAAAACAGAATTCCATTTTCATTTAATGTTTTCCAAAAACCAAGTTACAACATGGCCTAAATATTACTGCAACTGAATCTTTGACAGCAGCTATTTTTATTGACAAGCTGAAAGGTTTTTTTTTTAACACCACTGATAAAGTGTATATAAAGATATGTAAAGTGTTTAGGGACTTGATTAAAAATTGAGAGACCCCAGAACCAAAAACATTAGCAAAGTGGAATAAAAATAATAGAAATAACAATAAATAGAAATAAAAATATAACTGCCAGTAAAATTTGGAAAAATCCAAATTAATAAGCAGGAGACCTGAAAAAGGCTTTGAGGGACCGTGGAAGCAAGGTCTACATTTATATCACTTTCAGAAATATGATTGTGTTTGCTTACCTATAAATTAACATACATACTTACCTTTTTACTTGCATTGAAACCAAACTCGCATTGAAGGGCCTTATTGCTTTTACTATTTTGAAGTAAGGGGGTGCAAACTTTTCACTGAAAACTGTACTTAACCTGCACATTCAGAAGTAACTCTTTAGACAACAACATTATAACCTATTGCATTCTTAAATGCCTCTTAATATCATGGAATAATATTGAGAGCACAAAAATAATTAGATGAATGCAGGTTAAAGTTATACATAGTAAGAATATACAGAAACTACATAACAGGCGAGTGAAACAATTGTTTATTTAAAACCAATATTGACAAGCTATAAAAATAAATGCACATTACACATGTACGTGAATTTCTTTTTAACTGTAACAAACTTGATAGGGGCAAATCAGAGACCTACTATGAAAAGGTTACAGTATTAAGTGTTTTTTTTTCCAAAACTGAAAACAAAGATGTCCATCTTTTACAATAAAATGATGAACAATCATCATGAATCTATGAAACGGGTGAAAACTCAAACACTTTCTCTCTGTAGCTCTGAAAGATTACACAGCTGCCTTTATTCTTTACATCTATTTCCTTGTTGACAGGCTGAGATGGTTGACTCATGGCTTGTTCTTGTGGTATAAATTGTGAAATATTTTGATTCGTCTCACCCCCAACATGCATAACGACATTTTTAGTCGGCTTGGTGATTAAGCCTGTGGACTGGTTCTCACAAGGCAAGATGGCTTTCAGTTTGTTGACCAGGTCTGACAAAGAGAAGCCTAAGCGGTTCAACCGTTTGTCTCTGCAACCAATGACAAACTTTTGGTAGTTTAACTCGGAGCGGACAGCCTCTCGCTTTTGAGCATGGTGTGCCCCCTCCATTCTCAAAAGCAATTGATCGACATCTTGAACGGTTTTACATGGGCCTCTATTTTTTGTGACTGAAGCAATTAACATTTTCCTGTAATTTTGGTCTTGCATTTTCACTTTTTGCCGCCTTTTGTCAGCCAACTTGTTCAATCTCTTCTTTTTCATTTTGTTCAACGGTCGCAGATTTGCTCTGTCAAACATGATGTAAGGCTTAGAAACTGAACGTTCCTTGACAGCAGGATCTTGAGGAGAAGAGATAGCGGCATTGCCATCCGAATTGTCTGACGCATTATCCTCGGTCTGGACTTGGGCTTTATCCGGTCTGTTTTTGTTGTAGGAGTATGCATGACCAAAGGGGTACTTGCCCATCAACTGGGACAATGTGCAGCTAGTGAACTGTTCCACGAGTTCCCCAGAAGGATCTTTGCAGTACAAACCTCCAGGTAAGAAGTCTTTGAGGTTCTCCTCCATCACAGCTGCAATGACCTTCATCATCCTCTGTAAGCATTCCTTCATTAGTGCCCCATACTGGTTGTTTGCATTTCCATGGCAGAAAGAAAATACCCCAGGAAAGTTCTTCTCCTGCATTGGAACCTGGAGAAACACATTAGTTACAGCCTCAGGTTGCAAGAGAACAGACGCATCTCGGGACCACTCTAGAAGCTTCTCATAAAGGCAGAAAAGGTACTTGCTGAACAACACATACTGTGCATCACTCTTCAGGAGCTGCCAAAAGGGACCCAAGACTTTACAGTACACAACAGCCACCACACAGACGAGAGCCTGTATGGCCTCATCGCTAGCATCAGAATTAATGCTCTCCAGAAAAATATTTGAGTCATCTTTTAGTAGCTGTAGGTCAGACACAAACAGTGCAACATCACTGTAATGGTGAATAAGTGCGGCTGCTGCCTCAAAATAGTTAATGAACCGATTAGACTGATTGACAGGTAGCCTAGAAGGGTTATTCCTCTCAATGCAAAAGGCAAGCCAGTGCCTTCTGTAATTATTGTTGCTTTCTCCTCTTGGACACAGGATTTCACAAGCCATGTTGATGTACCGAGTGACAGCACTCTCTTCAAAGTTTAAAAAACCTTTAAATTTGGGGTTTTTGTCACGTCCAAGCTTATCACCTGTAGTGGCCACAATTTCTCTTTCAAATGACGTTATTTGCTTCTCAACAGCATCAATAAAGTTGAGAAGGAAATGGGTGTTGCAATGAAGAAAATTCAAAGGTGGCACCACAGATTGGTTTTCAGTCGAGTTGTAGGCCAAGACCTTTTCATTCAGTGACTGCATGTCGAGATCTTCTTTCAACATTAGAGCATACTGATTCTTGAGTAGATCCATAGACACCAGATTAGCACCATCAGTTCTCCCTCCGTACATTTCTGTTAGTTTTTGCAAAGACAGCACTGAGATATCGAGGATGGATAAACAATCACCCGTATCAACCAGGGTCTCGTCTTCCAAGTCACACATGGGCTCAACAGGCTGACAATGATAATCGGCTTCCTTCTTCACATTTCTTAGGCTAAATGTCTGATCCGAGTCATTGTCACATTCCAGCTTTCGTTTGTTTTTCCTATAGCCAACTGAAATATTAGTCTTTTGATTGTATTGTGCTGGCGAGTCTGAGATATCAAAGGGTTCCCTTTCTTCCTTGATCTTGGTGGTTTGGAAATTTTGTGTCCTCTGGAATAAAAGACGTTTTCTTCTCAAATGCCCTTTGATTATTGACACCCTCCTGAATTCGGAGTCTTCCAGGGGATCAGGGGTAAGATCAAATGGACTCTGAAGGAATTCGTTGTACAGTCCACTGCTCCTGTTTCTTCTAGTTTGATTTTTTCGACACTGTATCCTGAACCTCTTCAGACTCGCCTGAAGGAGTTTATTGGCTTTATGGATTTTACCATCACTGCAGAATGCAGAGTCGAAGTTACAAAGCCATGACACTAGAACAACTGGGTCAATTTTTTCTCTTTCAATAAAGCTGGTCAGTTCTAGTATCAGACCATTAGTAACATCTGTTAACTTTGCACGGTCAGAAAAATCTGACATTTCAAGCAAATCTGTTCTGCCAATGCCAATGCTATCACATATAGGTCCCACAAATTCAAAGTTAACATTTGACTCGAAAAAGCTTTCTCTGGAGTCACCAGTTAAGCTCATAGCTGTTTCCGTATTCCTTTCAATCAAACCTCGAAAATCTGCAGACTGAAACATTGGAAAAATCTTCTGAAGCCATTTTACTACGTTCACCCATGAAAAATTATTATCCTCTCTCATTAGGCCAACTTGCACCAGAAGCCGGTTTGTGCAGGGCTTTTCATCCAAATCCAATGATTCGCCAGTCTGAGATCCAAGGAAGTCATCCAGAAGGTTGAAGTAGAAATCATCCTCTGCAATAAAACATTTACATATATATAAAAAGCTTTAAATCCAAAATGTTAACAAACTAAACATTGATAAAGGATACTGAATAAATCAAAGGTTGTGGCAACATGAAAAAATTTTCTTAAAAGGATGTTAACATAGTAAGTGTTGTCATTAAATTAAAATGCAATTAGTAACTTTACAGTAAGTGTGTGGCAGCCTGGGAAAACCCTTGGTTAATCGTTTTTATATTTTACACTAGCCTATATGAAGTTCTGAAAACTGGCTTTCCTGAAGCTAAATTTGTTTCTGTTTTGCATGCATCTCAATTAAAGTTCTAGCGTTTTAAACCCTGGTTAGAGTGAAAAGGGAGAAAATTAAATTTAAAGATTACTTTCTAACATGGTGGACATTTTTATACCCAGTAGCTAATTACAAATTGAATTGATTAGGCTTATGTCCGTTTCAATACGGCATGTAGCTATCCAACAATCTCATCACAGCCTGACATTCACTGTGAGGAAATCAGACTTAGCTAGCAAAGATTTAGACATCTTTAGGCAAACTGCATTTACCGCTGCGTTTGTTGACTGCATTTACCGCTGCGTTTGTTAACCTGGCTCCTTACCCAATATGATCTTTGCAGGCAGACAGCCCAGGCAAAATTAAAAAGCAAACAATAACATTTCCACATTGTTTTGTGGAAATATATTTATCTTTTCTTAAAGCAGAGGTGTCAAAGTATGCAACAGGTAGAAAATCGCAATCTGTAAAACCCTACTTTTCGGCTGTTTGCCAGAGTTCAGCTGCAGCTACATCATATGGGTTTTCCTGACCACTTCACATTTGTCTAACAGACCTAAATAACTAGCTGAAATGGAATATTACAAAAGAAAAAAAAGAAAACTACTCACTCAGTTCATCAGCGATACTCATGGCACTAGGAACACTGAAACTGGAGTCTTGAAGGTCCTCCATAGCTGCACAAAGAAGCGTGGTGGATTGGGTAGTAAAATTTAATCATCTGGAGGTGAACACTCTTCCAAATAATGGTCAAATAAATGTTTCAGCACTAATGGCCAGAAACATGTAGCCGAGTTTTAACTGAAGGGCCGGCTCTAAGTTTGGAATTAGGCGTGCACTGTGCCATTGGAGGGAATATCGCACAATGATGATGATGATGATAATAA
Organism: Pangasius djambal; assembly: GCA_022985145.1. Taxonomy (NCBI): domain Eukaryota; kingdom Metazoa; phylum Chordata; class Actinopteri; order Siluriformes; family Pangasiidae; genus Pangasius; species Pangasius djambal. The sequence continues at coordinate 6,886,822 of CM040997.1, forward strand.
TAATAATAATAATATCACGCAATAATGTGCACTGTCACAACAACAGATCACATTGGATCACCCTAAAACCGGCCCTGCAATGTATAAAACCAATAATAACACATACAATTGGTTACACTGGTGACGCTCCACTCTTTATTATTTCTATTACTGACTATGAGATGGCATGCAACTGCTCAACATGCAAGACAGAACATTATAATGAGGCTGGTTTTATATATAAATAAAGTCCAAAAGTGTCAAGGTACAGTGAACAAGCACTCAGACATGAACATCAATGCAGCTGTTAAGCACAGTGTGTGATGAAAGTGTGCAAAAGGTCAGATGCCTCACACACTTCTCAACATGAAAGAGCTATTAAACTACAGCTATACTATATCTATATCGCTAATGAAATACCCAATAACCACCTGAATTTGGTTTTAAACATTTAATTGAAAATACTACAGTATTTTGAATAAAAATATGATATTTGAATCAGGCTAACCAATTTGTCATTTTGAGCAGAGACTCCTTTAATAAATGTTAAGGAAGCATCTTCATACACATGCTTATATGCTTTGTTAACTAATGACATGCTTTCTAAATCCGTTTATTAGTAGGCTTAGATTATGTGAGTGACCGCTATACAACTCCCTGTGAATTACCTGTTTATACTGAAACGATAACATGCCATATTCATATATGTGCATTAATATAAACCTGTGATTTGAATTACAGCCAGAACTACTGTCTGAGCTCTTCTTATAGAAATTGACATCACCACCTTCTGACCAGTTGAATTTGAATTTAACAGCGCTGTGCTGAAAGTAAGGAATAAAACACAGCAAAATATGATTGATTATAATAATCAAGGACTCTGACATTGGAGACTCTTTCCAAAAATGTTACATTTCCTCACTGAAAAGTTCACCATAGCATTTATAGAAATCAGTTTATTTGGAGAGAGTTACAGTATGTAACACTGTGTATAAAAACTCACTCCTGTGTGTGTGTGTGTGTGTGTGTGTGTGTGTGTGTGTGTGTGTGTGTGTGTGTTATCTAGCTAATGCAAGCCAGTGCCAAGGGCGAGGAGCACATCTAGCTCACTAGCTAGTTTCTTCCCACAGAGACAGTTCCTTCGTGTCCTTTTGGAAAGACTCTTTGTTAACGATCTGCTTTCTTTATGTTTGTAATAATTCGTTGTGTTATATGTTGTTATAGTTTCGTGAAAACGCACACAAATAAACACGTGACCGCGCTTACTCTGTAGAGAGCTAATGCATATAGCCTTGTTCACGGAACACACATACACGTGCCTTTAAAGAAGAAAACAAACAGGAAAAAAGACATCGCTAATATTTAATAATAATAATGATGATGATGATTAAGTTGCTCTCACCTAGTGTTTTGTGAGCCTCGTGTAAGCTATGAGCACTTGTTCTCTTCTTGCATTTCCCAGCGAGAAGTATGAGGATGGACGCTGGGTTTGGTGTTCAGCTCTGAGCATTTGATTGGCTGCCTGATTCCGAGGCGGTGCGCCTGATTGGCTGCATAGAGACGCGGTTTACAAAGCATTATGGGATACAAGAAATAGCAACAACAAAGGAAGCTTGCGCGATATTGAAAGTTCAGTAGAAAGAGTGAATTGATTTATTAAACTGATTGAAGCTCAAGGTCCACTTATCCCGAAGTGATAAGAAGTGTTATATCAAGTTTGTGATAACGAGCTGTATCGGTGAACACGCAGAGGTTTGTAGAAACAGGTATGTGATAGTTGCTAATAATATGCATTACTCAGTGCTAAGATTTTAGCAAATAAAGCTACTTATGTATTAAGGCTGACATGTAATGTGGCATGTTATAGACGGGCTAGCTATAGTTTTTAGACTTTTGTATCGTTTTATGTAGTATATTTATATTATAGTCCTATATTAATGTCAAGTGAAATTTTATTCCCATCCATTACCATATACACATGAACAGTATATACACACTATGCACATCAACATAAATACAGTGAAGCACTCTAAGTCAGGAATATTGACATAAGTTTTGTGTCATAATAATGAACATCCTGAAGTGTTCCTCTTACACCACAGCAATTTGACAACTATTACATTTTTTATTAATTAAATAACGCCACGCCACACTTGTCAATTTATAGTGTTATAATAAATGTTGCATTACAGAAGCTATCTCTCTTAAAGTTAAAAATACTTACTGACTAAAGACTCTTTCCGTCAATGGATGGGTGTGATGCAGCACAACGCACAGAGAAGTGCCGCTACCTCAACCCAAAGTGCATTAGTTTTGTATAAAACAGGTCTGGAGTGTGTTATTCTGCTTATACCAGAGCCATTTGGCAACGATTACAATATTTAATTTATTAATGAATGACACATTGTGCTTTTTAACGTTTATAGTAAGATTTAATTATGTGGAATGTCAGAGACAAGTTAGACAAGAGACTGTTCTTACCTATGTTAGGGCTGTGATCAACAGTCTCATCATCATCTCAACATCATTCTGAAATATCACAGTGCTTTTATCCTATAAATTTCTACCTTGTATGTTTTTCCCATTTGTCTAAGTGTCACATTTTCACCAGAAATGGATGGTTCTCATCAAGAATTATCAAATTCCAAGGTACCCGAAACACCAGATAAGGGTGGTCCATCTTCCCAACATGAGGGCACTGGGACAGATCAGAAAAATACCATGCTCGACAAGAGAAAAGCAACTATGAAAAGGAAGGCCAATTCACTCAAAGGTGAGAAGAGCAAGAAGAAGAAGAAGAAGATCCAACGAGTTCAGAGACCCAATTATACTGTACAACATGGTGAGGATATGCTTCTGATTATATCAAACGTTAGCCAGTTTGACAGTGTTTGGAAACCTAAGCGAAAAGGTTGCAAGAGGAAAAAGGCCAAAACAAAGACCACATCAGTGAGGAGGAAGAAAGAACCTACGAAACCCAGTGTCTCTAAAGTCACTGAAGACCTTTTAGGCAATGATGTTGATTTGGAGGAATCAGATACTGCTTTGGGCTTTGACTGGGGTCAGAGGATGCCAGTGGAGGTGTTAGTTAAGATTTTTGAACTGGTAGTTCTTCAAGATGGTGCCATACCTTTTCTCTGCAGGTGAGGTCTGCTTTTTGTGAGACTAGCTTTTCAAAACTTTGTGCTTTTTGTACATTAATGGCAATATTTTTTACATATGGTTGAAATGTCTGGATGTTATTTTCTGTTTACTTCATTGAACTGTTATTCTCTGAAAGGGTTGGCCGAGTTTGTCGTCTGTGGAATAGTGCTGCTTCTTCACCAGCTCTTTGGCGCAGTGTGTCCATTGGCTATTGCTGGATTGAACCTGGTAAGAGTCAGTTACCTGGAACTGAACAGAAGATTAAGAACACTGTAGACTGGCTAGCACAAAACAGGTCAGTGATAACCCTATTCAATCTTAAACCAAGTCTTCAAATTGTACAGTCAGCACCAAAAGTATTGGCAACTTAGGTAAAGATGGGTTAAAACAGTTACAAAAAATATCTTTGACATTAATTAACTCAAGATCTCCTATCTTGATGAGATACCAAGAAGGAGAATACCAAGCAAGGGATCTAAGACCACTCTTCAATACTGTATCTCTCCTGATCCTAGGTCCTCCTCTTGTAGTTGCTCCTTTTCAGCTCACCCCTCAGGTTTCAGTTGGATTTAGGTCAGGGGCCTGAGGTGGCCATGTCGAAAGCTTGATTCTGTGGTCACTGAACCATTTTTGTGTGGATTTGAAAATGTGTGTTGGATCATTGTCTGCTGGAATATCCAGCTACTACCCAGTTGTAGCTTCTTGGCAGATGCAGCTAGATTTTCATTTAAAATAGTCCATGATGCCATGTATCCTAACAGTGTTCTCAGGGGCCTTTTGGCCCACATCATTCCCAAATCATCACAGATCCCCCCTCCATACTTAGCAGTGGGGATTAGGTTCTTTTCTGTATAAGCATCCTTCTTTTTGGCTCATCTGACCACAGATCCTGGTTCTTGTCAAAGTTCCAGTAGTGTTTCATGAACTCCAGGTGCTTTACATTCGTGGTTATATGAAAGAAAAGGCTTTCTGCTGGCACACCTTCCAAATAATTTCATGGTGTGGAGGTGTCTGATTGTAAATTTCAAGATTTGCTGACACCAAAGTACTGCAAATTTAAATTTCATAATTATTGCCATAACAAGGAACATTTTCAGCATTTCAGTCATGCTGTTTTTATGACTATGGGAATTTGGTCTCTGTGTCACCTCATATTTATACCCCAGTGGAATAGGAAGTCATGAACTTAAAAAAAAAAAAGTACAAATATAAATGGGAATGTGCATGCACATAAGAATTTCTAGGGGTACCATTGTGACATGTGGTTTAATAAAAAAAAAAAAAAACATTTTTATTAAGGGTTACTTAGAATAAATTACGTTTGAATTAATTTGAATTTGAATTAAATGTTAGCTTTTTCTCATATCATCAGTGTGAGATTATGCTAAATAATCACAAAGATATTTTGCATACCTGTTTTACCCATTTTTTTTTTTTTTTACCAAGGGTGCCAGTAAGTCTGGATGTGACTCTATATCTTATGAGAACTAATGAAATATATTCTATTTTATAATCCAAGCTATTTTTTGTATATAATTTTGTTTCCTCAAGGTTCTCACAACTGAGGAATTTCAAGCTTTGTCACTGGAAAAAACATGTTGACTATGTTGTTCAGGTAACTTTCCTATCCAGTGCCTACTGTTAATTTTGAAAGAATATCTGATATAAATAATCATACAGTAATGAAATATTTCACCCTTGGTTTATAGCATTGCTTGATAACTCACTGACCCAGTCTCAGTGGCCAAAGTTAAGCATGATGCATTTGTTTTAGTATGTTGCTTCATCTAACCACACTTTCTATTTTATTTAACTGTTAATTGTAGACGATAGCAAATGCCTGCTCACATCTCCAATCCCTAGAGTTGTCATACTGCATGGGTGTGACAAAAGAGGCCTTTCAGAATCTTGGAATTGCCTGTCAGTCTCTTGAGAGCATAAATGTGCAACACACAGAGGTATGTATGAAATGACTGCATGTTGAAACTGCTTTTTCAGACCAAAAATTATGATCTAATGGTTATGGTGCTCTGGTACCACAATAAAACCACAGTAAACTAGTTCATGTGCTAATTTGTCATAAAATTCACATGTCTAGTGCATTGTTTTTGGTCGTACTTTAATATTTTGAGGAATGATAGATTTATAGAAATGTATGTTATGTAAAATGTAAATTTTCTGTAATGGTCCTCCAAAGCTACATCAGGAATGATCACTTAAGGCTGTATTTATTTCATTGTAACGTATTTGTTTCTTTTGCAATATAGTTTCAGGACGATGGTCTGCTCTCTTTCCTTGAGGTGTCTGGCAGTCAACTAAGAAAGATTTCCTTCACACGCAGCTCAAAAAGTGACAAACTTCTCAATGCTTTGTGTGTAAGCTGATTTTCATTTGTTGCTATGACAACATTGATAGTATAGAGCAGAATTCAATATCACATTGTGTTGAAAGTAAGGAATGATGTGGTGTTTGTTTGCAGAGGGGTTGCTGTCCTGATCTTAGGTTTTTGGAGATCAATACTAAGTTAGACAGTGGATATTGCCCCCTTCCTATCTGTGTTCAAGCTTTGCAACTTGGCTGTCCCAAGCTACAGGTATAGTACTTTATTTTTTTGTAACCAATTTCACAGAAAGTTGACTCGCGTCGTTCTTCTTTGTACTAGATCATCAGATGATCTGCTAAATTAAATTTATGCTAAATCAGTCAGAATATAAGGATTACAACCTGCAGTTTTTATTCTTTTGTTTGTACCCATCCACAGTGCTTTCTAATAAACTTAGTAATTCCGAAAATCTAAACAAATAAGCCATTTAAATCACAGCTATCCTGACCAGGATAAAGCGGTTACTAAACCTGAATGAATGAAGGAATGAGTAAAATTTACTCCAGCGAGGAAATTTACCGTTATGTTTCTCTGTGCCAAATACTCTTCCTTTTTAATCAGCGTGGCCTTTATTTGTCTAACAAGCTTCATATATGTGCAGGGAGTCCCACCTGCATGTCATGAGACTAAAATCTACCTGTTCCCACAACTGTTTTTTTGTTTTTTTTTCGTGGATTATTATGGCCATATGATACACATATTTTTTTATTTTTCACATTAATTGCACTGATTTAGTTATTTTCAGCCTTTAACCTATTTATGGCTGTTTATTGAATTGTGGCTTGTTGAATTCTGTGTTGTTGTGTATCATTTAACTGCCCTAAGATAGATATTTTTGCCTTAAATATGGAAAAGACAGCTAGTCAGATTCTAGCTGACTAGTAAAATGAATGGTTGACTACTAGAAATTACTAGTCATGCATACCCGATATTATACTGATATTCCTGATATTACATGTCTTCTAAAATACTGCTGTTTGATGTTTCTCCTTTTTTTTTGCCCTGTGTAGACTTTTAGGTTGATGAATATTAACCCTGTTCCCAAAATGATTCGCAACACACCCAGTTCCACACTTGGCTTCCCCATGCTGGAGGAGCTGTGTATAGCCTCTTCATCTCATTCCTTTATGAATGACCAGGACCTGCTCAATATTTTGCATGGCTCCCCCCACCTACGGGTGCTGGACCTGCGGGGATGCTCACGCATCACAGCTGCTGGACTATATGCTCTGCCTTGTGAAGGTAAAATCTTGTTCTCACCAGCTAATTACACAGGTATAAATTATAAATGTTTAGAAAATACATTAACCAAGCACTTATAATTGTATTTTTATTTTTTATTTTTATTTATGTTGTGCTTACAATGGAAATTTACAGCCTGTAATTTGTTATGATTCCCTGTAAGTCAGGGTATACTGCATATTCAATTACTGTGTAAAATCATGTAATAATGTACAGTACTTTGTGTATTTAAATAATGCATTCTGTGTTTGGTAAGGTGAGTGTGTTAAATTCTTTACTAGTTGACTTGACTTATGCATGGTCCTAACACAGTTTCTGTGTTAATAAGACAGACCAATGTTTCATTACCATTTACAAAATAATTGCATTGATTTAATGAATTTAATGTATATTTTGTGAGCAAGTGCTTCACTTTTATACTCTTGATTAAATGTACTTTTCTGACTCGCTGATTGGTTAAATACTATGTAGGATCAAATGTATTTTTTAAACACTTGGTAAAATAATCTAAACTGTGCACAAGCAAGCACAATATGTTGTCCTTACTCACCATATATTCACCTGCTGTCTCAATGGTTTTAGGTCTGGAGTGTTTATACTGGGGGCTGTATTTCAATAGCAATGTCATGGTGGCATCAAACAAAGGCATCCACATGCTCACACAGAAATGGAGCCATAGCCTTCGCGAGCTGGATCTCACCAACCAACCTTTCTCAGAAGAGGACATGGAAATTGCAATGGGGCATTTGGCTAATGGCACTGGAGCAGATTCCTTTCATTCTCTGAATCTCAGTGGGACCAAGATCACATCGTTTGCAATCAGGTACTACTGCAATAGTAAGGAATGAACAAATGGGTTTTCATCACTTGTAGAGTATATCAAGTGAAAGTACACATGCGCTGCCTCCAGTAATCACCTTTGTTTAAAAAAAAAACATGGCAGCACAGTCCTGGTATGCCTTTGATACATTTTTAACCATTTTCATCTTTTGTAAATGTGTTGTAGAAGAGATTTTTCCTAGTTTTTTTTCCCTTAATTGTTAGATGATTTTTAAAAACACCTTATTTAGCATTATATGTATATATACCACTGGTAGCGTATCTTTTGTAAAAAGTACTGTTTCTTGTAGAACTGAGAGTTAACATTTGATTTAAATTTCACAGGTTATTAGTGGGTCAGTCGACAGCTCTTAGCTACTTGAATCTGTCATCTTGCCGTTACCTTCCAAGGGGACTCAAACGAGTTTATCGTGGACAAGAAGACATACATCAGCTCCTGGATAAGTTAAATTAATGTAATTAATGTATAGTTTTGTTTATTCTTTTGCAATGCATTTTAAGACTTAATTTTCAAATTAATAAGATCACCAAAGTGTTAATATGTGTGTTTAAAATAGGTTACATAAAACCACAAGTAGGTAAATAAATTGCATGATTGATTAAGATGGTTGGTTACCTGCTCTCTCTATAACATTATAGTATGAAAAGATGAGAATATACACAGAGCCCCAATGTGGATATTGAAACAACAGAGATGAAGTATGTTTTAAAGGTGTCAGACTTATCACATAACAGAAATCAACAACATTTAACAAGTGGGTTAAAAGGAAAGTTTATTAGTGTTTTAAATATAAGCATTCCATTAAAGTTTAATTCCACTCCTTAGTGTTTACCTCAGTTTTGAAGAAAGATATAATTGTATTGAATCATCATTCCTTGCAATGTCCAGCAATTATTTTCCTCAGCCTTTATCTAACAGGATAGAAAAATAGTAGTCTGAAATAGTAGTCTGCTATTTACCATGCTGGTAAATAGATCCTTAGAATGGTAGTAATACATGAATCTCCCCAAATGCAAAGGTTTATAAAGAATTCATTTGCAATAAAAAAAAATGAAACAACCACTTTTTATTATGTTCATATACATTGTATGTACACTCACTGTTTAATCAGATACAAAAACAAATATAATCTTGCAGTAACCATGCATATTTTGTCAGTGACTTTATAACCACTCCACACCAGTATTAGTGACCTGATGTTATTTTGCTGATGGTGCATTCTCAGACTGACTGTAACTTAGTGGGGTTGTACTGTTAATACTGCACTAAGGCAGGAGTATTGCTGTGTTATTTAAACACCTTAATGTTACTGCTGGATGGAGAATTCTGCAATAATGAACACACAAATAAAATGATCAAGTGGAAAAGCACAAACATAGTACAAATGAATAATAATGGAGAAGGATAATGTCTCTAGGTCTGAAGTGAGAAGATGCGGAAACAGGCAGTGCCAGATGCATGATATAATAATAAATGGTTAATAATGGTATAATTAGCAAATTATATAATAATCATGATGGTTAACTGGTTGTTCCAAACGAAAAAAAGCACGACCTGAATCAGGTATGTTTTTGTTTTAATCATGTAATTCCTTAAGTTGACAAAAGCTTAAGATATTTTTTCTCATTTCCTTAAGATCAATAAGGTAAATCCAGTGTGTGGGTCTTTAACACACCTGTCAAGTAGTTGCAAGTAGGTGAGATTTTCCTGCGTGTTGGGATCAAAGAAGCCCTTGGTGTCATCGCTCGGGTCAGAAAGAATCTGGTTCATTTCTTCATCAAAATATCCTCTCTGGTAAGCCACCTCCACAGGCACACGGTGGCTGTACACTGGATCAATGATGCCTCCAGTAGCAATCTGTGCTTCCAAAAGACGAATGCCATGATCTTTGACAATGAGGTCTTTCTTCAAGGCCTGGA
>CM040997.1:6896429-6916569 GCA_022985145.1 Pangasius djambal
CTTTGACAATGAGGTCTTTCTTCAAGGCCTGGAACAATGAAATGGTGTTTCCCGTGTGAGGGTCAGTATAGCCAGTGACTGCCTTCTCTGCAGAAAGTAGCTTGTTTTTCCATTCAGTCCCCACGACTCCCTGAGCCACTGCCTCCTCCACCGAGAGTTTTTTGTTATTCAATGGCTCAACCATGAATCCAGTAGCAGCCTGAGCCTCCAATAGTACCAGTGAGGTTCCAGGTGTTAGAAGTCCTTTGGATTTGGCTTCATAGATGCTCATGGTCTGTTTGGTGGACTGCACAAACACTCCTGCAATACAGTCGGTTCCCTGCAGGTACTTGCGTACTGAGTCTATATTGCTTACTTGATCTACTGTGACCTTTCCAAGGCTAAGGTCTTCAAAAAGTTTCTTATCAATGATTTTAGATTCTAGCAAGTTCTGAGCTGTTACTTGCTTTTTGATGCCTCGGAAGGTAGTCATAGCTCCTTGTGTTTGGCCTTTTTGCTGAAGTGACATTCTGAAGATCTTTTGATGACCTGTGAATTAATACAAAATAAATAAATAAATATGATCTGTAAATTAAATAATATATGAAACATGAAAAATAATATTTGCCGTAAATGTTCTACTTGTGTTTATTAACATATGGAAATAATAGACTTACATACTGAACATGTGGTTACACCATTATTTTTTGAAATTGCTGAATTTTGAGCCCAATAACCAATTAACTCTGACAATCAGGAAAAAGTTAACTGTTGCTTATGGGTCATATTCACTAATAGATTTTTAATTCAGTATTTGTGTGTAATTTATTTAATATATTTCAACTTACAGCATAATCTGTCTATAAAAGTGTGTTATATGATTTGAAGCCTATCAATTGAGGTTTGCGGGAAGTGGAACAGTAAGATTACAGGGTGAAGAGGTGAAGAAGGTACAGGAGTTTAAGTACTTGGGGTCAACAGTCCAGAGTAATGGAGAGTGTGGGAAAGAGGTAAAGAAGCGAGTGCAGGCAGGTTGGAATGGGTGGAAAAAGGTGTCGGGAGTTCTGTGTGATAGAAAAATATCAGCGAGAATCAAGGGGTAGGTGTACAAGACACCGGCCATGCTGTATGGTTTAGAGACAGTGTCACTGAGGAAGACACAGGAGTCAGAGCTAGAGGTAGCAGAGCTGAAGATGTTGAGGTTCTCTTTGGGAGTAACAAGGTGACAGGATTAGGAACGAATACATCAGAGGAGCAGCTCATGTTGGACGTTTGGGGGACAAAGTTAGGGAGGCAAGATTAAGATGGTTTGGACATGTTCAGAGGAGGGAGAGTGAGTATATTGGTAGGAGAATGTTGGACATGGAGCTGCCAGGCAGGAGGCGAAGAGGAAGGCCAAAGAGGAGGTATATGGAGGTAATAAATGAGGATATGAAGCTAGTGGATGCAAGTGTTGAGGATGAAGAAGATAGGGATAGGTGGAGAGTGATGATTCGCTGTGGCGACCCCTGAAGGGAAAAGCTGAAAGAAGAAGAAGAAGTGCAAAGTTTAAAAAAAAAAAATTAACAGTTTCATTGGACTTGCCCTAGTAATAACAGCCATAATACAATTTAATGTTATGGCTGCTTTCAAGAAAATCAAGCAGCTTGACTATTCAGCCCATGTATATGGCAAATTGCACTCCTTTCTTTCTACTTACTTTTATTCATGACTGCCTATGTTACCTTCCTAATCCCATTTACATTTTCCCCATTTCATTTAACTGTAGAAATGGGCAGAAGGCTTATCTGATCAGCCATGACAAATGAAAAGGGTGAGTGCCTTTATAATTTTGGAATAAAGACTTGGCAATCACCAGCTGATTTCCTTGTAAAACTGCATCTCAGGATCACTGAAGATACACATAGAGCGATTTTATCACTGTAAGTCGCCAGTCGCTGTATTATGAAGTTGCTAGTAGGCGTTCCTACTACTACTTTTTTTTCCCCCTAATATTTAACTGTCCAGTTTCGATGAGCCTGTGACCATGATAGCTTCCGGTTCCTGTTCTTGGCTGACAGGAGTGAAATCCAATGTGGTATTCTGCTGTTGTGGCCCATCCACCTCAAGGTTCGATGTTTTGTGCATGCTGAGATGCTTTTCTGCTCTTAACGGTTGTAAAGAGTGATAAAATGAGTTACCATGTCATTCCTGGCAGTTCCAACGAATCTGGGTATTTTCCTCTAACCTCTCTTATCCACAAGGCATTTCCACTCACTGAACTGTCACTCACTCAGTGTTTTTTGTTTTTCGCACCATTCTTTGTAAACTCTAGTGGCTGTTGTGTGTGAAATTCCCAAGAGATCAGCAGTTTCTGAAATACTCAAACCAGCCCATCTGGTACCAAAATCCATGCCATGATCAAAGTCACAGAGATCACACTTTTTCTTCATTCTGATGTTTGATGGGAACATTACCCAAAGCTCTTGACCTGTATCTGCATAATTTTTTGCATTGTGCTTCTGCCACATGAATGGGTGATTAGATAACTGCATGAATGTACAGGTGTTCCTAATAAAGTGGACAGTAAGTATATATGTTATGGAACATCTATTAGAGAACATTTGGAGAACTGTGTTGGCGTATGTTGTAACTCCATGACATTCCGTAGTAAAATTGTATGGGACTCGCATGTCATTGGTCACTTACTGATAAGATGGCTTAACATTTAAAACTTGCAGTTGTATATCACAGTATGTGTTGCATCTAGCTATTTTCTCACTAAGAAATCACATGCTGACATTTCCCTCACATACCCTTGCATGGAGACACACAGAGATAATGTTGGAAGGTTACATTGAACTTTTTGCTCCTAGGGAGTTTGCCATTGTTATTTAGTTGCAAACATCCAAATATTTGACACTGGTTTTATTTTTCATTTTCCATGAGGTGATATATAAAGCAACTAGGGTTCTGTGAAATAAGTACAGCATTTTTCATTTACAAATTCAGATCATTATACAATTGAGTAGTGAAAAAAAGTAACAAGTTTTATTTAATGGCTAAAAAAAGAGTGCCTACATATGTTTTTTTACAGAACATATGATTTGAATCTGTGGCTGTCAGTCAGTCAGATGATCCTTACCTAAACACTAGACAGCTTTCTAGTGGAGAACAGATGGTTTTGGCCCAAAGAGGATGAATCTTATTAGTCTGAGATGTGTGGCACCCTTCACACTTTCTATTATAGTATATAGTTCTGATAACTACAGGCTTTCTTGAGCTGAAATATAAACAACATGTTTTCCCAGATTGCCACATGATTATGAAAAGACCAATCCATAGAACTGAATTTACATTAGGTGCCACTGTTAAGCTTATACTGAAATCTGCTGTTTGCAGTAGACTATCATGGTACTTGCTAAAAAGTGCAATGTGCATTTTGTATAAAACAGTATACTGCATCTAAGATCTAGATAGACATCTAAATACAGTTCAAGTTCAATAATACTCTCTTTGTTCAGAGAAGGAAAACAACATCTCCAAAAGGGAGTACATTAACTGCTTCTGTCAGAAATGTTCTTGTAACATTGAATGTAGCCCTAGTATCAAACAAGCTGCAGTTGTGTTTGCTAGCTTAGTGATGAATAGCATTCTTTCCTGATGATGTAAAAACTTTCCTCAACACCTGAGCTGAATAGAGACGGAAATGATAGGTTCATTTACTATTTTTTTTTTTTTTTGCGTGTCCTTGCATGACAGTTAAAGGCAGTACTATTTATACACAGATACAAAAATTAAATCTTCCATCTAACTTTATATGGTCCAAAGTGATGTGCTTAATCATAGGGTATTTATGCAAGAGGCTAAACTGAGGTAATCAAACCTGACTTTTTATAAAAACCAGGTATACTTGGTAACGGACATATGAATCAACTTGTTTAGACACTGATAAGTAGTTATTGTGCTAATATATATATATATATATATATATATATATATATATATATATATATATATATATATATATATATATACGTATTACATTTTTTTCTCAACCTTAAGACCTAATAAGAGATAGTCTAAAATGATTTTGTTGAACTATGATCAGTGCCTGCAATCCATCTCATTCATTTGAGACTGTCTTGATCATGAGCTGTGTGCAAATGTTTGAAGTTCTTCTTTATTGCAGGGAGCAACTGTAACATCCACACAACACACTCAACTCTGACTTACACTGTTATTCATTTACCCAACCATGCTAGTAGTCGTAGTAGTAGTTGTAGTAGTAGTAGCAGTACAAAAAAGTTAGTGTTCAAATAGTAGCACTTACCTCAGTTTGTGTGTGTGAGATGATTCACGTCGATCAGGAACAGAATGTTTTCGGGCAAAAGGCTAACCCTGGCTTGGCACATGTACACTGGTGGCTACAGGATCTGAGCAGTGGTTTCAGTGTTCTGCATTTGAGTTTATCTACATGAAGAAGACTCCACCCCAGAAACACTCCTCTGAGACAACACACCAGTGAAAGAATGTTTTTCCTGCCTGCTTGAACATGAGCCAAAGTCATTAGCACAACAATGTATGCCTTTATTGTTTTTTTTAATTATTTGTTTGTTTTGTTGTTTTGTTTTTTGAGAAAGGTGGTCTGGTGTTAGATTTTAGGAAGTTTTCTTATGTTCTTGCTATAATTCAGTTTAACAGTTTTAAAATGTGAGTGGTCATGCTTTTTAAACAGCTAATACTGCCTATATTCTACTATACCACAGCACTGATGAGTGCTCAATTAAAAAGGTGTTTATTCATTTTCTATAACTCAAACAGTAGTGTGGCAGCAAGGTAACAGGTTTTTATTAGTGTGCTCATTCTAATAACGTAATTTTTCTATAATGACAAAATGTGTGTGCAATCATTCTGTGAGAAGAGGAAAGCATTTTACAAAGGAGTGTGTTGTGCTTTCTGACACTGGAAAGTCAGGAAAGCACAGAGGGCTTTTCACATTCTGGGTTCTTGGCAACATGATAAGGTGCATTTTTTTTGGCTTATGAACTTCAAGAAAGACAGATGGACGATGGTGAAATAATGACTGTTTATAGCAACAACATTAAATGCAACTATAAAAGAATAAAATGGATGATCACAGTAATAAATAAAGTTGGTACAATTACAGTTGTAAAATTGTTACAGTTGTAAGAGGAATACAACACTGCAGTTATCATTGATTATTTTCCTATTACAGCATGACTTTTGTGTTTAATTCCTTACTTCTGCAATGATACTGGCTGGTGTATGGATAAGACTCTCACTGAGCTCTGCATGTAGGAAAATTACATTGGAGTTAAATACAATATGGTTTTAAATCTATCAAGTGAAACTCTGACATAAAAGTACTGATTTGCAATACAATGACTACACTAGAATTGTAACACTGATTACAGGCATGTCTTCTTACCTCTGTGTGGGTGAGTTAACTTTCCCTTTCAAGGATTTCACAAGAGAAAGTCCTACCTAGTACTAATTTGCAGTACAATGACTACATTTGTATTGTAACACTAGGATTGCAGGCATGTCCTCTTATCTCTGTGGGTGAGAGTTAGCAGAGAAAGTTGTCATACATCTGGTCCTACCTGCTTTTTTCTGGTCTAGGAAAACATACCATAAGCACTGTTGAGGGGGGTGGAGGATGATGAGCTCAAAGCCCAGGCTAAAACATACCTGTGTCAACCTTTATCTTCTTATTTGGTCATTATCTCAGTAGAACATGTCAGTATTTTCACCCACATGCTGTGTGAAGGCAAAGTGGTGCCAAAACAAATAAAATGGAATGTTCTGTGGAAAAGCCCTATCTGTCATACTGAAACTTGAATGAAATCTGATGATATTTTTGTCTTAACCTATGTTTTTAGCTTAGCCAGTGTTAGTATACTAATCACACAGTCATATACACACTGTTCAAATCCGGAATTAAAATTTTCTCTTACCCAGTCAGATAGTATTTTACTCAATTCTTGCAGGCCTCAAGGTGGCTGATACTGAAACCTTCCCGGCAAATAGTCACTGTACAATCGTACAGTGAAACCTTAAAGGTTTCTTCCTAAAAGCAGACAATTCTGATCAGCCTAACCAAGGAACATAATGAGGAACATTTTAAGACTACAGGGAAATACTCTATGATCCTGGTCCAGCTGCAAACAAGCAGAAATGTCATAAATTTGAGAACATGCATTGCAAGGTAATGTTTGGGTGCTTATTAAATACATTTCAATCTAGTTAAAGTAAAGACAAATGAGATGTTATTACGTATACTGGTTATGCGAGTCTGTGAGCCCTGACAGTGAAAGTCACCACACTAGGGAGTGGAAGAAAATAATAGATTTCCTCACATCATTTATGCTTTGTTACAATAAGCCACTTAAAAGATTAGACACATTAATCATTTCCAAGTGGTTTGACAAGTACAAACTGCATGAAGTGTATATTATTATTATTATTATTATTATGCCCTAAAATTGATCGACCAAACCATAAGTCCTAGATATTTGAAAGTTTGAGGGTTGGTAGTACTCCATCAGTCTACAATGGCTCAGAGTCTCGCCCCGATCAGCCACACAGTGGTGCTACAGAGATCAAAACAGTGATTAAAAAAATTTGCAAAAACTTTTTAATCATTTGTCACAGACACACACAGATTCACTGGAATCCTTGGCTCAAGATGAACAAAACATATTTCTTTTTTTACATTTTGGCGGTGAAAAATTTTCTGCCATATTGGATTTTTTGCAAACTTTTGTGAACTAGTCCTAGTCTGTTTGTCCCACTGTAACCAAAAAAGTGGCCAATTATCAAAAAAAAAAAAAAAAAAAAAAAAAAAAAAAAAAAAAAAAAAAAAAAAAAAAAAAAAAAAAAAAAAAAAAAAAAAAGTTGAACTTTTGATTTAACCTCAAGATGTCACGTCAAAACGTTTGAAGTGGGCATGGCCACTTTTACTTAAATGGCTATTACCCTTGAATGGAATGAGATATTTTCACCAAATTTGACATTCTTATGTATGGGCCCAATCTGAGAACACGTAAAAAAAAAATAAATAAATAAATAAATAAATAAATACTGAGCATGACTGGTTTTTGGTGCTATAACGGGAAAAAAAACATGAAATTGGCTCTAACTACGAAACCGTTGGTCCAGTTGACTTGAAAATTTGCATGCACTGTCTTTATCAAAGGTCCAATCAATATTTAAGAGAACAGTCGCATATCTGTAACATTCCCACCATCGGCCAATTAATTTTCAGCAACTATTAGACAAGGTTAACAAAGGCCAGTTGGAACAAAACTTGGGGGACTTGCTTGACTCTTGGCTCCAGAGGTCTGTGAGAAATTTGAAACTAATCGGCCACTGGGGAGTGCTATCAAGTTTTTCATGCACATAAATGGTTTTGTATACTGCAAGTATATATATATATATATAGTATATAGCCTTTAGCTTTTTAACCTTTACATGTTTAACAATTCATAGCAACCAAGTAGCAACACCCTAGCATCCAAATTGGTTAGCATAACAACCACCTACAAAAACTTAGCAACTACCTGGAATATCATAGCAGTGTTTTAGCCTTTTAATGCTTTAACCTTTGAATGTTTCAATGTTTTTAACATTTTAACCTTTACATATTATAAACATATAGCCTTTTAACCTTTCCACATTTAGCTGTTAAATGTTTTTAACATTTTCAAACCAGTAACAACGAAACACTAATATCTTTTAACTTTATCTTTTAAACACTAATAAGTTCGTCCGCAAACTTTAGCGTTATTATTATTATTATTATTATTATTATTATTATTATTATTATTAATTACTACTACTGTGCTCTATAGGCAGTCACTCCCACAGGTGGTATGCTTTACTGTTATTTGCTGTATTTCTCTACTCTTTTCCGTAAGGGATTGTCAAAAAAAATTTATTTAGTAGACCAGGTAACTGACAGCTCTATTATTCAACAACTTCCAGAAATACATTTACTACTTGTCTGGACGCATCTCTTAGTAACATGTGTTGGTTTTGATTCTGCTTCTATATGAGCATTAGAAGTGCTGAAGAATAGCTACTGGATAAGCAGGATAGGCAGTTGACTGTGGCCCAAGAATTACTGGGGGCTGAGATGATGATCACATCAGAAGTCCATGGAAATTCTTATCATCCAGATTTGGGAAATTCCCTCTGATTTACAACTTAGAGCAACATCTCAGCAAACACTCCTAAAAGATCCCAATCATGTTAGCACTCTCTTGATTTGGGTCAGTCTAAATCAAATCAAACAAGCATCTAGAGGAACTGAAGCTTGGTTTTAGAAATAAATAATCTTAATAATTATAATCTTAAAATTCTTATAACTATTATTCTTGGTAGAATTTTCTTGATAGTAAAATCTAGTTTTAAACAAATGCCCAGTACTCTTTTGTCCTAGCAAGCCAACAGAAAACTTTTTTTTTCTTCTCCAGAGCAGCTGTGGATTATTATTGATAGTTTTGAAGCTTTTTGTAACCGGACTCCTGTAGGAATACGGCACTCCAGTAGAGATTAGAGACATTATTTGTTTGCATTAGCCAAGGCCAAGCCAAGTACTTGCTGCATTTAGGACATGTAGAAGGTGTTTTAGTATCCTTTGTTGGTATGCATGCCTGGCAAAGCTTCCTCTTGTTGCCACCAGCTGTGACCTACAATGGTAAAAAGTCTTTGTTAGATGCCTAATACTCCTAAAATGTTCACGGATGCATATACATGTGCACGCATGCACGCGCGCACACACACACACACACACACACACACACACACACACACACACACACACATACACACACACACACACACACCAATAACAAAAAAGTCGCTCACACTTACTTTAGCTGCTGAAAGTGGTGGCTGTCTGGGACGTGTAGTTGGGGGTAACAGGAGCCTCCTCCCAAATCCTCTCGCCAGGTCAGGTCCTTGGGACTTGTTCTCTTCTCTGGATATTAGGAGTGTTAATTGTGTGTTAACAATAGTTTGTCCACGTTAAGAAACAAGTAATAGCTGCATTATTTATTATTTACTCTGTTTATGTATAATCCTATGTTATAATCTTAGTTCAATGTACATTTACATTATGTTTCAAAAACTACTTCAATGAACTCATGTTGTATATTACCATGACCTGTCTGTTTTCAAGTACTCTTTTCAACCATTACTCTTGGGTAAAACTGACCCGAGGACCTTATAAAAGTATGTAAATGTGTAGGGTAGATTTTTCTTCTTGTACATGTTCCTCACAGAAAATAAGCTAAGGCCACCAAGCTACAGGTGAAAAATGAGTTGTTCTATATTTTTTCTTTTATTACACTGTTGTGTATTGCACTTTATGTAGTCTTGCATACTGTTCTGTGTTGCACCATGGTCCTGGAGAAATGACATTCGGTTACAATATTTACAAGCTATATATAGAGGAATGACAATAAAAGCCCACTTGACTTGACTTATTAAAAATGATAAAAGGGTCAGTTTGATGAGGGTTAAACAATACTGTATATTTTTTTAAAATGTATATAGAGATATTGAAATACACAACACAGTACAACTTCCACTGGAAGAGAAATACAGTCATATGATGCAGGTACACCTTACATGTTGGTTAACATTAACTACTATTAAGTTAAATATGTACTAAACTGTCTTAATTGTGTGTTAATAATATCCATGTTAAGAAACTAGTAATAACTGCATTATTTATTGCTGTATTTACTCTGTTTATGTATAATCCTATGTTATAATCTTAGTTCAATATACATTTACATTAAGTTTCAAAAACTACTTCAACTTTTTACTGTATATGTTTCTGTAACTGTAATACATTTTTGTGCATTGTGTATGTATGTTTCAAACAAGTAACTCTGACACATTTTTAGTAAAGTTTTTAGGTGATGTAATAGAACACTGAGTCTGCAACTCTGATTGTGACAAAGGGGGCAGTTGGTTCAGTTGTTATCGGTTATTCACATGGAATCTCTTATCAACAATCTGCAGCACAGGTGTGGTCTCTCTCATGAAATTCACCAACAGGGTTGGGGGTTACAATTCAACGCAAGGCTGCGTTCAATCACAGCTATATTGCTGTTTGCATGAAATAATTATGCTCAGTTGCTATGAAATATATACAGTATATTCATGCATTAATTGTACTAATTGTAACTTTTTTCTAAATAATGTAAGAATAATTTCTAAATATAATACGCTATGTGAATACTGGCAAATAGTGAATAGTGTGCACATTTATTTGTACAGATAAAATATATAACACCTAGATGTTAAAAGCCAGCTAAAATACCCAGCGTAATCCTATCATACATATTTTTTTGCAGAACTGATTTCAGTGGTGTTGTGTAGTAGTGTAACAGACATAGGAGAAGAAAAAGTAGAACACAAGACAGATGCAGCAGATGGGTGTGACATTCATGTGGACAGCTTGCTGGGCTGGTGTGCCCTTCAGTCAATATTGTTATTACTAACTCCATGTAATGGCTTCTATTTGGACTGATTAAAATATTATACAGAAAAAAAAGTATAGAAAAAAAACAACAGGAGCAATGTGTTCCATATAATCACCCCCCAAAAAATTATATTATTATATAAATCATACTACATTATACAAAACTGGATTATTTGTTTGTTTGTTCATGCTTAAAATCATTAGTATTAAGGTTTAGACATGGGGAAATGTTCATATTTTGCAGAATTTAATTGGCTTTGAAGCCCAAATCACAATGGAGAAGGTGAGATCATTTTACTCAAACTGATGGTGAGATAAAATGTTCTGCTGAAATTAATCAGCGGTCACAGTCTGATTTTAAACCTGTTGGTGCACATTTTCTTGAAAAATGCATTATCGTAAGATGGTTCATGAGGCAGGCCTTTGTCCTGATACATACATAATCAGGGTACTGTAAGTTGAGGAAGAAGGATTAGTAAGCTCCGAAATAGGTTTTTTAGTGTGATACTTGAGACTATGTTTTGTATATTCTCCCTGTGTCTGTGTGGGTTTCCTTGGAATACGGCAGTTTCCTCCCATCTCCCAAAAAAAATAAAAAAAAGTGTGTATATGTGTGAATGTTATTTGCTTTCTTAATAGTTTTAGATTTTGCAGATATATTTTATTTAAAAAATAGCAAAATAGCAAATTATAATCAACTCAAAACCTTCTAGTTTCTCATCTGACCTCAGACGTGATAGCTGAGTTGATGGAATGGTGCTGTGAAGCTGTAAAACATATTTGCATTGATGTGTATCCTTATCTTATCAGTAACCTGGGAGCTCAAATGGTTTTATGACGGTCACATGGTTTTTCATCCCCCCCGCTGCAATTAGGTATCATATTATATGCCAGATGTAAACCATTTGATATCAGTTTTTATCTAATTTCTGCAGAGCTTAATATTTTATTATCTTAGGTTTGACGGCTACATGACAGGTTTTTAAAATTCGAACACTAGCTGTAATAGGAAAACCGGTTAATGCTAGTACTCACTAACGGTCTAGAATAAGTATGTGTTTTGAGACACAACGCTGTTAAGTGGAGGTGGATAGATGGGGAAATTCATCTGTTTTTATTGCTGAACTATGCTAGGCCAGCAGGTCAGGATAGGGAAAAGACTAAAATAACATGTACCCTATTCATTTAAATGTGGCTTCTCTGAATGTGACTCCAGTAACATTTCAAAATATTAGCAGACAAAATCTTAGATATTTCTAATATTAATTTGTAAAATAAATTTTATTTGCAAATCAAGTGACCCCTAGTTTGGAAACCAAAGATATAATGCACTAGTGCACTGCCTCACCCTGCAAATCAACAAAGCAGTCTGTAATTGTGGTTTTAAATGTGCAATGTGCAGTGGTTTATGGTATGTTCTATGGAATGGGAGTGTCTGCCTTAATGGAATGTGCAAATTACCATTACAGTCTTGCACACTAAATGCAAGAATAATTTTGTCTTAACATATGCATGCCATTTTTATGCCATTGTCACAGGTGCTATGTTTCCTTTACATATGTGGCTGACTAGAGAAGTAAGTCGTTTCTATTTGGCCATTAAAAACCCTCATGAAGCTTAATAATACAGTAAACGTTCCAGCTGCAGTGATATATTAGAATCACTCCCACTGCCATGTTTTAGGAATATCATGCTTTAGAAATTTATATCAGTTACAGGATCTTTGCTGGCCCAGAAAGGAATGCATTGAATAGTTCCTGTGACTGATGCTTCTATTATTCTATGTCTTTCAAGCATAAATCATCTTGTCAAAACTCATTTTGACTCACTTGACTGATTCTTATGAGAATCAGAACTGCACCAGTTTATAAAAAAAAAAATAGTGAGTGCTATTTCCCATCAAACAGGAGAGCCTACACTGGTATTTCTATTTTTATTAACTTTTATTAAGTATTTTTTTTAAACTCAATAGATTATGACTGATTAACAAAATCTGAAACAAAGGTCTGCCATTTTTTCAACTGCAGAAAATATTTTAGATATATAAATATGGCTCTGTAACTACTGTATTAACAGATCTGCTTGGTTAGAACAGTTTGTCAAATCATTAAATTAATTATGGCCTGTCTGTTACTGTTATTTATTATATCAATGTGAACTACAGTCCCCTCCAAAAGTATTGGAATTCTTTTGTCGTTGCTATAAACCGAAGACATTTGGGTTTGAGAGCAAAAGATGAACATGAGACAACAGATCAGAACTTCTTGATCATGAACAGCTTTCATTTCCTGATATTTACATGTATGTAGATCTGTTAAACAGCTTAGAACATGCAACCTTTTTTTTTAACCCACTCAAGTGATGAAAAGATTGGTGGTTTAAAAAATTAATAGCTCTGAATGTCTACTCCTGGTTTGAGCCCTGGGTTTGTAAAGACTGCATTTCTTATAAAAAAAAAAAAAAAAAAAAAAGGATACACCAACATGAAGACCAGATAACTTTCTATGGGAGAAAAGTAAGGCCTGGTGAGTGTCACCCGTGTCTTATTACCTCCAGTCTACTTAGTTGTGCCTGTGCTTTCAGGGACTCCCGTAACCGGTGAGAGAGAAAAAAAAAAAAAAGAGTGCGAGATAGCTGGTTGTGACAAACACATACACACACACACACACACACACACACACACACACCGTAAACTTAAACTTTACAGAGCAAAAGCTGCGAGTCAGGGACAGACCAGTTTCCACTGAGTGTTTTGATTTTGTTGAGTTTTTAAGTGCGCTGAAAAGCGTGGCCTGAATAAATGTGGGCCCGGAGCTCCACTAAAATTCCACCTGTCTCCTGAGTGTTCCTCTACACTCCCCATACTGAGGTTCTACAGTGGTGCTGAAACCTGGGATTTGAGGTAGACTCCGATGCCGCAATGGAAGCCTCCCCGCTAGGCAAGATCTTCAAGTCCCTCGCCATCCTCCACCAAACCCAACATCAAGCAGTCCCCTACCTGCGCCACGAACAGCAGCTGTGCTCCGAAGCCCTCATGCAGGAGCAGGCCGAGGCACTCCAGAAGCTGCTGCAGCCCAACACACCCCAGCCCAGTTCGAGTGATGCAGCACACTTGAACTAAAGAAGGGGCAACGCAGTTGTTTTTTCTAAAGAGCTGTGTTATTCCAGACAGCTCCCCATAATCCAAATTCGGAGTCTCTTAGGGCAAGATAAGACAGTAAACTGTCTAATGGCTCATTTTTATTGGCCTGGTATTCATAGTGATGTCGCAAATATCAGCTGGTGAATCCACCGGCCACCCCAAAAAGGCAATTGCGCCCATTAACCTTAATCGAGGCCCCATTCAAAAGAATTGGCATGGACCTCTTCAGACCATTAGAAAGGTGCATGTGAGCATATCACTTTAGCTTTTTATCACTTTTTGTGTTAGCCTTGGTGGATTATGCAACGCGATATCTGGAAGCCATGCCTCTGCGCAACATCACATCCACAACAGGCACTCTTCCGTGTTGTCTCCCGAGTCGGAATCTCAAAAGAGATCCTGACTGACCAAGGCATGTTTATGTCACGGACACTACGCGAGCTCTACGAATTATTAGGGATTAAATTGATTCACACTGGTGCTTACAAACAGACAGCCTGGTGGAGCGGTTTAATCAGACACTAAAAAAAATATGATTCGTATGTCTGTCTATGATGGTGCATGGAATTGGGATAGGTGGCTCGAACCCCTGTTATTTGCAGTATGAAAGGTCACACAAGCCTCCATGGGGTTTTCCCCATTTGAATTATTGTACAGGTGCAAGCTTCATGTCGTCTTATATATCATTAGGGAAAATTGGGAGGAGGGATCTTCTAACAGCAAAAATGAAATTCTGTACGTTCTTGAACTGAGAGCAAAACTCCACACATTGGGGCAATTAAAACAGGAGAATTTGCTTCAGGAGCAAGAACGTCAATACTGGCTGTATGACAGGTACTCAGCTTTGGGAATTTGCACTGGGAGAAAAAGCGCTTGTTGTTTACCCACGTCAAGCTCTAAATTGCAAAGTCGCATGGACCCTTTGAGGTCACAAGGTGAGTTGGAGAAGGAGAATGAGGTCAGGCGAACAGATAGAGGCGATGTACTGCAAATATGTCACCTCAATCTCCAGAAACTGAGAGAGAAAGGAGCTGGAACCAGAGGTAAGTCTAAAAATTGTGGCCCAATTCACCCCGGTCCCCTGTGGAGACCACCTCTCACCTTCCCAGAGAGAACAGGTTGCCAGTTTGCAAGAGGAATTTTCCAATGTGCTCACTAATCTTTATTCACACTGCCAAAACAACAAAGGATTTCATCAGGGGAAAAAAGTGGAAGGTTTTAGACTGGCCAAGTCAATCACCAGACTTTAACCCAATTGAGAATTGCATTTCACCTCCTGAGAAGAAGACTGAAGGGAGAAACCCTCCAAAACAAAGCATCACAAAATGAAAATGCTAAAGTTTGGTAATATCAGTGGGTCTTCAGTGTATAGTAAAAACAAAAGAATCGGCCTTGGTGTTCCAATAGTTTTGGCGGGGACTCTGCATTTTAAAATTCCAGGATTTGAAAATCAGGAATGTCTGTACACATTACTTGAATAGTGGGACTGAAATGGTGAGGTTTGGTTACAACATGGACATGATTATGGGGAGCATGTTTGAAGAACAGGTATGAACAAAGGACATGATTAGCAATGTTACAAATAACTGCTTTTCTAGTTATTACTAATTCCTTGGAAAGGGCTGTATCTTCTGTCTTTCGTAATTGAGAAGAGAGACACACCTGTTTTGTACGTGTTATACCAGTTAATCCTGAATAACTCTCTCTCATCACTTTTCCATTTACATCTAGTTTTCTATGTGCACTCAGTTACTACTTTATCAGACACAGCTGCCTTGTATCTGCAATCACTGGCCTTTTGTCAGGCAATATTCTATATAAATAATTTAGTACACTCTAATAAATAAGTTCTTCAAGGGGTTCTTTATATAATAAGGTTTTTAGCTTCTTAAAAGTATTCTAGTTTGGAACCCTTTCTTACAAGGAAACAGAGCCTTTTAAGGGTTCCCCCATAAGGACAATGAAAGAACACTTAAGGGTTCTAGATTTTACCTTTTTTGAGAGTGTAGATATACAATTACTGTCCAAAGCCCATATGTTCCCATACACAATTTGCCAGCTGCACTCTTTCCTGTCCAGTTCTTTAGTTTGTTCCTATGTAGAATTTGTAAAGGTTCTGTGTAAAATCCTACAAAACAGCTTTTTCTCTTTTAGAGACAGAACCCCTTTGGGAAGCTCAGTACCCAGTAATTATAGCTAAATACCCACTAAACCTTTACCCTTTTTTCAACAATTGCAGAGTTATATTATATGGCCAAATGTTTGTGGACACCTGACCATCACACCCATATGTGGGGGTTCCCCAAAGAATTTCTTTATATACTGTAGCATTACAATTTCCCTTCACTGGAACTAAGGGGCCCAAGCCTGTTCCAGAATGACAATGCCCCTGTGCACAAATGGTTTGCCATGGATGGATTTGAAGACCTCAAAGGGCCTGCACAGAGCCTTGACATCAACCCCACTGAACATGTTTTGGATGAATTGGAACACAGACTGCACCCCAGGACTCCTCGCCCAACATCAGTGCATGACTCATAATGGTCTTGTGGCTGAATTGGTAATGTTTAGGTTTTGAAAATGCCTGTTATGTTTCAAAGAAGTGTAGAAAGTTACTATGTTTACATTTTGTCATGGGGCTCCTGGGCCAACCAAAACCATCCCCCATCCTCCCTGCCCCACTTCGCAAGTTGCTCAGTCTACCTGCCCAACTCAGGAAGTCATTCTGCCTCCCTATTCCACAGAAGACACCACTACAGATCACAGCCTCGCCATGGGCGTCACACCATCTCCCTGCTTTGCCTCGGACATCACTATGCCCAGCTCCACTTCGGACATCACCCCGCCTTTCTACTCTGCTGAGAACTTCACTCTGCCTCCGTGCTCCACTGAGGACGTCGCTCTGCCTCCCTGCTTAACTGAGGACGTTGCTCTGCCTTCTTGCTCTGCTGAGGACATCGTGCTGCCTCCCTGCTTCGCTAAAGATGGCGCTCCTCCCCTTGGCTTCGCTCCCCCTTCTTGCTTCGTGCCGCGCTCCGCTCCCCCTTTCTTGCTTCGTGGAGAAAGTTGCTAATCCCTCTGGTCACATGGAGAACGTTGCTCCTCCCTCTGACCTCTCGGAGAACGTCGCTCCCCCCTCTGTCTCTGCTTTGAACTTTGCTCCCCCGTTGGCTTCGCGGTGGCTGTCACTCTGCGCTCGTCCTCGGCCTGGGACGTCGTGCCACCCCTCAGCTGTGCAAAGAGGGAGGACGTTGCATCTCCTTCCAGCCCCGTGATGGGTAGCGCTCCTAAAGACCTTGAACATCTCAATGAAATCTTGTCTGGGTGTCCAGACACCCCTCCCAAACTTTTTTCATGCGTCAGAAGCTGCGCATTAAAGGGGAGGTTCTGTCATGGTTAGGCCGAAATCAGCACTGGACTATGATTCCCATCAGCCACTGCACCTCACTTGATCATGTCACATGACGGACTGCACCTAATTCACATTTTGGTTTAATGAGCACTTGTATACAAGTCACGTCTTGTACAGCACACATTGTCTTGTATTTGCCTTTTGTGGTCACTGTTGTCTGTCGCTCTCGGCTACCCTGGTTATACGTACCTTGTTCAGTTGCCTAGTTTTCTTGTGTTTGGTATCATAGTTTTTATATTTATATATGGTAATTATATTACATATTGTATACAGTTTTAAGCTTTTCTCCAGCTTGCTAGAAGGGCCTTTGCAAGTATTCTTACATATCTGATGAATGTCATTGACATTTATCTTCGGGAGCTCTTGCAGACACTGACTGTAAAATACCACCATTACAAGAGCAGTACTTAAGAATGCAGTAGTGTTTGTGCAACGAGTCCATAGCGAAGGGTTTTTTTCCCTTCCACTCTCTTTACTGTGTAGTAGTCAAGTTATGTGAGAGATTAGTTGCAGATGTGACCATTGTCATATCACACCCCTGGGCCTGGCTCCTTAACTTGCTAGTCACTGTTCTCCAGTGGCCCAACTTCAGCGGTGGCAGGCTGGAGCAATATGTTGCTAAAGCAGCACTTTAGCTAGCACCTGTGCTGCTAGCTTTAGGTTTCCTGTTTTTACTTTTTAGTAAATCCAAATTTTCTTAATAAAAACATTTGCTTAAATGTCCTGCAACACTAGCTACAATCATTAACACCAAAAATTTAGTTACGTTAAATTTTAAACCATCCAGCAACCAGTCACAGATCTATCCTTCTTCCATTTAAAACAGTGTTGCCTGTGCCTTGTTGGAGTAGTGCAAGGACATTGAAGAGTAGTGTCAGAACATTGACCAGCGCCTTCAGGTAGGTGGTAGTCCATTTTTGTCTCTGTAGGTGAGTCTTGTCTTTTTTTTTTTTTTTAAATCAGATCAGGGCAGCTAAAGGGAGGCAGTGGAGAAAACACAGCAGTGGGTGATTTGGAAGAACCTGGGCAGGTAGAAAACAAATTGCACAGCTGCATTCTGGAAAATTTACAAGGTTCAGATGGCACACAGAGGAAGGCCTGCCAGAAGCAAGTTGCAGTAGCCCAATCTTGAGATGGACTGACAAGAGTCTGAGTGGAAAGAAATGGCCAAATCCACCCAATGTTTTAAAGGAGAAACCCACAAGACATGGACATATTAGCAATATGAGGAGAGATGGATAGTTGGTTGGTCCAGAACAACACTACAACACAATCACACTGTAACCGTCATCATCTGCTGTTGACACTAAAACAGAATGGACTCATGTTACTTTTTTGATTTGTGATTTGCCTGGTTGTGTATCTGTAATCGGACAAAGTCTTGAAGGAAAATTGATGGAGCTGTTTGGTCAGCAAAAGAAAATAGATTTATATTTATGTATTGAACAAAATCAGGTAAAAACAAGTGAGAAGTAATAATTCCAGGTTTTGCATTTTATTCAGTACTTCAAAAAAAGACTAATGGTGCAGATCATATTGCATGACTGTGTGATTAAAGAAACTTAGAAGTTAGGAAAATTAAAGTGACAATATAAATCCTAATTATTGGTGAGGTTCTTGTTTAGTCTGTGTGTGTATATCAGTATGAAGGGAAGATTTAATATTTTTAATGGCTTGAAGGTATCATTGCCATCTCACAACTAAGCTTGGCTTACTGTCTGTGTGGAATTTCTGTACATGTTCCCCCGTGTCCAGAAAAAAAGTGAGTTAGAGTGAATACATCCACTTTTTATGGGTTCTGTCAGTCTGTAAGTTCCATAGTAGGTAGTATTACAGATGCTATTCAAAGTCTCAGAGAGAGTCTGAGTCAAGCGAGAGTCTGATATCCAGATGGACAGCAAGTTAAAGGAGTAAAACAAAGCCTAGTAGAGGAAAAGGTCTGGCTTGTTGCTTTTAGCATGTACAACAATGTGCAGAGGAAACTGCAATAACAATGGGAAACCTGAGAAGTTCCTGACAAAGTTCAGTGAAGTCAGCACAACAGCTAATGAGTGTACCAGAAGCAGCGTCAGAGTCTTTGCTTAAGGATGTCAACTGACTGCTCTGTAGCGACACAGGCATTGCTGACACACTGATCACATGTCTCCAAAGTTTAAACAAGCAGTCAGTATACCTAGGCTTACTGCAAACAGAGAGAGAGAGTAAACAAAAGTAATGTTAAGCAACAAGTGAACACACACAAGAATCTGCTACACAGAAACTAAAAAGCTATCATATCAATTTCTCTCATGAAATTTATGGCAGGGCCCATCTTCTCATCATGAACCGTCTGATTTAGTGTGATGGCCAGGAAGAGTTCTTCAGACCTCTTTCTTCTACAGTTGAAAAAAGAACGAGGGAACCTAAGGGTTTCCTTAAGTCTTTATTTATTTTTATAAACATGCAGGACTTGAATTTCGGCACGGGATTGCGCATAATTTAAACCATTCCCGCAAGTTTAACTTTTATAATGCGAGAAATTCCCGCACAAATGCATTTGCTTCATCTCAGATCAAATGATGAAATACATCAACAGACGCGAAAAAAGAAATCACCGGTTCAAACAATCTGTGCTTATTTTAGAATTTAATTCCACAAACAGCGCTGCACCGGCCATCTCTGACTGTCGCGCAGTGGCTCCTAACCACCGCCTGAGGGGGGCGCCAGAGTTCACAGGAGGGTCGCGGGAGCTGATATGATTTGAGGTCAAATAAAGATGGATAAAATGTTCCACTAATAGTTTTATATAAAAATATTTTTGTATGTTTTTTAAAAATCATGTGCTTACAATAAGGCAGTCAAAAAACAATTATCTCTTATATAAAATATTATTAATGATTCTCTTTTACAGTAGCCAATTGCGTTCCAAGCTGGAAGGACTGTCATTGGCTGTTGTCGGTTCAGATAACGTGCGTGTCAACACAATGTCAAAAATGTCATTAAAACTTGAAATTATTTATTAACTATTTATTTATATTAACTAATATATATATATATATATATATATATATATATATATATATATATATATATATATATATATATATATATATATATATATATATAT
>CM040997.1:6916669-7021225 GCA_022985145.1 Pangasius djambal
TTTACTTACTAAAGAGCTATTGCGGTGACAAGGTGATTATTTTTGAATAAGATTTGGCCACATGTTAAGTTTCAGAAGATCTAATTTGTGGGTCACAAAATATTTATCTCATGGCAACTATTGTATTTTAAATTAGTAAAATGCAGAAATCAATTGCATTAGACCCTTAGGGCTACAGCTAAGCATGGAGATGACTGATAATATTGCACTATGCTTGGAATGATGCATAAAGGCATACTGGAATCATTGGAGTTTTGACATGGATATACCATTATCAGGCAGTGAATTCTCAAAGTGAATAGGATTCTTCACCTGTGCCTGTCAAATAATAACTGGATACCATGTATTAAGTAGTACTTTCCCACAACATACATTATATGGCCAAAAGTTTCTGGACACCTGACCATCATACCTATATGTGCTTGTTGAACATCTCATTCCAGATTCAGTCCCCCTTTGCTGTTATAATAACCTCCACTCTTCTGGGAAGGCTTTCCACTACATTTTGGAACATGGCTCTGTGGCCATGGCTTTGTGGCTCAGCCACAAAAGCATTAGTTCAGTCATGCACTGATGTTGGGCGAGGAGTAGAGGTCTGCACGGACTTTAAATTGAAGCCTGAACCCATCCCATACCCAAGATCGTCTGACCCAACCAGACCCTAGCGGTACTGTTAAATTTTAAGACCGAACCCAACCCGAAATTGGTTTCTCACAACAAATAACTTTTTGCAATATGCTGTATTTCATTTGCAAAAAAAAAAAAAAAAAAAATAATAATTCTTCCACAGTGCAGCTTTACCTGCATCATTTGGTACTGTAATAAGTTCCCCCTTAATAATTTTTTGCTTTATCTCACTCATCGTGCACAACTAGGTAACTAGTTAAATTCACTCATGAGGTGTGTGTGCTGTCTGCCGTGTTGTGACAGAAAGCGAGTGTGGTGGCGGGAGCAAATGCACAAAACAGGTTGCGTTAAATATATTTATTCATATTTAAAATATATATTTTTTTATTTAGTTACGAAACGTGAGTTTTTTGGGACCCGTCGGGCTCGAGTCGGGTAGCAGACCTCTAGCTAGGAAGCCTGGGGCGCAGTCAGTGGCAAACCATGTTTTCATGGACCTCGCTACACAGGGGCAGAGTCATGCTGGAAATGGTTTGAGCCTCCTACTTCCAATGAAGGGAAACTGTCATTTGCACAGCATACAAAGACATCACATAATTGTGTTTTTCTAATTTTGCGCCAACAGTTTGTGTAAGGCCTACATACGGGTATAATGGTCAGATGTCCACAAACCTTTGGCAATATAGTGTATTAAGACTCAAGTTACACAGTTTGTACCTCGCAACATAATAATTTGTAGCCATGACTTATTAAAATAACCACCAAGTTACCCCAGAGGCTTTATATAGTACCAATAAAACAATATAACGTTAAATGTAATATGTAAACCAACAATTCTTAGCAATAGTTCCCCACCCAATAATAAAGACTTCTTTTATTATATTAACAGGAATTCTGTCCTGCTCCTTAAGCCCTAAACATGTGTGAGCTTGTTTGATTGTAGGTAAATAATCCCAGCTGAATAATTTTCCTTTTCAAAAGTTTAGCTTTTGACCATTTTGATTCCAAGAAAAACATATTATATATTTTTGCCTTATATAATTTGGTCTTCTCCGAAGGCCTAGAAAGCCCAAAGCCCACTCTGTTCTTAACTGACACTATTAGAGCACGTTAGACATTTATACAGCCATGCATATTTAAACCTGCTCCCGCAGGCAGGTAGTAGCAGCAAATAAAAGAAGGTGGTTTTGTGACATCATTCCAACATTAGACTTGTCCTCAAGCTGTGTCAGTGAAATGACTATCAGCAAAAAAAATATAATGTTTTCTGGTACAACCTGGAGGCAATTTGGTGCACGCACACTGTTACTTGTAAGATCAGAAATGTAATTTTAATGTTATTATAGTTAATCTACAAGAAGACTCCCTGAAATGCTCCTTTTGTGATTGGTGATACCTATAGGATGATGCCTATATCCTTTACAATGAAACTGGTTAGCATATTAATGAGAGCCTCACTGATCTCTGCATGTGGTTGTTTTCTTTAAGTTTGGGAAAACTGCACTGTACTATAGTTTAAGACATTTTGTTAATTTGAAATACAATGCCAACACTTGTATTGAAATAGTACATTTGTGGGCATGTCTCTGTGTGGGTAAGACATACTGTAGCTTTCTCTTGTAAGGATCACACAAAAGAAAGTTTTCATAAATCTGGCCCTGCCTGCTACATTCTGGTCTAGGAAAATAAACCATATGCACAGCATTGGCCAAAACACACCTCTGTCAGCCATTAAAGTTGTCTTTTACATCTCAGTAGAACAAGTTCACACCTGGGATAGTACATCATCCATTTTGTCAATTGTGACGAGTGGCAGAAATAAAGTAAATACTGAGACGCTTATGAATGCTTATGCTTATGCGTAATGCTTGATAACACATTCAGTTTGGCTTTTAGTTTAGTCTAAGTACATTACTATAAATATATACATCCACAAAATCAATAGATTTCTTTTGGTGATGTCATTTCCATGCATGCTAGGTTACATTTAGAAAAGTGACAGATTAGAAACATGCATATATTATTTGTCCATTAAATTTTTTGGCTTTAAAACTCATCTTGCTCCTATTTTGCACTACAGGTTGTCCGGTGATTAGCCCACTGCAGACACTGTTGGAGAAAGCTACAGTATTTCATTCTACTGTATTCCTGTATTTGGAATGACCAGAATGACAAAGCTTTATACTATATTCGCTACAAAAGAATAAGTGGTACACTGCCTAGCTTTTCATGCAAGATCTATCAGGTCAATTGTGACGATTGGCAGAAATAAAGTAAATTAAAGAGATCCATCCGGTTTATTAAGTAGTGGTTCACTCATGGTATGTTTTCCAAAAAGTGGTTGCCCAAGCAAGAAAAATGATGTGTCTATGAAACAGGAGTGTCCATTCGTCCATTTTTCGTACTGCTTATCCTACACAGGGTCAAGCTTTGTAGACATTTTGAAATTGTCTGTAGTGTGTGTGCAATTTTGCCCTATGATAGGTTGGCACCCTGTCCAGGGTGCACACCCATCATAGGGCAAAATTGCACACACACTACAGACAATTTCAAAATGTCTACAACGCTTGTCTTTGGACTGGAGAGAAAACCAGAGTAAACCCCCAAAGCACAGGGAGAACATGCAAACCCCACGCTCCACTACAACCCCTATCATAAGAGGATCTGTTTGGCTATCACAGTACATTAAATCATTAAATGATTTAACATTTATTACATCAGTGTGAATTACCTTTTGAAATTCCAGGCTGGAGACTCTTTATACACCTTAATTGAATATTGGGATTGGGGAAAACAGCAGCAATATGGTGAGGTTTGGTTATATAACATGGACCTGATTATGGAGAAGCAGTCTGAAGAACCTGGAAGGGCTGAAAGGAAAATGCCTAGCAGGTGAGAAGGTGATAAATGCAAATTCTTCATATGAACAGGTGGAGACAGAGGCAGGACAGGTTTAGAATTACTCTTATTTTTCATCTCATCATTGCTAATTCTTTGGAACATGTGCTGTCTATTGTCTTCTTGTAAATGAGAAGAGAGCCTCATCTGTTTTTTTACACGTTATACCTGTTCACCTGAATAACTCACTTTTCCAACTGCACCTTTTTTCTTTGTGCACTTAATGACTACTTTATGAGTTAGCTTAGTTGTAGCAACTATCATTGGCAATTATATTAGGCAAATATACCATATAAATAACTTGGACCTAGAATAAGGGCTCATCAAGGAGTTCTTTGTATAAAAAAAGGTTTATAGCTTCCTGAGACGTGCAATGCTAATGCTTATGCTTATAAGCTTATGCGTAATGCTTGATAACGCATATTCAGTTTGGCTTTTAGTTTAGTACACTACTTTAAATATATACATCCACAAAATCAACAGATTTCTTTTTGTGATGTCATTTCCATGCATGCTAGGTTACATTTAGAAAAGTGACAGATTAGAAACATGCATATATTTTTTGTCTATTACATTTTTTGGCTTTAAAACACATCTTGCTCCTATCTGCATCAAAAATGAAGCGAGCATATTCCACTAACATTGTCATATTATACAGATTGCATGCGTTGTATGGTTTATTTTGTTTCTGTGCACTTAAGTCACATGATATTTTTCTTGCATCATCCCACAAATGATTGCAAAAAATTTGCATTTAATAGCTCCGTTGATTGACAATCCTATTCTTCAACACCTTTCAGAAGTACATTAACTTGTCACTGCAGAGGAAAATTATTCTTCTATATAAATAATTTAGTTCTCCTTCCCACCTGTCTATACCAAACAACAGGAAAGAGATAAGAGAATACATGAACCTAAAGAACTTTCCTGTCCAGCATCAGTTAATAAAATATGAATACCCAAGCTAGCTCAAGCCAAACCGGGTCTTCATGTCAGACATTTACCTTTTATCTTAAGGACAAACAAATGAAAAATTTGTTCAGTCATCTTCGGTAACTGCTTTATCGTGGTCAGTGTTGAGGCAGATCCAAAACTGATCCTGGGTACACTGGGGATAGAGTGGGAATACACCCTGGATGGGAGGCTAAACCATTAGTGGACACTATGTACACACATACACATTCACACACTCATTCACACCTAGGCACAACTTGGAGTAGCTGAGAGGAATCTAGATTCAGTGGGAATGCTAGCCACCATTTTGCCCC
Organism: Pangasius djambal; assembly: GCA_022985145.1. NCBI lineage: Eukaryota > Metazoa > Chordata > Actinopteri > Siluriformes > Pangasiidae > Pangasius > Pangasius djambal. The sequence continues at coordinate 6,921,463 of CM040997.1, forward strand.
AGTGTATGGCAGACATTACCACAATGTACCAGTTTGTGTAAGCTAGCTCTTGCTAGCCAGCTCCAACAGCCCAGTCCTGCCCACAAATCACAGCTGCAGCAGTTGCCCCCCTCAAGGGTGGCTGGTAGGAAATCTCTGATGTAGACTGAGCCTACCACAGACAGGAACTTATCCTCATCCCACTGAAAAGGACATGAGCTCACATTCTCTGGAAGTATTGAATTTATAATAAATAGGTCATTATCATGATTTTTAGTTCATTAATGTGAAATAAAAAACAAATGAACATATGTCTGACTTTACTATCACAAGTATAGTAATAAAATATACAAATAAGTATATAGTTAATATCAGTTAACTGTATTTGTTAGGGATGTCTTAGAAACATTTCAAAAGGGAAAAATGCTGAAAAATTGACTAGAAAAAAAAATAACTAGGCCTACAACAAAGTTAAAATCTAAAATTTTTAATGGTAATTATAACTAGACAGTAATTTGAAATACTGTTTGATTGCCCTGCTCTCCTGAGACAGTCAGAATCCATTTATCTTTTCATGAGGGACATTAGACAGTCAGGTGGCAGAGACAGCTACAGGTGGAGTTAAAGTGCTTTATTTCTACTGGACAAAAATCCAAAACACTAGGCAAAGGTCAGGCAATGAGCAAACAGGGTCATCTGTCACTCAGATCATAAGTCAACCTCAGCAACAAGGTTCCAGAGGGACAGATGGCCATTAATGATGGCATTTTATAGTATGCCATTACTATAACAGGGTTGCATCTTTAACCTCCTTACATTCTGTGTTCTGTGTTCAAAGGCTGGAGACTCTTTATACACCTTACTTGAATATTGGGATTGGGGAAAACAGCAGCAATAGTAACAAAAAAACAAACAAACAAACAAAAAAGATTTCTATGGTGAAGTTTGGTTATATAACATGGACCTGATTATGGAGAAGCAGTCTGAAGAACCTGGAAGGGCTGAAGGGAAAATGCCTAGCAGGTGAGAAGGTGATAAATGCAAATTCCTCATAAGAACAGGTGGAGACAAAGGCAGGACAGGTTTAGAATTACTCTTATTTTTTAATCTCATTATTGCTAAATCTTTGGAATAGGTGCCTTCTTGTAAATGAGAAGAGAGCCTCACCTGTTTTTACATGTTATACCTATTCACCTGAAAAACTCCCACTCACCACTTTTCCACCTGCATCTTTTTTCAGTGTGCACTTAATGACAGATTGTGAGTTTTTTTTAGATCAAGTGACCCAATGTGACTTGTGAAGTCTGGGAAATAGAGAGAGGAGGATGTTGAATCTGCCATTAAGTTGACAGTTTAAACAGATCAGCCACAACATTAAAAAGACCTGCCTAATATTGCGTAGGTCCCCCTTGTGCCACCAAAACAGTTCTGACCCGTCGAGGCATGGTCTCCACAAGACCTCTGAAAGTGTGCTGTGGTATCTGGCACCAAGACTTTAGCAGAAGATCCTTTAAGTCCTGAAAGGTGCGAGGTGTGGCCTCCATAGATCAGACTTGTTTGTCCAGCATGTCCTACAGATCCTCAACAGATTGAGATCTGGAGAATTTGGAGGCCAAGTCAACACCTTTAACACTTTGTCATGTTCCTCAAACCATTCCTGAACAATTTTTGCAGTGTGACAGGAAGCATTTACGGATCACTACGTTAACAACAACAGCACCGCAGCGTTTCACCCGCCCGCTTAGAAAGGGTCAGCCCAGGTGCAGCCAGTTGCATAATAACCGCACTGCAAGATGGGTAATGTGGTTGTCATGGGACTACGCTATTACCGGAAGGAGGTCTGCGCCTCCCTCTGCCGGCGCGCGTGGGACTTACGCGGCTGGCCATGACACTGACAGGACACTAAGCCGTAAGTTTCTACACCAAGTTATTTAGCCGAATAGCACTCCCTGTCTTTTAGTGGTAATCCATAATAATAAGTGTCCAGTTCAGTCCAATTCCTCAGTAAAATTATAGATAGATTCTTCAGTCAGATTATAACCAAGTACTGTAAGGTTGAAAAGACTCGAGTCTTTTTTTTTTTGTCTGCTTGAAATACTAAAGGGATCTATATATTGAAAAAGTTTTTGAATTCCACATTAGCTAAGCTTTCTTGCCATTACCGAAACAAATACTCCCACATCATATTCAAAAATTTCATATTCTCAGAAGCATGGCTTACCCTTTTGTCAAAACTGATTCAGAACCGTTTGTTAATAGCGAGTCTGGTCCTTTGGGACACATTTTTCATTGGTTTATTATGTTTAAACCATTATTTATTTGTAGTATACTTACATTTGTAGTATACTTGGTTTACTATGTTTAAACCATTATTTATTTGTAGTATACTTATTATACTTGTAGTATACTTATACTTAATTACCGTATTACTCTAATAATGGGCCTCCTTTTTCAAGCTGGATACGAATGGATTTATTTGTTTTCGGACACAAGAAATGTGGTACTAATGATAATCCTGTAATTTCAGAAGAACGTTCGTATCCTACTCGTGCTTCCTGTGTGTAAATTTCCGCACAAGAAGACTAACTAATGTAAACCTCGATTGATTGGCTTCAGATCCTATAAATCACATTACTGAGTTACTGCACTTTCATATATGGATGATGTTCTCCTTTTCTAACATGGCATCAAGGCGAATGTGAGGGATTTCTGACTGAGAGCTGCCAAGTACAGCACTTCACTTTGAATTAAAAAAAACAAAAACAAAAAAGCAGCTTCTCTGTGTGATATGCTTGGTGTCCATGATCACCTGGGTACAGTAAATATATATATATATATATATATATATATATATATATATATAATTTTTTTTTTCATTTTGTTTTCACCCCACTTAATTCACATCTGATTCACGATTTCAATAATTTGTGCTGTTACAGTGTTAATATTATTTTCACTGGCAAAACAACTTTCACTTCTGCCTCTGAGAAACTCTCTTTCAGCTGTGTGGGCATCACCAAATAATTAATATCAACATGTGCCATGTACACATCTGCTAATTTCAAGGTCATTGGCATTCATCAACATCAACGCATGTGAGTATGAAACAAATTGGCGTTTATGAAACTTTTGTAAATCCGGCAGAAACATTTAAACACAACTTTACTAAAAGATTGATAAAGGTGAACACAGGACAACACTACCTAGTACTAACTAGTTTAAAAACAGGGTGCAAAAAAACAACATGCACATTAGAAATAAAATGGAATTATCAATTTAGTCTGTGTATGTTTGAAGGTAAACATGTTCATAGCTCTCCAAAAGTAAATGAAATGATGTTTAAATACAGTTGATATTTGTATAGTTTATTTACATTAGAATACAATCCCATCCTATAAATACAATCTTCAAAACTTGGCATACTTAGTTCAACTAAATCCTTACATCACGTCAAATTTTTTCCTCACAATAGGCTTTGCTGAATTCAGTTCTTTAAACTGAATTCTTTGATCAATGTTAGCAAAAGAAAACCATGCAAAGCAAATCTATAATGTAGGGAAATACAGATGATTAATGTGGTGTGATTACAGTGACCTACTCTTGTATGGAGCAAAGATAACATTCATAATGGCAAATGTAATCATTGGACAGAAAAAGCAAAACAGCAAAAATATACATATTAAAAAAGTGTTCTGTGAATATTAGGAAAGTTACCATGGTGATAGAGTATAGTGATGACTTATGGATAACGTCTGGTTTGAATATTTTCTAGTTTGTGCCATATATTACAATACAGAATGTGCAGGGTTGTAGAGGTCAAGCTTCTTTTTACCAAAAAAAATAATAAATCCTGTATAACATAACTGAATCTAACTTTTGTTTTTTTATGAGCACCTAGCCCATTTTTTTCCAGTGATATTTTACAGCTTAGCAAATGGAAATACAAAGATAATTTACCAAGTTCAAGCACCTTTAACAAATTTAGTGTTAAAACATAGATTAGACCCATATAGGGGTCTATAGATTTAGAGGAATTACAATTTTTAACATAATACAAAGAGGCTAATAATAATAATAATAATAATAATAATTATTATTATTATTATTATTATTACAACAAATAAAGGTAGCAGAACATGTATGTTGGTCAGTCAAGTGGCATCTTTTCGTGGTTCTTTTGATCGGAGCAATCTAATCCAAAGATTCACTTCGGTGGGCAGTGGAAGACACTACAAGAACAACAAAAATGGCAATTTCTGAATGGATGTAACTTAACTCAGTATCTGCTAATGCAATTTTTGCAAAAAAAAAAAAAAAAAAAAAAAAGGTTATTGTAATTTAAGCAGTAAAATAAGCAAAACTGTTATAGAATTAGCTGGCATATTAATGAAAATGAATATTATACTTACATTATTATATATGCAGACATCTGTTGAGGTCAAGGCATAACTAAATTCCTCTTTGAATTGGGAGATGTGAAAGTAACCATGAAAACTTGGTACGGATAGGAATGACATCTTCTCATCTGTCATGTTTCAGTGCCGTCTTTTGCAGTTTGTTATTTCTGAAGTCTGCTGCTCTCAGAACTTGTTGTGGGATCAATGACAGGAGCCATTATGTTTTGAAAGACTGCAGAGATCCAAGGACATAATTGTTGTTCGATTCCATGTATAAACTTGGGTGAAAGGAATCTCTTGAAATATTAATTCTGTTCTGCCAAAGTGTGTTTCCCAAGCATTTTTTGTTTGTTTGTTTTCCTGTGTGCTCTTTTAATGAAATTCCTCTTATTCTGCTCTGTAGATGGTTACCAGCTCTTTCTATTTAACAGGATTCCAGGTTAATAAATGCATGTTATATAATGCTCTTTTTACATACAAAAGAAATGTTAAATTTAGTTTTGACAATATGCCATTCAGTGGACTCAATAAAAAAGGAAATATACAAGAGCAGAGACACTAACACTGTGAATGTAATATAAAAAAAAACAAGATTCCATTGGATTTTCAAGTTATTCTAAGGAAAAAAGAAAACAGAATTTCAACATTGATATTACGGAACAATTATCAAAAATATTACATATTACAAATAAACCAAAAATCTAATATGAAAAGAAAGCCAGCAGGATATTGCAATAGTTCCCCAGCCCCATAGTAACCACATGCAGAGCAGAATGAATATTTTTAAATGAATTAAGCAATTAAAGAGCACTGTGTTTGCGATAGTGGCATTCTCTTGTCTTCAGAGCAACAGTTTCTGCTGAGTGTTAATGCTGTTAGAGCCTGTTTTAGTTTGTCCATATTCAGTGCACTGTGCACCCCTGAACTGTATCGTCGTCCATAGCTTGGAGAGCCATAGGAAGATGTGGAGAAATTCATGGAAAAACCAGATCCTGTAGCATCAAAGCTCCCTCGTCTAGAGCCAGACCTTGAACCAGTTCTGGAGCCAGACCTAGATCCTGAGGCTGATCCAGAGCCACTGATATTGTAAGGGCTATACAGACCCTTAGTAGACTGAGAGGATGCCTCCAGTAAACGTAAACCAGAGCCCTCCTCAATCATGCTTCTTTCAATGGCATCTTTATAAGATATTTTCAGCTTTGTTTTGGGACAAGTGAGGTATTTGGAGTACCCACTGACATCTCGCAGTTTCTGAGCAGTGCGTGCATCGAGGGTACCCTTCTTTACGGCCTCATCCAGTGATACTCTGCCTGCAACATCAGGTTCAATAAGTCCTCCTGTCAGATACTGGACTTCAAGAAAACGTTGGCCAGCTTCATAATACAGCCAACCCTTTTTTAAGGCCTGAGCAGCTGACATTTTAGTTTTGGTTCTTGGATCTTCAAATCCTTGGAAGGCCTTCTGAGCTAAGTTGATGCGATCTACCATTATCTTGTCTACCAGCCCTTTGTTCATTGCATCTGCAACAGTGAACTTCTCTCCAGTATTTGGGTCAATGATACCACCTGTACAGGCTTGTGCCTCAAGCAGTCTTTGACCAGTAATGTTATCAACTAGATTTCGATGCATGGCCTCTGTGACTGATACCTTCTCTAGGGTATCTGTGTCTAGGATCCCAGCAACTGGACCTGTTTCCTCTGTTGGGTCAGTCCATGTTGTTGCTGGGGTTTTGATAGATGGAACTGGGCTCATGGGATATGATGAGGTGGACCCAAAGGAAGATGAACGTGATCTAAAGCCACTCATATTTCCAGACAACATGTCTGCAAATTCAGTGATGGACAGGGTGCCTGCACGATACTGGTCCAAAGCAGACTGGTCTATGAGTCCTTTGGTGATGGCATCATCAATGTCATACTGACGTCCAGACCTTCTGTCAATTATCATAGACTTAACACCATCTGCTGATGAAGTGGTAATTTCTTCCCATTCACATTCTTGCTCTGCAAGCTCCATATATGTCTGATGATCAATGAGACCTTTGCGGTATGCCTCGTAAACAGACATTTCTTTTCCTGTTTCTGGGTCTACAATCACCACTCTGCGTTTGCGTACTGATGACTTAGAAGATGTCTTTCTTTCCCGCTTCTTCTCCTTCAGCATTAAGAGAGCAAGTCCAGTTTCAGGGTCAGTCATGCATCGTTCCATCAGCTGAAGGTAAGTCAGATTCTCCTCTGTGTTTGGATCAAAGAAACCTTTAGTATCATCAGATGGGTCAGTAAGAATACTGTTCATCTCCTCATCAAAAAGGCCACGCTTATATGCCATTTCCACTGGAAGGCGGTGACTTTCCTCAGGATCAATGATTCCACCTGTTGCAATTTGAGCCTCCAAAAGACGAATACCATGATCTTTAAGGATCAGACCTTTCTTCATGGCCTGAAATAGGGAAATTACCTTACCAGAGTATGGGTCATTGTATCCAGTCACAGCTCGTTCAGCAGAGAGAAGCTTGTCTTTAAACTCTGGGCCAACCACTCCCATTTTTACAGCCTCATTGACTGTCAGTTTTAGATTTTTGATTGGATCAATCACATATCCAGTCGCCGCTTGAGCCTCTAGCAGCTCAAAGGCAGTGCCTGGCCTGATCATGTTCTTCTTCATGGCTTGGTAGATTGACAGTCGCTCTTTAGTAGCCTCTACATACACACCTGCAATACAACTTGTACCCTCAAGGTATTTCTTCAAGTCTTTGCTGATATCTTCCACAGAAATGAGGCCTTCTGTGAGCTCTGTGTAAGTCTTCTGATCGATAATTTGAGAGCACAGTAATTCATCCAAGGTAATTTGCTTTCGAAGACCCCTTACTAGCAGTTTCTTGTCTGCAAGTGACAGCAAATGCATGCCACTTTCTTTGTCAACTTTGCATCTCTTGAGGAGCATTGCATAAGATACTTTTTCATCTGTGGTTGGATCAGTAAACCCTTTGACATCTCCACTAGATAGCCTCTCGCTTGTTTCTTTGTTGATATATCCTCGTTGCATTGCAACATCATTTGGAAGGTGGAAATTGTATTCATGATCCATTAGGCCACCAGTTGTAATCTGAGCTTCTAGGATCTTTAATGCATACTCCTCAGGAACCAGATCCTTTTTCATAGCCTGGTATAGAGAAATGATTTTCCCACTGTATGGGTCTTTGTACCCCGTGACTGCCCTTTCTGCAGACAAAAGTTTATCATGGAGTTCCGGGCCAACAAGACCCTTGCGGACAGCCTCATCAACTGTTAGCAACTCGTATTTTACTGGGTCAGTGATAAATCCTGTAGCTGCTTGTGCCTCCAACAAATCAATGGCAATATCGGGCTTGATTATGCCTCTTTTCATGGCCTGGTAAATACTTACTTTAGCAGAGTTGTTGGAGAGGACCCCAGCAATGCTGCCTGTGCCAAAGAGATACTTCTTAACAGTTGGCATTTCCATAACCTCTCGGATGGTTTTCTTGCCTTGTTTCAACAGATTGTAAGTTTCAAGGTCAATTATGCGAGAGCTATATAACTCTTCAATTGTAACTCTGCGTCGAATTATATCACATAGCATAGTCTGTTCAGTTTTAATGACTTCTCTTTGCTCAATGATTTCAATGATAATGATAATCATTCTCTCTTTTGTGATTTTTCCTGACCGGTACTGTTCAATAAGTCTTTGTTTGTCCTCTTCAGGAAGCATGTCTGATGCCATAACATCCCATAAGGTCATTTGTTTTCCTGCAAAACTTTTGTGAGGTATAGCTATTTGAGTGCTAGCCAAGTCTGTTTGTGCTTGTTCTTCAGTGTAAACATATGACTTCTCAGCTTCTTTTGGGACTTCAGCCTTAGAAAGTGGTAAAAGGAAAAACCCAAAGTCAGGATCTTTTGTGCACCTTTTTATCAGTTGTTTGTAAGTGACACTCTCATCTTTGTTAGGATCAGTAAAACCCTTGATATCATCTGAAGGGTCTTTGAAGGACTTGGCCATTTGTTTGCTTAGGTAACCTCGCTGAATGGCTACGTCAGTGGGGATACGGTGACTATTCACTGGATCAATTATTCCTCCAGTGGTCTCTTGAACTTCAAGAAGAGGTATTGCATGCTCTCTAAGAACAAGCTCTTTTTGCATGGCCTGGAAAAGGGAAATCTTGTGACCAGTGTATGGATCTTTATAACCAGTTACAGCCTTCTCTGCAGATTGGAGCTTTTCATGAAGCTCAGGACCAACAAGGCCAGCTTTTACAGCATCGTCCACTGTGAACCTCAGATTCCTGACTGGATCAACAATAAACCCACTTGCTGCTTGTGCTTCCAAAAGGGAAAGGCCTGTATTTAGTGTTAGTAATTTTTGTTTCATTGCCTGATAAATGCTGAGCTTCTCTTTAGATTTTTCATTGACTACTCCAGCAATGCTCTCTGATCCTTGCAAGTACCTCTTGACTGATTCAATATCACTAATCTCTTTAGGCTTCTTTTGGCCTTGTTGGAGCTGATCATAGGTTGTTTTGTCAATAATTTTGGATTCAAACAGGGACGTGGCACTAACAGGTTGTCTGAGACCAGTGAAGGTATCCTGCTGCTTTTTCATCTCATTTTCATCAACCAGTGTGATCACAATGCTAATGATCTTTTCAATTGTAACTTTTCCTGATCTATACTGACGTATTAACTCAATCCTTTGTTCTACTGTTATATATTCAGAGTTGATAATCTCCCAAATGGTGACTCTTCTTCCTTTATAGGGTCCACTGTGTAACTCCATTGTTGCCTTGTTTAAAGCTTCTTTGGACTGAACTTCGAAGGGCAGTTCTGCTTCTGTGGACTTAACAGCTTTTTCTGAAAGTGGAAGCAATGGGAGACCTGTCTCTTTGTCAGTAATGCAACTTTTCTGCAGCTGTGCATACGAAACATTCTCCTTTGTGTTTGGGTCAATGAACACTTTATTATCATCAGATAGGCTACTTAAGCACTTGTTCATTTCCTCACTGAAATACCCACGCTTATAAGCAATATCCTGTGGAATCCGGTAACTTTTCACTGGGTCAATGATTCCCCCAGTTCCAATTTGGGCCTGCAGCAGCCTTGTACCCTGATCTTTGTTGATGAGATCTTTTTGCATTGCCTCAAATAGAGATGCAGTCTTCCCCGTGTATGGATCCTTGTACCCATTCACTGCCCTTTCTGCTGACAGCAATTTCTCATGCAACTCTGGGCCAACAATGCCAGATTTCACAGCTTCATCAACTGTGAGCTTTTGGTTTTTTACTGGGTCAATTATGAAACCGGTTCCAGCCTGGGCTTCTAGGAGGTAGAGTGCAGGTTCTACTTCAAGCATGTTCTTCTTCATGGCTTCATATATTGGTACTTTCTCCTTAGTTGACTCAATAAACACTCCAGCAATACTGCTTGTTCCCTTTAATGCTTTTTTGACAGAATCCATCTGAGACACCTCTTCAATAGTAGTTTTGCCATTATGCAACTCGTTATATAAATCTTTGTTAATGATCTTTGAATCCAGGAGCTCAGCCGCAGGGACAGTTGATCTTAAACCATCAAAGGCTAATTCTTTCTTTTTCTCTTTGTCTTCTACAACAGTGATTACAATCCTTATGATTTTCTCTACAGTAATTTTCCCTGCTTTATACTGACGGATGAGATCTTTCCTTTGATCTTGGGTAAAGTACTCAGAATTTATCACTTCCCAGATGGTCACTGTCTTCCCCTTAAATCTTCCAAATGGCACTGATATATTTGTTTTACTGAATGCATCTTTAGTCTCATCGTCTGTGTATGTCCTTTCAGTAGGTAATGCTGTTTGTGTAACAGGTAGAAATGGAAGTCCTGTTTCTGGATCTGTTTTACATCTTTCTAGCAGTTGATGATAACTGAGACTTTCTTGGGTGTTAGGATCACTAAATCCTTTTCTATCATCAGGAGGATTGGACAAGACTTTGTTAAGTTCTTCATCCAGTTGACCTTGTTTACATGCTGTTTGGACTGACACACGATGACTGTTTACCGGGTCTATTATACCACCAGTGGCAATTTGAACATCCAGAAGTTTAGTGGCTTGCTCCTCTGTGACCAGACTCTTTTTCATGGCTTCAAATAATGAGATCCTATGTCCAGTGAAAGGATCTTTGAAACCAGTTGCAGCCCTTTCAGCAGACAACAATGCAGTGTGCAGTTCAGGTCCAATAATAGATTCTTTTACTGCCTCATTGACAGAAAGCCTTCTGTTCTTAATGGGATCAATAATAAATCCAGATGCAGCCTGAGCTTCAAGAAGCATCATAGCTGTGCTTGGTGAAATTTTCTTCTCCTTCAAAGCTTGATAGATTCCCATTTTCTGCTTGGGTTCTACTATCACACCACCAATGCAATCCTTGCCTTTCAGGCACATCTTGACTTTGTCTAGCTTAGTAAGGTCTTGCACAGATGTTTTGCCTTTCTTAAGTTTGTCAAATTCTTTTTTGTTTAGTACGCCGATTTCATTAAGCCTGCTTGCAGGCACTTTCTCCCGAATTCCATCAAATGCCAGTGGTGACTCTTCATTTGTCTTTACTCCATCAACTTCTGTAGAACCATTAAAGACCTTCTTTGTTGTTTCCTGCACTGTTGCTGTAACTAATTCATTTTCAGGCATGCTATCAGTTTGGATGTCAATTTCTTTTGTTTGGGATGTTGTGGGTTTCTGTGCCTGTAGCTGCTGAAGCTTTTCCCGTAATTTCTTGTTTTCCTCACCCATGAGTTTTTCTTGTTCTTGTTTTATCTTCTCTAGCTTCTCCATCTCTTTTTGCTTATTGAACATCTCTTCTTCTGCATCTTTCTGTTTCTTGACTGCAGTTTCCAGGATAGCCTGAAGTTTCTTTCTCTCCTCTTCCATCTGCATTCTCTGACTTGCCTGTTCATCTTGAAGGGTTTTGGCTTTCTTCACTTCATCCTCAAGTTGTTTCTCCAGCTTCATTTTCTCTGCCTCTATTGTTTTTTCCTTTTTCAGCAAGATTTCTTTCTCTGTAAGGAATGTCTGCTGAAGGGCTGTCTTTGCTTGTTGTATTTGCTCTTGCTGTGTGTTGGCCATCTATAATGAAAGAAAAATAGCATTATTTAGATAAATCGAAACATTACCATGTAGTATCAGGTGTGAAAATGCTATAATGATCATTACCATGCCTTGACAGTCAATATAAACCGTATATAATAGTGTATATACTATAGTACAAAAAAAAAATCCATGTTATCAGTCATTAGTAATAAACATGGAGTAGAATGTGAGGATCTTAACATTAAGTGTTACTTAAATACATTAATGTTATTTTCAAAGAATTTAGAAAATGAAGTTGTTATTATATGACAATACCTCTTTTGCTTTATTTTGTAAATCAGTTGCCTCTTTTTTCAGTTTCTCCTTTTCTCTTTCAAGCTCAGCAATTGCTTTACGCAGATCATCTGCCTCTTTGGTGCTCACCAACCTCTCCACTTCCAATTTCTCAACAATAGTGACTTTTTCTGAAGTTTGTCTTTCAGTCTCAATCAAATGAGCTCTAATGTCTTCTGCCTGTTTCTTGAATTTGTTAGCTTCTTCCTCTGCTTTCAACTGTGCATTGCTTAGCTCAATTACCCTGAGTTTTAGTGTCTCGGCCTCAGCGGTTACTTCTTGCTGTTTCTTGCGTTCTGCCTCTAAGGATTTCTGGAAGCCCACAGTCTCTTGCTCTAAGCGCTGTTCCATCTTCTTTTTGGCCTCTAGTAGTTTTTGGGCCTCTTCTTGAGCCTTGTCTTTTTGTTTCTGGAGATTCTCAGCCTCAGACTTCAGCTTGTTTGCTTCCTGATTGGCTAACATCTTTTCCTTGAGCATCTTGTCAGCTATTTCTCTCTGTTGAGCGAGGTCGGTCTCTGCAATTTGTCTTAGTCTTGAAGCTTCTTGTGCATCAACACTGAGTCGTGCAGCCTCTTCAGCCAGCTTTTTCATATTCTCTGCCTCTTCCTCAAGCAATTTCTTTGTGTTCTCCTTATCTTTTTTCATAAGTTGCTGATTTTCTGCCTCAATTTTGACCTTCAATCTGACTAATTCCTCCATCTGACTTCTGATTTTAGCGAGCTCATCTTCCACCTGTGCTTTCTGTTTGATAGCATCACTGACCTCATCCTTAAGTCTTTTCAGTTCATCATCCAAGAGAGATTTCTGTTTGTCTGTCTCATCGAGTTGCAGTTTTACTTTCTCTAACTCTTGCTCAACCTGAGATTTCTGCTTCAAGGTTGTCTCAGCAAGTTGTTTATGCTTGGCCATCTCTGTCTCAGCTTGCTGTTTCTGTTTTAATGCATCATTTTCTGCTTTAGCACGTTTAGAAGCTTCTGTTTCAGCTTCTATTCTCAGTTTTTCAGCATCTTCCTGAGCTTTGGCCTGTTTAGCTGCCTCTTCTTCAGCAGCTTGCTTTTGGCGCTCTGCCTCATCTGCTTTTTGCCGAAACAGAGCAGCCTCTTGTTCAGCACTTTCTTTGGCCTTTACTGCATCCTCTGCTAATTTCTTTGCCTTCTCATACTCTTCCTTTAAGTTAGTTTGAGCAAGGCTGTCCTCCTTCTGTTGGACAAGGACATTCTGAGCTTTCTGCTCAGCAGCAATACACCTTAGTTCAGCCTCTTTAGCTAAAAGGATCTGTTTTGCAACTTCCTCGTCAGCATTATCCTTCTGCTGTTTGACCTCTTCAGCTTTCTTTTTAAGACGCTCCGCTTCTTGTTGAGCAGCCAGGCACTCTCTCGCTGCCTCTTCTTCAGCAGCTGAAACCTTTTTTACTTTCTCTTCTGCCTCTTTCCTCTTTTTCTCCTCCTCTATTGCAAGATTCCTAAATTTCTCTGCCTCCTCTTCTGCTTTTACTTTACTTTTCTGAGTCTCGTCTGCGATGCTCTTTAGTTTCTTCAGCTCAAGCTCAAGGTCTTGCTTTCCAGTCGATGCCTTTTCAAAGTTGAGTTTCAAAATATAAATCTCCTCTTCAACCACTTTCTTTTGCATTAAGATTTCTTCTACAATTTCCTTCTGTCTGCCTAATTCAGCATCAGAGGATGTCTTTAACTGGTTGATCTTTTCTTCAATATCTTGCTTATGTTGAGCTGCTTGGTCTTCTAGGACCTTCCTTTGATAAGCTTCCTCCTCAGCTTTTCTTTTCAGACGCTCATTTTCAGCCTCCTTCTCTTTTAAAGCAATCTCAACCTCAGTTTTCACACGAGTTGCTTCATCAATGGCAGCCAACTTTTCTTTGAGAATCTTTGCAGCCTCTGCTCTCTGTTGGGCTGCTTCATCTTCTGCTAGCTGCCTTTGTTTCTTTGCTTCCTCAACAACTAATCTTAGTTTAGTGGCCTCCTCAGCAAGTTCCCTCATTTTGCCTGCCTCAGATTCAAGGAGTTGCTTGCTCTTTTCAGTGTTTGACATGGACTCTCTTTCAGCTTTGGCTTTAAGCTGTATGAGAATTTCCATCTCCTTTTTCACGTTGGAAAGCTCATCCTCTAGTTGTTGTCTCTGTTTTACAGCTGTGTTCACTTCATTTTTCAGTCGCTGCAGTTCATCATCCAGTAGAGTCCTTTGCTGCTCAGCATGATCGAAATCCATTTTTAAGCGGATAAGTTCCTGTTCTGCTGAGAGCTTTTGCTGAGCAGTTTCTTCAGCTTCTTTTCTTTGTTTTTCAAGCTCCTTCTCTGCAAACTCCTTCTGTTTCAGAGCAACCTCCTCAGCTTTGGCTCTCCTCTTTGCCTCTTGCTTTGCTTCCTCTTTCTGTTTCTCAGCCTCTTCTTGTGCAGTGCTCTTCTTATGGGCTTCCTCCTCAGCCTGGAGCCTTAGACGGAGAGCTTCGTTGGCTTTCTGTCTCCATATTTCCAATTCCTTCTCAGCTTCTTCTCTTGCTTTATCAGCTTCAGCTTGTTGCTTTTTTAAATGCTCTGCCTCCTCTTGCAGCTGGATAACAGTGCATTGCTCTTGTTTTAGTGACTCCTCCAATTTTGTTGTTTTTTCGGCAAAGGAAAGGCGCTTACTCTGTAGCTCTGTGGCAGCGCTCTTCTGTGCCACCTCTTCTGCCACTTTTATCTGCCTCTCCTTTTCCAGTTCAGCCTGCTTCATGCGCCTCTCTGCCTCCTCTGCTTGCTGCTTGAACTTTTCAAGATCCTCCATGGCCTTTTGTTTCTGCTTTGCAGCTTCCTTCTCTGCATCTGTTCTTTGTTTTAGCTCTTCCTCTGCCTTCCGTTTTTTCTGTGTCTCTTCATTCACTTGTTTCCTTAGCTTTTCCGCTTCTTCCTGGGCAGCCTTCCTAAGTTTGTCAGCCTCTGATGCTTTATCCCTGAGCTGCTGAAGTTCAGCTTCAGCCATTGATTTCTGTTTCACGGTTGTCTCCAGCTGAAGTCGGATTATGCGGATCTCCTCCTCAATCTTGGTTCGGCTTTGCAGGACCTCTTCTACTTGTTGGCTTTTAGCCTTAATCTCTTGGCCTGAGAGGTTTCTGAGTTCTTGCAGTTCCTGCTGGATGTTTTGCTTCTGTTTTTCAGCATCAACTGCAAAGACTTGTCTTTTGCTAACCTCCTCTTTCATTTTTAGCTTCAAGTCTTCAGCCTCTTGCTCTGCTTTGGCGATGGCCTTTGCATGAGATTCTGCTAACTGTCTCTGTTTTTCTAACTCGGCCTGCATTTCGGCCATCTTTTTCCTTTCTTCTTCTTTAAGTTTTTCTGTAGCTTTCTGTTATTAAGGGAAGCAAGAGTAATGGAAATATAAGACAAGGTTATGTAAAGTTACAGATTATATCTGTGTTATATCTGATTACAAATAAAAGAAACTTGTAAGTACAAAATTGTCAATTAATGAAAAACTGTTTACTTAATAGGTGGGGTGTTAATTGGTTACAAAAGACAGCTTAAATCTCTTTTATGGCACAAATAATGAGACACAATCACTTCACAGCACATTAAAACAACTGGAATACTGAATGAAATCATGCTCTTGAGGTGTTACTCCTAGGGATGGTTTGGAAAGTAATCACAAAATGTAACATGATTCCCTAGTTTAAAGCTCCTTTCTAGAACTCCAAATAGGAGCTAGCCTATGTAATGTGTAAATGTGAAGAGGGAAGGGTTTACATAATAATTTTAGTCTCGAGCTTGTGATTAAACATAAATTAATTTTCAGTTTGACAGTGAAGCATTATTAAGCATAGCAAAAGTGCAAAAAACTGAAATGTTTTGCAAATTTGTTCATATTATGCCATTGTCAAGCCTAAGAACGCACAGTCTAGTGATGCAGCAAAGAAAGCATGGAAATAGGACTACTGCAGAACGTGAAAAAACGCATCTGATGAATGTCATAGTGGTACATGACTCTGACTAGTTGGATTGTAGCTGTATTTTTTTATTCCTTGAGAAGACAATATGACAAAAGAGTCATGTATCATTGTGAGAGTCTGTTATGTGCTTGCAGAAAGAGCTATTCAAATAGGATGACGATGCGGTGCAAAATTTACCTCATTAGCGCCCAAACATGACAAACATTCATCATGATAAAGCACTGGCAAGCCATATAGAGAAGCAAACAAGCAGAAATGCAAGTTAGAAAGGAAAAAGGAGTAAAGAACAAAATTGTGCTTCTCATAACAAAAAAGCATTTAGAGAAAATGTGACATTCAACCTGAAGCATTCTATAACTGAAAAATAGAAGTGCACAAGCAAAGAAGAACAAAACTGTTATTTCAGTTTTCTCAAGAAATGAAATTCAGAAAAGGGGGGTATCACACCATCCAGTGTTTAATGGTGTCTGCTGGTTAAAAAAGTGCATGCTGTATTTGACAGATGGTATTTTGAGTTGCTTCAGGCTGAGGGCTATTGACAAATAGTTCAGCTTTCTTTTTGTGTCAGAGATACAGAAAATTCATCCCTACACATTTGTAGACAGATAATGAGAGACAGAAAGTGTTGGGGAAATGGAATGTGCTGCACCACTAGTGTTTCACATTACTCATATCCTAGGTGAGCACCTTTTCCTCTATATTACAAAGGCCATGTAGAATTTGTGTATACCTCATAAACTACAAAGATTTAAACAAATCTTTTTTATATAAACTAAGCCATGATCTAATTTAACTTAATCCTGATGTCCGTTTGTGAAAATCACCTAAAAGTAATTCTAATTGAAACTGTGTCTCACGACTGACATAAAACAAAACCATTTGAGAGTTGTTGTTTTTTTTTTGAGTCATTGGGAACAGTGAAAACTAGAAGAACAGTGTTTTGCATAAGTATTCACCCCCTTCACCCCCCTTAAACAGTTTCCACATTTTGTAATGTTACAACCTGTGACTGCAATGGATTTAACTGGGATTATATGTCATGAATCTACACAAAATAGCCCATAACACAGTAATGCATATATATATGTATATATATATATATATATATATATATATATATATATATATATATATATATATATATATATATATATATGTATATACACACACACACACTAAATACTTATGCAAGGCACTGTATGTGACGGTTTGCCTTTTGACACTGTTTGACTCTTACCTCTTCATCCTCTAGGCGTCGTTGGGTATCTATTATAAACTTAATATATTGGCTCGCCAGAGTCAACAGCTCAATGTAGCGTGTCCTGAGAGTCACATACTGGAAGATAGTTCACAACACGTTTCAAATACATTTTTTTAACTTTTAAAGAAAAAGTAAGCAACCTGGTGTAGAAAAATAGTGTAGAAAATACCTCTTGGATAATGCTGTCTGATGCAGACTCCACCTTGAGTTTTTTCAGTGGTGAGGCAATAGGCTCCACCAATGCTCTATATGTTACCAGCTGAAGTTCATGATCCTGAAGAACATGTTTTTAAATATGCTGCTAAAATCTGTATAAGAAAATTTCTCAGGAATCTTTTTATCCTTACCTTTACTGTATCAATGTAGGCCTTAGCAAACTTCTGACATTCGTCCACTTTTTCTTTGTTGTTTTCAATCTCCTCAAGGAGTTTCTGTTCATAGTACAAAGTCCAACATTTAATAAAACAGTACTTAAAGGATTACATCAAGTATCAACAAAAAGTCAGAAATCATTAGTTAGCATAACAGCATGCTATGTACTCATGCTACATACCTTCTCCTGGACCAGTTGTTCTTTAAGAGCTTTGCTATCGCTGATGGGCATGGCCTGGATCTTTTCTTGCCTTTGCTTGGCATCTGTAATCCACTGAATGAGCCAGTCATAGCTCTGTCTGTAGTTCTGCATCTGCCTACCCAGTAGGTCCAGTTCCCGCTGGCGCAGCTTGAACTGGGCAAACACAGCCTGCCAGCGCTCTTTTAGGCTTGCTACCAACTGCACATAGTGATCCAGCTCAGCATCCCACTCACTGTGTACACGAGACATTCGCTCATTTACTGCCACAGCGTCTTGAAGCTCGACCTCCAGACGGTCAAACACTGGCTTATCAGACTCCGCGTCTGAGCACAGTTTCTAGAGTTGAAAGAAAAAAAAAAGCAGTTTATTATTGTCCAAAGGAGGCATGTCACTTCTCTCAGTCATCTTGTGAGTTTATATAAATATAATTTCTATCAGCAGTCACATAGTATTATTGCACCTTTAGCTGTGTTTGGTTGGACTCCAGCTCTTTCTCATTTGCAGGCACTTTGTGGACATCACGAAGCTGGTTCTCATACTTCCTGAGAACATCTTCAGCCCCTTGTGTGCTGTGTATTACCAAGTCAATGGTCTTTAGCCTGAAATAAATGAAAAAAGATTAGCATGACTTCCACATAAAGTACAATTCATAGAGCTATTTTTTTTTTTATATAAAAATTTATATAATGACTAACTTGTCCAGGTAGACAGAGGAGAGACTGTAAACATCTGCCATCTTCTTTAGGGTGATGTCTAGCTCTGAACGTAGGACAGGAGCTGAGGTGGACTGCTGAGAGGAAGCCAGTGCTGCCTCACTCTGCTTAACCACTGCATCTAGGTCTTTCTTTATGCCTTCCAACTCAGACTGCACTTTCTGTTTGGGGAAGATCAAGAATAGAAGCTTAATATATATAAAATCATGCAGATGTATTAGTGGAACTTGATTATGAGGGAATGGTTTATTAGCTTATCATGGTTTCAGTATTAGGTCCAGTTATTAGAGTACTAAGGCTAACAAAAAATGTCTTTATTTGGATGCTACTCTGACCTCTCTGGGGCAATATGTGTCCTGTGGTCTCATGTTCTGGTCAAATGTTTACAAATGTTTTCAGTTTTTAGCTGCGTTATTATTATGGTTGCTTATATTCCTCTCATAATTTTTTCTTGCTTTTTAAGTATTTTCATTGATTTACTGGGACACAACATTAAGGCTGTCACTTTGCACAATGGTGCAACTAAGTACACACGTTTGTTTGATTCACATCGGAATAACATAAGCTTGTAAGTACGTATGTTTGGTAGAACAAAAAGCACGATAACAGATCTCTTGCAATGCTTCTTGTGAATGTTGGAAAAAAGGACCAATAATTGTATCAATTATATCATACCAAGCTTTAATTTTTATGTTTTCAATAGCTCAACCTTACAGTTCTAGATCAGTTTTAATTTTGATGGTTTGAGAAAACCCATCTCATGGTGAAACTTTGACTTTTTCTACTATATATGGTTCTAAAAACCACAAGCTTTCCTGAACTGAAATTTTATTTCTCCATTTGCACTCAACTTTTTTGTCCCGACTACAAATAAAAGTGTGAAGGGAGAAAACTACATTTAAACTACACTGCAAAGTTCCTGCACTACACTAAGGCACAGGAGCATTGCAGACATTTGGCAGCCGATATCTGATTACAGTTTGAACTGATTAGGTCTATGTACATTTTGTTACAGCATGTAACTATCCAACTATCCAACTATCCATTTGACAGGTTTTCTCAAACTGCCACAAATATTTGAAAATGGCTTTTTTTTAATCCACACTTAAAAAAACAAAGTATAGCATACCTTGTGCTCAGTGGTCCTCTGGGCACAGGCTTTAAGGGGCTCTTTATCTACCGGCTGCCTGAGGCGACTGACCATGCGCGACTCACATCCCTCAAGTCTCAGCCTTAGGTCCTTTATTTGAGTGATGTAGCTCTTACACACAGACTCATCCTGCTCTCCTGCATAGGTAAGATAATTCATCTCTCACTGACAATGTGTTAAATCAGAGAAACCTGGCCTAGTTGGTCAAAAAAAAGATGCATAGTAGATAATACCAAAGTACAATAAGTGCAGTTTAAATTTACAGCATACAGGCCCAACAGAAGCAGACTGGCAGTTCACTCAACATCAGTAAGAAACAATGATTTTAATATTAGTTAGTCTCTTCAAAATTGGACTCTTTTTCACTGTGGAAGATGCATTTCAACAAGACAACAATTTCACTTACGAAATTGTGAGCTTCATGCAAAACATAAATTGAAATACACTGTTTAATGAATCAAAGCATATAGCAAGTAGCCATGCTGCATGATAAAGAACTGAAAACACACAAACACACAATGAAATGAATGACTAATATGTGGATATGTATTTAAAAAATAAATGACAGAACACAATGCTAGGGTTGATAATAAATGCAGTTAGTCAAATTTCAAATCCAATCTGTAATCTTTACCAGCAACTTTGGCTTTGGAAGTGGAGGGAGGTTCTGAAACATGAAATGTACAGTTACAGTCTGATGTATGAATTAAGTGAATTCTCAGGGAGATTAAATTGGGGTGGTTACATTTTCCTCTTAGATTTTAAATATCTATATTCGATTAACAACAAAGTAGGAAAAATGAACTCCCTGCTTAAAGGACAGTGATAATGTAGTGGTACTGACTTATGGAAAGAAAATGTTGAAAAGCATGGTCTCCAAAAATGTTCAACTTTTATATCACTGTATATACCATTTCTTTGTTAGTTTATTCCTGAGATATAACAACCCTCTTACACCTACATTAACTGATAACATTTTACAGTAGGGTTCCCTTATTTAACTTATTTAACACATTAGTTTACATGGACAAACCAAGAACTTTAGCATTAATACACCATAAGATTAATAATGTATGTGTTAATCTGCTGCTTAACATTAGGTATGGTTTATTAATGCTAAGTTAAATATTTGTTAATGTTAACTAATGCAATAAATTGTGTTAGTTAAGGGAACCTTTATCCATTAAGGCATTCTGAGAAGTCATGTGGATTGGAGCACATAATGGTCCCAGTAGCCTGATACTTTACTCACCTTGCTCTATGGATCGCAGCAGGTTGTCGTAGTGCTGTGTGGCATTGTTATAAGCGCTTTCAGCCTGCATACGCTCATCTGCACCAAAGAACTCAGAGTCCTGGCTGTCACGCATGAAGATCTGATAGTGCTGCTCTAAGTTCTTCAGAGTCAGACGGTACTCCTCCACCTTCAAAGTCTTGAACTGAAGTAATGGGAATAAAAACAATCAGGACTGCAAAGATGAATCAAAGACAAGATATTAAAGATTTGTAAATGTAGCCACAATCCTGTTTCCACATATAATTATCTTTCCAGAGTATAGTATTTGCATCATGATATTTATATCTGCTATGAACCTGAAAGCCTCCGTTAACAAATGGCCACCACAGGTTCCACTATGGTGAGGTCAATTCTTTATTAAGATTTAGGAACATGGTTGGAGAAAAATTCATACTGGTATAAGTAAAGAATAAAAGACGATATAGCATGCTATTATAGAAAAATAATCAATGACGGGGTGGTGGTGTGCGGACTGACATGAAGTGAAGTTACTGTTACCACCCCAAAGTGTTTTATTCCTCTTACATCACAGCAATTTGCCAATGATTAAATTTTTTTAGTAATCAAGGAATGACATCATATTTTTTATTCATTTTATGTTTTTTCTCTCTTAAAGTTAATAAGACAAAAAAATGCAACTTGTCATGTTATCAGTGAAGTGCAAATTCATCTGCCCTAAAGTTACAGCTTTAAGTTTGACTGTTACAAAGTGCTGACACTGGAGACTCCTTCCATGAATGTTAAATAAATGTCTCTTCACAGAAAACTTAACTATCTCAACAATTGTTAACATTTTTTATCCATTTACGTGGACCGTCTGCCATATGAGTCCCTGAGTAAATTACTGTGTAAGGGTATTATCACTATAGAAACAATAACATTAAAATTAACATTACCCTCTGACCAATCAAGCTTGAGAATTCAACATCGCTGTGGTGTAAGAAAGTAATAATAAATAGCATCAATAAGTAAAAGCACAATTTTCATAGAGTACTGCAAATAAGTTTCTAACCATGATGAAGTTCCAGGAATTGATGAACTGAATGTCTCTCATCAGATACTGCCAGGACAGCAGACTCTTCATGTCCACATGCAGCTTCTGCCAGAGGATCATCAGCTTCTGCAGATTTCCATCCAGACTAAAGCACCACAAAATAAAAGATCACAGCATGCTTTAAAGTAATAAACTGATAATTACTAATCCTGTTAAAGAGCAACTAACACCACCAGCAGAATATGTCAGATATAATACCTAATGTAAGGGAATTATATGTCTACTTGATTTTAAAAAATCCAAACCAAAGGAAATCTTTACCCAGAGCTGCTTTCCACAGCTTCCTTGTTGGTAGGTGGGATGATGAAGCAGATTGACGGCACTGTGGCTTCATTTCCACTCGAACTCTTCACCTTCCACTTAAAGGGCTGGGAGTTGTTCAACAGCACACACTCATCTCCCCTGTGTACTGTGATCTAGGACAACACAATGGACTACATCAGCAAAGTAACTGAACCGTCCTAAATAATGTATGCCATATATCAAAAGTTTGATTTTTTTTATGTCACAAGGTTCCTGTTAGCAGCTATAAAGTCATTCCTTAAATAAAGTCATTCCTTCACTCTTGACATTAATAAGGCATAAAGAAAAATGCAGCATGTTACCAAGAAAGTGGAAAGTGGAAAGCCTCTGTAACTAGAATTAAGAAGTATCTCTTTCATACCTCCATTTGTCTGAAATCACACACAGCCTGAACTGGCAGTTTGCCTTTGACTGGGGTGGCAGGATTTCTGGGTTTTAGCTGGATGATATTCTTGGCTCTCCTGTTTATGCCATCCAGATGAGTCTTAAATTCCGCAAGATGTTCCTTTTCATCCTGTGGGCCAAAACAGATAACATTATATTATGATGGTAAAAGTTTCCACACTCTTGAAAAACATCAAGTTTCAATAGAATCTTAGGTCAATACAATCTTAAGGACTCTATTTCATCCTGTTAAGAGCTAGACAAAATTGGTTGCTATGATTACATCATCACGAATGATATTAACATTGAAAAGAAAGTCAATCATGCTACAAAATTTAAAACGGTTGACTGTGGTCAGTGGTGGCTTAGTCAGTGGTGGATTAGCAAAGAAGATTCTGTGATATTGATTGGAAAGTTGAGCGTTTAAATCCTGGAACAACCAAATTCTCAATGTTGAGGGCAGTTCCTACTGATATGCTTAGCTGTCACAGCTGCTTGATGAATACATGTAAATGTAGGGTACCCACCGCAGCGTCCTGCAGAAGGTCCTCCAGTCGTGTGACAGTAATGGAGCGGTCACAAATATATTTCTTCTTCATTGTCTCCTGAATCTTCTTCATCTTCTCCTCTGCCTCTTTCACATCTGCAAAGAACTGTTGAATAGAGTACAAAACTGATTTAGCCCTGACAGCTGTAAAAGGCAGGAATTAAAATCCAGGATAACACTGAAATAACTCTATAGTAGAAACCTGGAAGTAGGCAGTGTTCTCTTTGAGGTGAGTCTCAATGCAGCAGCACAGCTGCAGTAACCAACTCCACTGAGTCTGCAGAGCTGCAGTGAAGGCCTGCAAATAGAACAGAAAGATCCTAAATTATGGTGTGTTCTAAAAGGTGAACTGAGGATGAAGTAGTGCTATTTACCTCAAGGCCTGGTCTATAAAGAAAGTGCTAGTTACTAAATGTGGAACAATACTGAAAAAAAAATGCACACTGTCCTAACTGATTCCTTCCATCTCTTACAACACACTCATGCCATAAACCAGTGGTACTCAAAGTTGGGTCTGGGGAAATCCATGGGCCCGTGAAGCATAGCCAGGGGGTCTTTAGTTTTTTCAATTTTGTTAGTGGTGGAAATCACAACCCATCCTTACCAAAGCTATTATATTTGTTTATCATTACTATCATTTATAGTTATTTATGTTATTTATAGTTATTAACCTGTTTGACTGGTCACTAGAATTGAATGGTTTAAATCCAAATCTTAATAACTCAAAACAAGTAGGCCTAAAATAATATCAACTTGGACCCACTGTATTCATTAGCTGTAAAATTTATGATAAAAAGCTCTATGGATATAATTAATAATCAAAATATTGTCTACATGTATTTTACAGTTAAAGGAATCGCTGACTAGAAAAAATACAGGAAGAGGTTTTATGTAAATGCAGTTTATGCTGATAATAATTGAAATGTACATAGTTCTACTGGCAACCCTAATTTTTCACCCATGAGACATCAAGTCATATACAAGTACATAGTGAAACAAAACGTTTCTCCAGGACCAAGGTGCTACATAAGACAACATGGAACAACACAGAACTACGGGGACTACATAAATTAAACATATAGTTGATAGTGGGGTGTCTTGCCTCTATAGTGCTCCGAGCTGGATGGCCTTCCTTCAACAGTTTGTCTCCAGTTGCTTGAACTGTGTTCACTCTTTTCTCCCTCTGCTCCAGATCCTGCATCAGACCCTGTCACATAACCTCTGTTACATGCACCATTTGTTTTCACATATTACTACAACCAAATTCCTCTTTTAATCCATTTACAGCATTTATCAGTTTAGCAGACACACTGCTAGTGCTTTATAGTCTCTATTGAAAATATATCTTTATGCTAGTAAAATTGGTCAAGCTGTAAGAATATGATTACCCTAAAACCCTGTTAAAGAGGAGTTAGTGCATGAGAGATAATTACACCACTGCAGGTAATTATGATACATAATCATTATAATCATAAGATTATAGAGTTATTTGGTAGAGGAAATAGTCCTACCGAGTAGTTATCCTTTTTGGCAGTCATGTTGGTATTGCGGTCACTCCAGTCATAGTTCACCTCTTCCTCCTCTTTCTCATTTAACCACATTAGCTCTTTAGTGGCAGCTACAACAAAAGCATGTAGTCCGGTCAGATTGCGCAACCTGGCCTTTGAGGCATTCTTTCAGAGAACAGGGGAGAAAACAAGACAGCAAGAGATTATTAAAAACAAAACCATTAAAGCTGAAACCAATAATGAAAAAAAAATGCAATTGTTATATAGTGAAACGTTCACTGTTCTCCAGTAAAGAAAAGACTTTGTAGAACTGCCTGCGCTTACAGCTGAAGACCTACCAGAAGTTTGTTGTACTGCAAGTCCAGCTTGGCCAAGTAATCTCTGTATGCTTGTTTACTGGCAGGGGTTAACTGATTCTGAAGAGACAACATGAAGAAAGACATTATTTCAGACAGTACTTACTACTAGAAACACAACACAATGTTTGCAGGTCCTTGTAAAACTTGTTAAGTAAGGAATAAAACACTTTGGGCTAAAAAAAAAAATAAATCATCAGTGGGGTTGTGTGATGACGTATTCATGAGTGATGACACATTTATTCATTTATAGTTATATCTAATGCTGTGGAATGTCTGTGTAGCAAGTTAATTCCTGGTATAACTTGCATAATAAAAAGTTCCCTCAACACCCTCTCGTTTCACATGTTAGAATGAGCACATTTATATAAACCTATGAAATAAATTATAGCTGGAAATATTGTCAGAGCTGCTGTTACAGAAAATTAGATTTAAGAATTCAACAGTGCTGTGGTATAAATGGGGAAAATTATTTATATATTTATTTAGCAATACTAGACTGTATCAAACTATGTCCTAGTACAGACTAGATGACAACAATCCACCAATTTCCATATTATGATCCACCACTGAGAACATGAGAAATCGTACCATACAGAAATCAACAAACTCACCTCATCTGCCCGAGCACGGTCGATCTTAGATTTGAAGTCCTCAATAGACTGATGTAGTCCGCGATGGCTGCCCAGATGTGACTCGACGGAGGGCAGGTCTGCTCCCCACTCTGAAGTGTCCATGCGTCTCTGGTTCTCCTCCACCCAGGCCAGCAAGTCCTGGATGTAGCGGAGTGTGACTTCATCCAGCTCAGGTCGTGCACGCTGAGGGGACTGCTGCAGGTTTGGAGACATGGACACCTGCGTGAGGGGCACCTGAGACACTGTCACACCAGACTTCACACGCAGGTTGTACTCACTGCGCAGGTTTACTAAACGCTCGTGGAGACGGTACACCCTGAAAGAAATACAGTAAATAAAATATATTATACAGAAATAAAATACAGAAATAAATTAAATTAAATAACCCAAATTTGCATCAAATTATGTGCATAAAATCCTTGAAATTATGAAAGGTGTCTAATACTGTATAAATACTGTCAAATATATAAATATAATCTGAGGTCATGTTTACTTTATATACCTGAAGTCACGTTTACGTCGTACAGTCTTATCTAGCACTCTGAGAAAAAATGTTACATGTTAAATGACTTTACAGTAGACTGTACTGACCGCCTGTACATCTGTTCTGCCTGCAGATGGCGCCCATCCTTCAGCAACTGCACATCATTGAAGAGCAAGCGGATCATGTTCTCAGCCTTATCCAGGTCTGTCTCAATCTCTGCTGCATGCTGAACAGGCTTTCCAGCTCCCAGCAAGCGCACATCCTGTCGTTAAGGAAATTCATATAGCTTAAAATAGCTTTTGATAATTATACGAAAGTGTAAATGTACATTCAGGCTGTTTATTGCATCAGTTGATGTTACATGCCGTTGAGCCCATATTCTTTTGTAGTGAGTGTATGCGTATCTCACCGTCTGCAGCAGTGTCTCCACCTGGTTCAACTGTTCCTCACACACACCTGACTCCATCTGCACCTTACTGACAACCCTCTGGAGCCGCTCCAAACTGCACACATTACACACATGCATGATTGTGGTGTTCACAACTCTCTATGGCAGGTTGTGTTGCTGTCCGCTAGGCCTGACGCAAAGCCGAATTACTCTTACCACCTAATAGTTTATTATTTTCTGATGTTTTGTCTTGCTGGGATGAATCTAATTCACCCTTTTCTGACAGGTTTACATAATGACTGAAAAGAACTGTTGGTTAATATTTTAACAGTTCCTTGTCCTTTTTGTACAGTGACATGAGTTTTGTAGTACAACTAAATCACCAAAAGACATCACAGGTTTGCTTATATTTTTCTGATTTGCCAAAAACGCATTTAATTACATGCTTATACAGCATACAGGGAATAAACCCATTT
Source organism: Pangasius djambal (assembly GCA_022985145.1). NCBI lineage: Eukaryota > Metazoa > Chordata > Actinopteri > Siluriformes > Pangasiidae > Pangasius > Pangasius djambal. The sequence goes on from CM040997.1 coordinate 6,948,310, forward strand.
TGCTTTCTTCACTGTAAATGGCAACAGCATTTTACTAGCTCTAGTCTTGCTAAAAGTGACTAAAGAATATTTAAAAACATGCAAATTTTAAAATAAATAAAATTCCAATTCTAGCTTCTAAAAGATAGAAGGTGGATGCAGATAAAATTTACTCCAAGGACGGCAAACAGTGTACAGTCTGTAACTACTCTGTATTTGTAACTTAGTCAACATTAACCCAAATTAGAATTTTATCAGTTACAAACACTGGCACTGCACTGGAAACTAATAAAGCTCATGACAATTATTTTGAAATATTTTACCAGTGTTTTCTTAACTAGAGCTTCCTTCTCTTCCGCCATTTTCCAAATCAATTTGCATGATTTTAAGTTAAATGCATAAGGTCTGAGGTTGTTCTAAAAAAAAATCTAATTGATGCACAAGTAATTTTAGTTTCATATTGATAGTGTAAAGATACTGTGTGCATAAATTGGCATTCTCACCGTTCAAACTCATTCCTGAGCAGTCGCTCTCTCTCAAGTATTGCTGCATGGAGTCGACCCCACTCCTTCTCCACATCAATGGGGTGGTAACCAGGTGGAACCTTAACCTGACCAGCCTGCACTGCACCCTGTAGATACAAACACAAACTGTCAAGTAGAATACATATGCTATGTGAACATATTAATAATGATATAATTTGAAAGAACACTTTTAATATGCAGTCGTGTTACATGGTATCATACAGATACAGATGTTCAATTAACAGTGCTTAGCATTTTGCAATATAAGAACCTGGAGCTAAAATGTACTTAATTTGGATTATATGTCACAAATTCACACAAAACAGGTGATAATAAGTGGGGGTGGAATCAATATAGTTTTCAAAACTATTTCCAACAATTTCCAAAAAAAAAAACAAAAAAAAAACTTGTGAGTGCATATGTATCACCTAATCACAATATAATTACACTGGTCTATGAGTATTTTAGAGAACATACCTAAACAAACAGCATCATGAAGACCAAGGAGCTATCAAAACATGTCTGCAAAGTTCTGGAAAACCATCAATCTGGATTTTTATTTAAAAAAATATAATGAAACCATGCTTCTGCCTAGAGGACACCGTCCACTGAAAGTCAAGGAACCAGGTACGTTGGGCATTAGTCAGAAAAGCAACCAAGAGCCAGATAATACCAATCAAATCCATTTCAGTTCCAGGTTATAACACTACAAAATGTGCAAACGTTGAAGCTGGGTGAACACTGTAATAGCTGCCACATAAAGATTTATGTGATCTAGTACAATATGTTCATTTATTAGACCTACCACATGCTGCATTATATATACCTCAAAAGCCTTGTAAATATGCTTAGAGCGATTTTTGTCGGCCTCCTTTGCTGGCAGTTCTGTCTCCTTAAATTTGAGAAACTGGCGCCAAAGGACCTGGAATATCAAGATAGAGGGTTTGAATTACACTATTTAGTTGCATTTTTAGACGGTACTTAAAAATAGCTTATAATGAATAGCAACTTATAATTGTGTAATGGTACAGTACAATAAGAGCATTTGCATGCAACTGTATGTGTATGTCGTGTATGTTTGTGTCTTATTGAACTGGTATGAGACCTCAATTTCCTCATAACTGGTGGGGAACTTGCCCTCCTCAAACACAACGATATGGTGTCTGATCCACTGCAGCAGCATGGTGACCAGCTCGTAGTACTCCTGCCAGCGTAGTTCCAGCTCCTGTCCCAGAACAAAGAGACTCATTTTATATTACACTTCAACATGCTTACATTTTAGGAGTCTCCACTGTCAGTGCTTTGTAACAATTTTTTTTTTGTTTAACTTCAAGACAGGAAAAAACTAGAGGCTGATGACTGGACAACTGTTTATAGCTGCTATAATGGAAGTGATAAAAGAATGATGTGTTGTTCTTAAATTCATATAAAATTTAAGAATATTTGGGTTAGTAATGCATAACCCTGCTGTTGATTATTTTTCTATAACAGTATGTCCAATCATCTTTTATTCCTCACATGTCTGATTTGGACCAACTGGATGAACATGAATAAGCATGTTGGTGAACTTAATCATTACAATAGATGAGCTTTGCTTATAATTCAGTGGAGCAGAATTTGATTTTCTTTCTGTATTAAAAAGAGACTCACATTGGCCTGAACTCCATCTTGTACATCAGGAACTCGTGGCATGACATCATACAGGGAGGAAACATATGTAATGATAGACTTCTCATCAGGGTGCGGCACATCCACATCTAACAAGAGGAAACAAAACAACACCCTGGATTAATTAAAGACTAGGGTGTAAAATAATAGCACATATAAATAGTGATTATATTACACATGAGTCTCTATTCAGAGGTAGTGTATCACGTTAATGTGACAAATAAAAATAATCAGACACATATACATGAAAATACATCAACAATTATTCCCTCTAGTGGATACATGCTATAATGTAATACATAGCCCTATCCTGACATGCTACATAGGTCCTTACAATAATACGATTAACAATCCAGATTATGACAATCCAGGTCCTACACGAATAGCATAACTTTTAACTTAGATACCTCTTACTGTTACCTGTTTTCTAGCTGGTTAGCCAGCTTCACTACAATATGGCTAGCTAGTTATGAATAACAAACTTTTAGCTAACTAAGCTAGATTTTTACACTCCATTGTATATAAATGATGTGATGAACTACTTTACAGTTTGTTAGCCAGCTTGACTGCATTATGACGTATCTACTTATAAACAAGTTTGGATAAGTAAGCTACATTTGTATTCTCCATTAACAATAAAATCTGTCAACTGCTTCCAGTATGGATATTTAATTATGAACAACACAATTTAAGATAACTAAACTACTCTCCATTATTCATAAATAATGTACAGTAGTGTTTCAAACCACTTTCCAGCTTGTTTCAACTCGACTGAGATATGGCTAGCTAGTTATGAAAAACACAACATGAGCCAAGTGAGATACCCTTTCTCTCCCCATTGTGCATAAATGATATGGTGCTGTGAGCTGCTTTGTAGCATGTTAACCAGCTGGACTGCAATATGGCTAGTTGGTTATGAACAACATAAGTTGACCTAACAACACTACAGTTCCTCTCTATGTCTGCGTAAATGATGTTGTGTTGTGAAGTGCTTTTTGACTTTTAATCCAGCTTGATTGGCATGCTAGTTATGAACAACAATGTAAGCTAACTAAGCTACATTTTTACTTTTCATTGTGCATAAATGACATGGTGTTGCACACAGCTTTTTAGCTCATTAGCCAGCCAAACTGCAGTATGGTTTTACTTATACTAGTGTCTATTAACAGATGTGTGTTGGCCCACATATTAGGTGCATACCCCCATCTGCTTTACAGATTGTTTGAGCGACTCCTGTTCATTTTAACAATTAGGAGTGTGACATTAAAAGAAAAATACTATTTGTCACTATACTACTCATTATTTTACCTGTATCATTTAATTTGCTCCTACAGGCAAGGTAAATGTGTGCCAAAAAAGAACAGGTTGAATAAAAATATTGCTCAGCCGCAGGGAATTATTGAGTTTACCTTCTGGATCAAGCAGGCGGGTGACGCCCAGCTCTCTCTCCGCCACGCTGAACGCCTGCTCCAGGTTCTCCAGGTTCGTCTGTCTGTACACCTTACTCATGTCAATCAGATTAGGCCTAAGGCACACACAAAAGATGAACCATGTCAGAGCAGGCTTTAGCAGAAAGCAGGAATCCCAACAGCTGCCAAGGAATGATATACATGCTAGGCATGTCTTTGAAAACAAGGGATGTATCTTTAATAAACCACACACCGGTAAACACAGCTGGAAGATGTTATGTGCTGTTCTACATATCCTACATTTGGTTAGGTATTTCTGCAGTGCCCTCTTCATGCTACCATCATAAACTTAGAAATAATCACGATGCAGAAAGTCTCTCTTGGGATTTCCTCTAATCTGGTTTAGGCACATCAGTCGTTAATTATATGAATTCTCACTCACACTGCCAAAAATACAACTGAAGACTATAAGTAGCATGCACCCACAAGCTCCATCTACTTCAGTAAATATGAAGAATTTAACCATTTCAAAGCAGTAGTGTTGCACTGAAGTTCAAAATATGAAAATAGCACTCAAATATTTCAAAACTGATATACATTATAAATTATGCTAAATACAACGTACAACCATATATTGTATATATGTTAGTTAATGATAGCAAGCACAGTTAACTCACCCAACTTTTTCAATATAATATTTGCAAGTGACTAAACCAGTCAAAAGTGTTCCATATGCTCTGAACATTAACGTAATGACAGAGCTAATGGTGAAATAAATCCTGGTAGTACTCCCTTCATATTGCCAGTATCTAGCTAGAAACTGTGACGTTATTCAAGGCCGTGTATATTCATATGTCTTAAATAAATTTTTACAATAATATATCAATTCAAGATTCAATCTTAGGCCTAGAACTTAGCTCACACCCAACAACAGCCCATTTCTATGAAGTAACATACTGCATCCATACACTTGACTGCCTCTTTGGGTGTACCCAGCAGGTACCACTTCAGTATAATATGCCATTCGGTAGGACATTTTGTCCCTGTTCACTGGGGAAAGCCGTTGCTCCATGCTTAGCTCAAACTCTCCGCTCTGAGATCCACAGTTGGAGCAAGCCTCTGGACTTAGCGACTCAGAGTCAAAAGATCTCTCAGAGGGTAGGTTTTCACACAGCATGACCACCCGATCATCCAGGTCGCTAACTGAGCCATGAGCACTGCTCAACGAGCTACTGTGCCTTTTCCTTGTGCGAAGCTTCCTCTTCAGGCTGAGCATCGATGCTGGATGTACAGTGGGTATAACCAAGCTTATCTTCCTTCGAAGTTTTGTCCAAAGGATTAACTGAGGAAAATCTTCAGAGAATATCCTGTTCTCTCATGTCAAGAATATCTGCACTAATTCCACTGACATACAGTTGGTACATCCACATCTTTTAGTAGTGTTTCTTGTTAATAGCATACAGTTGAGGTAAAAGTACTAAGCACTGTGAAAGAAAAACCTGGGAAAATGAGCGGCTGATATTTCTCCTGAGACACAGGCATGTGCCGTGCACGCACATGCAGGGTGTTAAAATCACAGCCTCTGGGAAAACCTGGCACTTTTATATGCTACGCCCTCCACGTTTTTCCTTAATCCCTCATATGATTTAATATGATGTTGTAGGGAATGTGTGAGAGAGAGAGAGACAGAGAGAGAGAGAGAGAGAGTATATCCACCACTTTGCATGTCAGCCATATACTATTTCATGTTTATGTGCAGCAAGATGCATCTTGTCCAAAAGTACAAACATAAGAAAAAAAAACACACACAAGCGACTTGGATGCTCTGAGGATATCATGTGTGTGAAATTATTTGGCTGGATCCTACAGTCTGTATAACCATTGAGTCAAACCAAAAGACACTGTGTTGGAGCAAAAAGGCAGTTGTCTTTTTGTCAAGGCCTTTTAAATTCTATCTGAATTTTTCTGATCTTTTAGCAGCACACTAACGTGATATATATTTTTAAATTGTGTATATGCATTGTATTGTTTTTTATTTAAACTTATATTTATTAGGCTTACTAGTTTTGGCTTGCTGTCACTCTTGAATATAGAAACATTTTAATTCATGCACTTGTGTGTCATACCATGATGTTTTTGTAGTAAACTCGTACTTGATTTTTTTTCCTGATGTTTTTAATTCCTAGAACCAATAAACTATTAAGTTGTCTAAATTCATGTTACTCAGCAAATGCTTTTAGAGGACAAAGTACCTTCTGGAACATATCTGGTGATTTTATTAAAAAATTTTTAAATGCATAACATAAGTTGCAAGTGTGAGCTGTGATTAGCAGTAAAAGTACCTTCAACTGAACTCTTTCTTACCTGTGTTTGTTGATGACAGCATTAAAGAGCCTGCCATCTCTCCAGCTGGTGGTGAAGTTGTCACAGCGCAGGCCGTGGTAGCCCTCCACCATGCGCTGAGCCCATAGCAGCAGCTTCTCCTTGGCCGTCATGTCATCAGACTGACCATTCACCTGTATGTCTGAGATCTGAAGGAAGAGAGAGATATACATGAAATGACTATGGGATTTAGCTGTGAACCAGAATAGTCTCAAAGTTTATACTGCTGGTAGCAAGGGTTTTGTAAAACACCTTAAAGAAGCAGTTTGGAATTTATAGCACTGCTGCCCGAAAGGCAAACTGCAACAGCAATGTTTGAAACCTTAACAAGCCTTATATACCACAGTGCTGTTGAATTTCTGAATCTGACTGGTCAGATGTTGTTGATTAATTTTCTATAACAGCATTGTACTGACAATAGTGCTGACTGCAAGGCAATCAGAGTAACTTGTTTCACCAAGTAAAAGTACAACGTGCAGTTCTTTAACAAAAAAACTGCAGGCAAATTTCTCTGGTATAAGAAAAATACTATACTTAAGGACATGCTGTTATTGGAAAATAATCAACTTTGGGGTGGTAACCTTTACTCCACTTCACCTCAGGCTACATCACCCCACCTTGATGTTGATTATTTTTCCTAACAGCATGCACCATCGTGGTTTACTTCATCTTTTCCTATCTGACCTTACCCTCTCTGTTAAAACTACATATTCCTCATGAGCAGAAAAATATACATAGGAACTAAGATTCATTGCATTGCAATATTGCAGTCTTTTCTAAAAGATTAAAATCTGTAGTATTAAAGAAAACCTTTAAACATTACCTTTAAGGGACTGGTGCTTTTTAATTTTCAATATGATGGCAATATTGTTATGAAAATTCCAAAAATTTCAAACTTGTGGCAGAATTCAGAATTGACATAGCAACCACATATGACAAGAATGAATTGATGATAAATTGATTCCATTTTGTTCTGGATTATACAGCAGAGCACAAAATGTCATGATTCGCCCTTAAATAGGTAAAGAGTATTCTATAATAACACCATAGCTCTTGTTGCTAGGATACTGTGCTTGGTAAATATGGCAGCTAGTGGTGATCATGCGCCTCGCACAAAAATGTCTGATGATCAGGGTGTTGTTCATCTTTTAGGCTCTTGGTTGTGAGTGGTGTATGTGTGTGTGTGTGTGTGTGTGTGTCTTTGTGGTTTTGTAGTGATTCATAGTCAGGATTTCCCTTTTGGATTAATCACTTCTCCTAGGCTAAACATTGGACTTTTATAAGCGTGTCTATAAGCGTGTGGCTGATACTGTTAGGGAACTTAGGGAAGCTGGTTTAGTTTGGCATTTAGGGAAGTTGGTTAGTTTGGCAGTGAGTCCTGCACACCGTGACTCAGACAGGATGGAAACATCCTTCATCCTTTCACTTCAGCTTTTTCAACTAAACAGCTATCTCATGTCTGCACAATGCCAGCATCCACAAATGAAGTCTATCTTTGTTTTTCTTATACAGAACATATGCCATACAGGTGCGATTAGGATTAGTGACACAATGTTCAGTGTGGTTTTGTGATTCAATCAGACTAGCAGCAGACATAACTGACATTTTTTCATACCAAAGCTACATGAGCAGTATATCTCTGCAAGCTAAATCAGTTTACAGCGTCTACAGCAAGATTCCAGCTGATACAATGACTACACCTGACTGAGTTGAGGCCAGGATGAAAAAAAAAATGAAGTATAAAAAAAAATGAAAGCACAAGCAATAATAGACAATGGCCATATTATCCCCTATCACCAATCATTAAAATCAGAAGTCTCTAATTACAAAAACCTGCAGTCAAATTTCTCTGGTGTAAGAAAAATAATATACTTCAGGACATGCTGTTATTGGAAAATAATCAACTTTGGGGTGGTAACCTTCACTCCACTTCACCTCAGGCTACATCACCCCACCTGGATTACACAGCAGGGCACAAAATGTCATGATTCGTCTTTATATAAGTAAAGAATATTCTATAATAGCGCCATAGCTCTTGTTGGTAGGATACTGTGCTTGGTAAATATGGCAGCTAGTGGTGATCATGCGACTTGCACAAAAATGTCTGATGATCAGAGTGTTGTTCATCTTTTAGGCTCTTGGTTGTGTTTGGTTGTGAGTGTTGTATGTGTGTGTCTTTGTGTTTTTGTAGTGATTCATTGTCAGGATTTCCCTTTTGGATTAATCACTTCTCCTAAGCTAAACATTAGACTTTTATAAGCATGTCTATAAGCGTATGGCTGACACTGTTAGGGAAATTAGGGAAGTTGGTTTAGTTTGGCATTTAGGGAAGTTGGTTAGTTTGGCAGTGAGTCCTGCACACCGTGACTCAGACAGGATGGAAACATCCTTCATCCTTTCAACTAAAAAGCTGTCTGCACAATACCAGAATCCACAAATGAATGTTTTTTTTGATTCAATCAGACCTCTAACAGCAGATGTAACTGACATATTTTCATACCAAAGCTGCATGAGCAGTTTCTGTCTGCAAACTAAATTAGTTTACAGCATTTACAGCAAGATTCCAACTGATACAATGACTACACCACACCCATGCCACGTGAGGTGAGGCCAGGATGAAAAAAATGAAGTATAAAAACAATGAAAGCACAAGCAATAATAAAGAATAGACAATGGCCATATTATCCCCTAGTCGCCAATCATTAAAATCAGAAGTCTTATGAGTCATCAAACTGCCATGCCAATATGCCCGCACCCTCTTCATTACAGGGAACACTGAGTCACTGAGGCGCCTGGACACTGCCTCAGACCATAATCCTCTGCAGGCCCGTTTTAACTTCAAAGTAATCTTTTTTTTCCATCACTAAAGAAACCAAGTGTACAACCGACTATATTCCGATGGATAAAACCAACAATTTCTCCATTTTGAAATTGAATAACTTTTACAGAGCTTAAATTAAACTTTTCTGGTGCAACTTCCACTACATTTGTGCATTGCATAAAATAAAGCTTTCATTGCTTCACTTCTGTTTAGTCTAAAACTGGTCTGAAAATGAGAAACCTGAGAAAAATGAGAAAAAACTCAGGATTTTACACAGGATCCATATGTAGAAGTGAACTGGAATATATGGTCTAGATTAAGCTGCAGGTAAACAGCTTTATCAAATAGCTTTACCAATAAAGTTTTTGGAAAGTTTACCAACAGAGGAGGAGGGAGGGAACAGGGCCAGACTAGCAGACTTAGCCACAATCCAACAGAGCATATGTGAAAATTACAGTATATCATGCATACCTGGAAGTGAAGAATGATGGTCCATATTAGCCCAAGGGTCAGCTTTGGGTTTCCATCTGCAATATCATCATTCCTGATGTTCACTAGTTTGACCTGGATCAAACAATAAAATACAGTCTTGAGGAATGTATGAAGTTTTACATAAATGCAAAAAAATCTAAACTGTGAACAATTTAATGTAAATAATCTAAGAAAAAAGAATGCAGCATTTCTTGTACCTGTCTATGTTTGAGGAAGTCCAGGGCGATCTGGACGTTCTGTAGCTTGTGGAAGCGCATACGACCCTTCTCTCTGGGCTGTTGGACACAAAATATAAGAGTAGCTCAGAGAAGAAGTGGAAATCAGTGTTTAAGAGTCAAAGTTAAATATGAATGGTTACAGTCTGACCAAAAACATCTGGTCATTTTTGGGCAAACTGTATGTCACTGTCACACGAATTCCAAAAACTTGAATGAATTTTGAGAAACAGACACTGCCTGTCAAAAGTTTCTCAACTCCTACCAGGGCATCTCAGTTGGGTAAGGTCAGGTGACTGAACAAGCCACTTTGTCTCAAAATATTCCAGAGATTTGATCGATTTAAAAAAAAAAAAAAAAAAAAAAAAAAAAAAAAAAAAAAAAAAAAAAAAAAAAAAAAAAAAAAAAAAAAAAAAAAAAAAAAAGTGCCCCAAAACACTTGACAGGCATTTCGAGATAAAATATTATTTAAATACATAACGGTATACAATATACATAATAGCCAAATCCCTTATCCTACCCATCAATTTGCATTAAATCAGCTTCCAAAACATGAGTAAGTAATGTTCACAATAAAAATAATCTCAATTTTTCCATTCTAAAACATATGCATTCAACTTAACATCTTACATCTCTAAGGTGAATTGTGTATAATGCCACAGTGAATATGCAATGCATGAGAAGCCATCTGGAACATCTGAGGTGGGAATGCACTAGCATACAGTCCAGACCATGCACTGGCACTCATGACAGGTACCAAATGTTCAGCCAGTCAAACCTGAGATAGCCAGACTCCTGTCTGCTATCAGTGTATGATGTCACTTATAACTAATTAATTACATGTTTGCAAGTAGTATTATACATGAAGTGGTGTATAAAAATAAAACATAAAAGTTGAAATAATCACTTATTGAATATTGCTTAGAATATATGCCAGTACAGTAATACTTATCCTTGAGCAAATTTCACCATGGATTCTTGTACATCCCTATATTCATAAGGTGGAAAATAATTTGATCGTATACATAGGTATAATTTTAATTAATACTTCTGCTCTTACTCAAACATGTGTTTTACTACATATTCATTTAGAGCTTTAGTAATAAATACTTGCAATGAATCTCAAAAATCATGAAATATTTGTTCTTTTCCTTGTCTATCAATCCAATTAATCATGTTTTTCTGTATTCCAACTTCTACATTTGAAATGCCCAATCAGATCCAAAGCTATTTAAACCATCTCACTCACTCCTCATATATTAAATGATACTTTAATAATAATAATAATAATAATAATAATAATAATAATAATAATAATATCTGATCTCATGCAATATTTGTATAAATTCAAACAAGAGAGGATGATGGCATCAGATTTTGATTACTTTATACAAAGGAGGTCGTAAAGAATAGGTATGAATGCTAACCCTGTCCCAACCTTAACTTTAACCTTAACCTTTCGAACTTTGCATATGAACTGAGTTGTGCAAATAGCTATGAATTTGCAAGTGTAGACCATAGTAAAATAAAAAGACAGGCAACATCCTGATTTCGAATTTCATTACTTGAGTACTTAAAAGTGCAGACATTTAACTTTAACTCAAGTATACCTTTGACTAATTTTTGTCACTTTTTAACTAAGTACTATCTAATACAATTATTATTACAATTTCATGTGATCAAATTCAGTTGGCCTTGCTTAGCCTGAAGGACATTTTGTGTAGTTTACAGATTCCCAGTTCATTCAACTCCATCTTCAAATAATGTACAGGTAATAATATAATAATTACCTGTACATAATAAAACTTTCCAGAAAGCATACCAAACTTTAGCCAGTCTCACAGATCATAATATCTGCAAACCCAGGCAGGTTGATAAGACTGGCCAAACGTACAGTACTACTGATCCAGACTACCTGAGCTCATTTTTTGCAGGGGGCAAAGAACACTCACAACAAGGCACAAGACAAAGGAAGTGACATCATGCACAACCCAGGTCACCTGGGAGTGACGCATGCCAGACCCCCTGAGGAGGCGAGTCGGAAGGTTCTAGACCCACTCACCAACCGTGAGTTCCTGACAACATCACGCTCCCTCGGCTACCCCAGCAAGAGCATCGCAAGAGAAGAGGCAAAGGCAAAGGGGTCAAGGTTAGGGCAGAGGTCAGCCAAGTAGAAAACTGAAAGGTCAGGGGTGGGTAAAACCAGTGCAGGGAGTTGAAACAGAGGCAGAAAACACAACATTAACACGTTAAAAGATGTGCAACACAAGAAAACGTGTGAAAGTAGATGTAATTCAACTGGGCATTCATAATTCTGTGTTCCTGAATGTCTGAAATGTATAAAGTCAACACATGCAAAAACCTGGTGAAAGAACAAAATGCTAAGGGAATTTAACAACCGCACTAATTAAATGTAGGTTAAATGAAGTTTGGTGGTTAAATATTGACTATCATGCGGCTACTGTGAGTAAGGGAGGAATTGGGTTTATTGAAGGACGTATTGCTAGAGTAAGTAGGAGGGAAAAGAAGTGCAAAAGCAGGCATCCATATAAGAGATTTTGCTTCAGGATGCATATCTGATGCAAGATCTAATTTTTTATTAGCTTTTTTTTTTACTGGTTTCTTTTATAGTTTGTCCGTGCGAAACTGTTCCACACTCACCAGTGTTTCTCCAGAAAGCACCTCCAGCAGGGAAATGAGGCTGTGTCCATCTCGCAGATCCTCGTACAGGTCTGTGATGTGCCTCTGAGCCTGGGGATAAAAACATACAGACAAAAAATGTCAATCAAATTTTGAATTCTTTAAGCGGAAAAGTGTTGTGCTTGTTATGTACTACAAAGTTTGGTTCATCAAATTCTTTTTACTTATTTGTTAATTAGATTTCATTTTCAGTTTACGTTGTACATTCTTCAAAAATGTAACCTTTTTTTTGTTTGCCCCTCTGGGTGAATCCTTAAAGTGCCTACACCAGAGTACTTCCCTATTAGAAAAGGTTCCAAGTAGAAATTAAGAACCCTTAAATATCCAAATCCTGAAAGAAACCCTTGAAGAACACTTTTTTTTTTTCTATGAAATAAGTTTATGGGTAGAACTTTATGGGTAGGCTGTATTTTTAATCCATATCCTGCCAAGTTATTAGTTTCCACTGACGGCACACCAGTCTTACTTTAATATAAAGTAAACATCACATTGGCCTACTGCAAAAAAATAATAATAATTATTATCTCATGAACTTTGGCATAAGCTTCTACATAAATTCTCCAAAAATGCCTTAAAATGCTTTCATGCAATGCCTATAATATATTATCAAGACCTATGAAGGAAGCCTTCCAATAAAGTTACCTAATAATTAAGGAAATACTTCAAAATTCAGTTCTCAGGAACTCGTGGCCTAAAAGTAACTTAGATTAACAAATATCCTGTCATTAAAATCTTAACAATCTATTTTGATTTATTTGTGGTCTGAACTTGCTTAGACTAACATTTCCGTCTAGATAAGTGCTGAACAATTTGATTCTAAGGAACTTGTGGTCTAAAGAGTCAGATGACCTAAAAAGCTTAACAGTCTGTACTGAGGAATCTAAGGTCTAAAGATTGCATGGATTAAGATTTAGGTCTCACATCCGTGTTTATTCTTGTCATGAACCACTCAGAGGCATCACACTGTTCAGGTCAAATCAAAGCAGTATGCAGTTGTATAACCAGCAGATCACAAGCCTGTCAGTTCATAGATTTGAGACAAAACACAGCACAGCAAATCAACCGAAAGAGCTTAGGCAGTGTCAAGTGTGTTAATAACTTGGACCTCTATTTACTATCTGGTGTCAGTAACCTCACAGGGCAAAAATAAAAACGCAACTGAAAGATTTCCTGTCAAAGCCTTTTTCTATGGATTGCTAAAAGCCTCCTGCAGAAGAAAGAGTTGGTCAGTACTCACTGCACTGATATTATAACAGAGCATTATTATAGATTTATCCTCAGATGACTGACATGTGTTTGGTGTGATGTTAAATTTGTGAGTTATACTTAGTTTTAAAATGAAAGCTCTCCAGTCTAAGTGGTTCGAGAGAATAATCTGTAAGGGGTCTACAATTACTATGCAAAAACCTAAACACCTGTTTCTCCTGCAAAGAGGCCCGAGCAGTGAATACAGAACAACACAAGAGGGAGACGTGTGAGCTTTAGTTGCATGAGACTAATCACAATCCATGCAGATGAGGTTCAGTCAGCACTCGGCTCAAACACTCGACCTACCTCTGCTTTCCAGTGCTGATGGAGATGGATGGAGACAGAAAAAGAAGAGATTGTAATGAAGAGACAGAGAAAAGGAAAGAGAGAGATGTGCATAGCACATGAGTCAGAGCATAACAGATTGGGATTTATGAGAACAAAGATATGAAAGAGGAATGCAGACAGAGATGTACGTCGTATTCCATGATGCAGCGATTAAGAATTATCCATGAATAATAATAATAATAATAATAATAAAACATAACAGATTATGCTTTGCATTAACATTTACTTTCCAATCGCTGTATGATTTAAGTGCAAAGCTGACAATAACTCTCCTGAAAAAACTAAATTCAATAAACAGACAAGGCATTTTGGTAACACATCATAAAAACCTCACTGTATAACGTGGTCATAGGCCATTAATAGATTTAGATTTATTTATTGATTAAAGGATTCAAACGTGGATGCAAACTATTTGACAAACTGATCAAATTTAACATCAGTATTTAACATTGGTAAAAATTTAACACAGAATTTCATCAAATACATAGCTTTAATAATGACTTCTTAAGTCATAGAGAAAAATTCATTACTTTTCTTTCATGAGAAAATTATATATATATATATTTTATTCAATTCCGATTGCATAACCATTAATAAAATGTTTATTACAGTATTCATAAGGATATTTATAAATCACATATTAGGCATTTTAAAGTATTCACTGGGGCTTGATCTAAAAGAACAATTAGCACTATTTATTCCTTATTTATGTAAATGTTATGTTAACTAGGTTAAATAATGCATTTTATCATGAAAATGAAATATCTTCTTTATCATCTTTATCATATCGGTTCATAAAAAGTTTCAATCTTTTTTAACAAGTGGAGGGAAACAAACAGACAAACAAACAAACAAACAAACAAATAAGCATGTTTTTACTTGGAGGTTAAAAATGTTAGACTTTAAAAATTACTATTATTATTATTATTATTAAGTGTACAAACGCTTTGTAACCAGGTTTTACACATAAACTAATGGCTAACACATCATCCTAATAATACTTTATAAGGTCATTAGTAACACAACATATTTATACGTTTGTCTGCATATGAGTAACTACTTCTTTAGCAATAGTGTACAAATGGTTTGTAATTATTTAGAATAATCATTTATTTAATCTAGTAAAGGTTTATAAATTCATTATAGGGTGAGGTTGTTATTAAGGGCTCCCAAAATTTCCCCAAATTTGCACTTAAACATTGTAAACAAGTCTCTAAGTATGTAAAATCTGTCTAAAATGTCTCAGTGTCTAATTGCTACCAGATCATGTGGCCGTGCCACTGAGGACAACCAGAAGAACTATTAGGCATCCGTCAAGATATAATTGGATACAGATGGAAAGGATTCTCTTACAACCGCCTAACTGCTTACAGGAAAAGGCCAGAATGACTGATCTGTTCCGTAAAGCACAAACTGTACACTTTCTTAAGGGAGACAGGCTAAAAAAACACTTTAAAAGAGGTAAGACAGATTTAACATTAAGCATGGTCACACTAAGCACTGTGGTCACAATTTTACAAAATTTCTATCTGTTATGCACGACGGTATGGTAGAACTTCAGTGTGGACTTAAATGGATGATTTGTTAAGTCGCTGTGCTAATTAAACTTTTTTTATTTGCAGTTAAAGGTAAGAGCAGTGATTCAGCTAAATTAAACTTGTCTGTATGCGGTTTTGTAGAAAACATTCAGAGAAGGTGTTAAAATGGCATGGAAATGTGTCATAGTGTATATCTGTGAAAGAAATTCTTGATGGGAAAACATAGTTATCATAAACATCATCTCTGACAACTATGTTGTGCAGGTCAGTGACGCATCACTGACATGAAAGATTTCCTCCTTCCCTCATACACAAGTCTCTTGTTCCCTCTCTGTGGTTTGTGTGGTATTGGGATCACTGCAGGGAAATATGATGCGTAATTTAAATATTGGCACCCCCGAGCTGCTTAGCACCTGTGTGGCAGATGGCGAATTCAGGAGGCCATGAATAAAATGCATTGTGCTTATGCAGGGAACGAAAACCTGACCAGAGGTGGATGACTCACACACATGGATACAGTACACACACAGAAGCACACAATAATGGATTCAGAAGCACCTACAAGCTGACACGCAACTGCAGACACACAGATACAGAGTTGGTATAGGAGATTCGACTTTTTATTATCACAAAGTAGTTACATATAAATAAAGAGTAGATATAATATTTAACTTTGCCGGGGGCTTCACCCCGTCTCTAAACACATTCCTGTCATTTTAGTACATAATGACAGGGAAACCAAGGAGTCTGTTTTAGCCATAATGTTAAGTACAGGTTTAGCAGTTAACCCCCTAGGTCACTGGATAAAGCTGTAATTTGCATCCCAATCTGAATTTCTGTTGCTACAAGCTTTAAAAAACTTTATTCAGTATATTCCAATGCATTACAAGCTCTTGAAATGTACCTTTAAACCAGCAAACTATATAAATATTCATTCATTAAAAAAATTCTATTGATCTACATTTATTAATGAAATGATGTAATATAAAATATTATAACAAATTATAAGCATTCATTATGCGTCTATATTGTTAACACATTTATAATACCAACTACAAAACACAGGGGCAAGTTGTGTAAATAAACTAAAAAAATAGGATTCAAAAACCTTAGAATCGAATTGTAGGTGTATACTTTCAATTCCAATTTCAACAAAAATCGTTGTCTTATTGTAGGAATTAAAAGAGAAATATCAAGAATAAGAGGAAACAGGGCTTGGGAATAAGATGCCAACTTTTTTAAACTAATATACTATTTTTGTTTTTAAATTTAATTAAAATAACTTACTTTAATCATTAAAATAAATAATTTTCATTTCATTTCCCCTATTAGTATTTTAATATACACTATTTGCCCATTTTTTTTTTTTGTTAATTGTAAAAATGAAGGAACATCTATGAAGCCTAACACAGTAAATGTGTTGATGCTACAAATTAAATTTCTTTGCCCACTTCATTTTGTCACAAGGATATGCAAACATAGCATGTTATAATGTGTGTAATAATACCTTCATAAGATGCTTGTTCACCCATTTCGTGAAAGTCTTTTTCTGTACGCGGTCACGCTCATCTGTCGAGGAGGATATGAGAAAGGGAAAAGAAAGAGATTAAAAACATGATGTAGTCTCTGACATGTTGTTAACTGTGAAGTGGATGATCCCCTTAGTAAAGCAACAGACAAGTGGCAGTGAGTACAAAAATACATAGTAGAGCCTTGCATATGATCAATAGAAGTGAACAATCCCCAAATGCCGCATGCAATCTCATTCAAAATAATACCACTTTCAGTTCCCATATTCGAATACAGCAGCTTTTTAATGGCAGAATATGAGAAGTCCATGTGGAGCCTATTTCTGGTCCTATTTTAATGGAAAGACTAGACTTATTTTTGTATTTTGCATGTGAAATAGCATGTATAACAAATTATCCCTGTGCTCACTGTGAAAGTGATTAAAGATGAACTGAATTTTTAGTCGGCACGCAAACGAATACATCATGAGAGCAGCTCTGAGTCATAAGCTGAAGCAGGTACCATTTTAAAACCGATGAGCAGTGTTCGTGACTCCAAAGAGAGCGTGTGGTTCACTGGATTGAGGTTCTCCTTCTAATGTTCTGAAATGACTCCTAAAGTACACCCTTCAAAACACCGTGAGATGCGCAGCAGCCACGTCTTTATGTCATGTTTTTATAATCATGGCACTGGTATTTACATGTTTCTGTATACATTTTCTACCTATAATACATAACAGAAGGTAGTGACCAGCACTAGAAACTAGATTTAGATTTTTGAGTGTTCTTATGGCGATAGGAAAAGTAGCAGGAGATATATACTGTCACATGCCTCTAATTTGAAAGTGGTTTTGTTTCCTCCTGTTTTAAAGTGATCTTGTTAAGTTTTGTGGGGAAACTGAACAGGTAGAAATACATAAAACTTTGTAATGGAATGTTAAATCTAATGTAGCTGGCTTAGTGATGAGGGGATAAACGCATGGATCTGCATGGGCTGTTCCTATCATGTATGTAAGGAATAAAACAAGACGAGATGTGCTGTTACAGCAACATTATCAACCAGTACGGTAATGATACCATCACCAGCATGAAGTTGATTGTTTTCCAATAACTGCACATCATGAAGTGTTTTGTTCTTCTTATAGTAAGTTGCCAAAATGAATCTTTTATCATTTATTAAAAACAACATTTTAGACCTTTAATCTGTTTATAGTTATGTTTAATTTTGTGGCGCATACATGAAAAAAGTTAGTTCTGTTTTCACTTATAACAGCTATAAACAGTTGTTCCAATGGTACCAATATGCCATTATTCCTCTCTCTTGATGTATATAAAGCTTTTTAGCGCAACGGTGACTATGAAATTAAAGTGAAGCTGAACTGAATTTCTTGAAACCAATGAGCAGCGTTCGTGACTCCAAAGAGAACATGTGTTTCACTTTGGATTGAGGTTCTCCTTCTAAGGTTTTGAAATTACTCCTGAAGTACACAATTCGAAACAGCATGAGATGAGCAAGTCTCAACAGCCATGTCTTTATGTTCTGTTTATATAATCATAACACTGATATTCAACGCTTCTTGTTGTGTTACAGAGAAACCGCAAACACTGACACTGGAGACTCCTTCCAAAATTACTAAATAAATATCTCCTCACAGAAAACTACACAATTACACACATTTTTAAAAATCTGTTTCGGTTAAGCATCCACAATTCAAGTCCGCTTGTTGATTGTTGCTATGGAAACCAAAACATATTAGCCTTGTAGGTGGCACTACTGTCAGAGCTGCTGTCATAGAAAATGACTCAAAATCTTCTGACCAGTCAGAATGCAGAATTCAAGATCACTGTGAATTTTGCATTTTATGTAAATAGGATACACCTTTAGGAGATCTCTTGCAACATTTACGTCACTTCTTGTGGCATGCTGTACAATAACAATAGATAAGCACAGATTGATAAGGGTAGTTACTTGATTTGAGGCGCAGGCTTGCCCGATAACTTTCCCCTTAATCTTTTGTTTTTGTTTGTTTGTTTGATTTAAAACCCATGTGAACGTAAGATCTTTATTGTTCTTGCTATGATATTACCAAGAAACAAATGTAAAGTTTTAACACTCAGCATCTGTTTGGGATTCTGGAGACATGGCTTAAAAAGCACTCTACTTTCTATCAATTCTACATACATTTTGTTTGGAGAAGTGTTCAGTATTGCTAATTTGTACAGTAGGTACAGTCCATTTATCTGCTGGACAAGTGCTTAGACAGTTTAGTTTTCTGAACTTATTTGTTTTATTGCATTTTTTTTAACCAGTGTAATCCCTGAGATGTAAACTTAAAATGAACATAAATGCAAGTGTCCCTATTTTACATAGCATTCTGTTTCAATTCTGTGTAATATATCCAACAAAGGAATATATTTATATATTTATATCCCAATATAAATAGGCTAATTGTTGACCTCAAACAAGTCAACATTAACAAAAACATGAGGCTTAAACCAAATTAAGATATTTTTTGTTAATATCTTGAACATTAACCATTTCAGTGGACTTTTTTTTTGTCTCAAAGCCTGCACAGAATTCCAGCCCTGCATATCCGTACCTGTGCATACCAGACCACTCAGTGCAAATACATGATTTATGATCTTATCATTCCATTCCATTCTAAATATAGCTTTCGCCAAGGGCAAAATTAGACTACTTTTGGATTTTATTTATAGGTTCAGTTTTAGTGAATGTTAGGGAAAAGATAAAAAGGGTGCTTGAGGACATGAATAACTCTACAGAGTAAATAAATATGATGTCCTCCAGATATAGCTCAGCCAGGTACATACATACGAGCATGTCATATCTGCACATGTACGTTGAGTGCATCTACACTTGCAAAACATCTGGAGAAAAAAACTCAGACTCTAGCATAAAAAAGAAACAGACATTTTTATGGTGAAACACTGTTACCTGGGTGAAACAGCTAGAATAATACATTCTAATACATTCTAGATGTAGATTTCAGTGCTACCTTTCTTTCCCGCCGTGGACTTGAGCATCCCCTGGTAGTAGCTGTCGTCTGTGAACACCGCGTCACTACCCATACTGTCAGATGAATACGTCCTAACGCACTGCTGTAGAGCCATTTTGTCCACTTCCCCCTCTTTTACTAAACACTTTTCAACTTTTTTTTTTTTTTTTTTTACAGTTTTCAATACTTCTACTCTAACTGACAACTAGGGGTATCTGAGCGTGATGAGAAACACCATGCAGTTGGGTGGGTGTGTTCCAAGTCACTGATTTCTGCTCTTGCTTAACCTCTCTCTTCTCCCTCCTTTTTTCACTTTTTCCTCTCTCTTGTTCAGTTCCCCTCTTTCCCTCCCCCTCCTTTCCATTCTTCCTCCATGCAATAAATACCTTGCCTCAGGCAGTAAGGTCAGAAACTGTCATTCACTGCTCTTTTAGAAAAGAGTGGGGGTCACTGTGAAATTGCCTCAACTTGCCCTTTTCTCTCTCTCTCTCTCTCTCTCTCTCTCTCTCTCTCTCTCTCTCCCTCCGCCCCCCCAAAACCGGGAGTTGGGAGCGGACAGGACTGAAACAGTAGGACAGAACTATGAAGCTATAAAGAAACCACAATGACAGAGATAGGGGAAGTGAAAGTGACTAAATGGGAAGTACGGGATATAAGCACACGATTCTCAAAGCTGATTATACCACAGTGCTGTTGACAATACTGATTGGTCAGACAGTGTTGATTCATTGTCTACAGCAGCAGCTCTGACAAAAGTGCTGCATAGGAAATCACAGGTTTATATGAATGCACTTGTTTGCATACGCTACAGTTTCTATAGTAAAAAGTTTCTAGTAGACTTTGTAATTCCTGGTTTCCCAGTAACAAGGCAAGCTGCCCTTTTGTTTTGTTAGCTTTAAGAGTGTGAACAAAGAGAGACTGGGGAGGGAACAACAGAGTGGCTATAATGAAGTGTGGAATGTTTCACTGACATTAAATTTGTCTATAAACAGATAAAAATGCTGCTGTTGAATGAATTGAATGTTGCTCTTCAATTAACAGAAAATGTAACTACTGGCAAATTGGTGTGGTATTAGCGGAATAAAACACTTTGTGACATACTGTTTTTGAAAAATATAGGAAAAATATTGTAGGTGTGGGAAAAAATCAGTTGTAGCACACAAAGTTTCCAGAGAAACAAGACGAAACAAAAGTCCTTCGTCCTCTATGCAAGTAGCAAAGTGCAAAAACAGCCATAATGGAAGTTGCAAATCTGTGATAATGGTTGAGGTTGCAAAATTTATGAATTAGCCAAAAGGAATAAAAAAGACACATTTCTGTTCTCTCACTCATGATAGGAACAAACTACTGAGGAAGACCATCAAAAGTACCGCAACTGTACATGCAGCATACACAGAGCTATACATGTAACCTAAACAAATATGGTACACATACTGAATAAAAGAGCAGAAGGGCATCACTTAGTCATCAGCTGCTGTACCAGAAGCAGGATGAATGGGGCACGTGCCCAATAAAGGAGGCTTGTTATAGATCTGATCGAAAGGGGCACAAAAAGAGTCTTAGATTTCCGTACAGGGGAAAGCCCGTTCTTCTTTTCCCGAAGGAAATGTGACTCACGGCTTTAAAAAAAAAAAAATCACACACTTTCCCCCGACATGAGAGCAATTCTGGCTGGAAAGTCATATGGTAGCATTTAGGGGGGAAGATTAGAGTCAGATAAAGCAGCTCAGTGTCTGATATTGCCTATAGAGCTATGGCTCTATAACACAAAAGTGACGCAAAGGCATAGAAATGATTTGAATCAGTCCTACAATAAAAACATAAGGATGTGCGCTGATCTCCACAAAGCAGCGTTAATTGTGCGTGGCTGGAAAGACTGCATTATGAAGTGCAGAATTTGACCCTGTGTACACCCGTGTACGCACAGCTTACGATGACGCAGGATTTCAAAGCAACATCTGTCTGCATTTCTGATTTTATTTTATTTAATGCTAATGCACAACCAGATAGAACAATATTGAAGAATAATAATTATGTTATAATTATGGGTTATAATTATGTAAAATTGTAGGGTGCGAAACCTTCAAAATGTATATGCCAGATATCAAGGGTAATGCTTAAACCTCTTTCTTTTCCTTTTGCTTTCAGATTATTTTTCTGTTAATTTTTACATACGTATATTCTGGATTTTTAACCCCTTATAATTCTACTTTTTTGATACATTGTGAAAAAGTGGCACACTTTCCCTTTTTTTTACCCAAAAATCAGATAAGATGCCAATATTTGCACTCAGTTGCATCTGACTTACAACTTTTTTTTAATCTATAGGATTAACTACTTTACTCATTTACAGCCCTGAGATCTGAGAACTTGCAAGTTAATAAGTCCACAAATACGAAGATTTACGTATTTGGTGAAAAAAATGTCTAATATGTGCATTCATAGTTTTGTCTATGGTCTATGATCAGCATTGTAGATGTAACTCTATACAGACTCCTTTTAGCTGCTAGACCATTACAGCATGTCAGCTCTGCTGAAATAAAAGATGAGGAGAGGATTCCTTGCATTTTTAGCTCCGTTCCACAGCTTGTTTAGACTTGAGCTGAGTGAAAAGGGGGTCTGATTGTCTTGTTTGAAGGATTGCAGCCTGGAGCCAGGACAGCCAAAGGCGTACGTGATACCAAACCACACAGTACTGTGTTATAAGCGCTGAGAGGAGATATCTACCAAAATACACTAAAATATTAGTGTATATAGCAATTAAAATATAACTGCTGTCACTTTTATTCAGATAATGTTTACAAATAGACTAATTGAACTAATTTAGAAGCAAGTGAAAATATGAAATGCACCAACTATCTTGAAATGTAAGGAATAAAACACAATAGGCCTGATGTTATACAAAAATAACCAGTCACAGTGGTGTGACGTGGCCTGGCACAAAGCGGAGTTACTCTTACCATGCCAGAGTTGATTATTGTCACATGACACTTCGTGCTTTTTCATCCATTTATTGGTACGTCTAATGTTGTGGAATTTACATTAAAACAAGTTAATTCCTGTTATCACTTACACTATGAAAGCTATAAACAGTCGTTCCTCACAAACCTCTCTTTTTTACTCTCTCGATGTTAATAAGGCAAAAAGTTCAGCTTGCTAAGTTACTAAGAAATTACTGTATCCTAAAGACTTTCCTGGGTCTAAAAACGTATCATTCTTGATTTTCCTCTGACTTTTACAAAGTTCCGGGATTAGAGACGCTAAATAAATGTCTCCTCACAGACAACTTCACCATATCAACAATTACACACATTTTTAAAATTCATTTTTGTAGCGCATCCTGTGTAAGATGTTACTATAGAAATGATAATTCATTAGAACGAGTGCAATATATATCAATATAAACCTTGTAGCCGGAACTACTGCCAGAGATGCTGCTATAGAAAACGAATCATCACCTTCTGATTAATCAGAATTGAGCATTCCGTGTCGCTACGGTATAACAATAATGATCATAGGTGAGTAGTTTCTGGATGGAAATGTACTGTGAACGCAATACAGCAGGATCTGGAAAAAGCCTGTTGTGCATGCAAGATGAGAGAAAGCTCATAGTCTAATCAAGAACAAAGTGATTGTTACACATGATAAAATATGGAGGCAAAACTAATCTCTGACCTCAGTGAACCAGCACCAACACCCACTCCTCACGCACTAAACCAAAGGTACGTGTGACAGCTTGTACCAACAATCTCATACTGAAGACTGGAGTGTTATCAGAACATGCTCTTCCCTCTCTCGCTGACAGAAACTGCCATAAAAACACCCTGACTTATGTTAGGTAGAGTATGAGGTTCAACAGTTGTCTCATCATAATTTTAAACAAAAGGGCACCTACTGGTGTTATTTTCTATGCAAATTTTGGATTGAGCTCCAACAGCTAAATCCATTATGAAATAAAGGATGAAATCTTGATCCTGCTTTGATCCTGATGTTATACAGGAAGTGTGCTGGATGTCAGATCCACACCCTTACCACTGTTATTGTGAAGCAAAGCCAGCAATTGCCCAAAGGCTTCTGCAACATGGAAGCCGGGGCATCACACTTCCCCAATGGCTCACATGAAAAATAGAACATGGCATAACGGCACTTTCCCTGGCACGAAAAAAAAAGGAGAACCTTGTGGTGGTGTATTACTGCAAAGTAAATTACTGGCAGATCCAGGTTTCTTTGTAAGCATTTTATTTAATTAACAAGTAGTGTCCTTGAATGGCCCTAAATCTGTTTTTCATTTAGCTTCTACACCAAACTTTATAAGGTTGTGACTAAGTGGTTTAATGGTTTAAGAAAACGTCTCCCTCTTGTGTTCACCATGGAAGAGTGAACTTTCCAGTTGTGAACCAGTGTGAATCAAATACCAATCCCACAACCACGTCCAAGTTCAACATCAACTACATTAGACCAGTTCAGTTAACAACCATGCTGGGACATATGGAAAATAAAATACGAGTGATGTCAACAAAGCGACAGCTCCAAACACACAGTTACAGACAGAGGAAAAGGATGTATTTTTAGATTATATGGTTTTGGCCCATACGCCTCCAGAAGAGATGAGGAGACTTTTCCAATGTGGACCTTTCCCACTTCATGTTTGGAAGGCAGACCTTTCCTACAGACCAGATATAACCTCACCCAGTTCTTTCTCAGCATGAAACTATATACAGTTTCCAGATATATATAACTTTTCAAGTCCAGACTAACACTCCACACCTTCACTATGTTTCTTCATGTTTAATTAAAGGACAATCCACTGTAGGTACTGAATACTATGTTTTAAGATTAATAAATGAAGATTCTGGTTGGTAGGTAAATTGCAAGATTCAAAAATGTTTATGTAATAGCAGGCGATGAGGATGTGTCCCCATACCACTCACTAGTAAGTGTGTCTCTTTCATTACACCTTACATAATGCTCTATATAGAACAGTGTTTATAGTCAAGGGGGGGGGGGGGGGGGGGGGGGGGGGGGGGGGGGGGGGGGGGGGGGGAGTTGTGGATCTAGTTAAAAAAAAACACACACACATGTGCACTGAAAAGGGGATGAAATCAAAACAACAAAACTAGGAAAGGTACATGTGAGTGCATGGTTTTGCAATTTTTGCTCGAACATCAGCAGGATGAGATCATTTTTCCTTGTTTTTTGTAGTGAACAAGTGAGTGAGGGAGCAAACAAACAAACAAACAAATAAATAAATAAATAGATGGGTATGAAGTCACATCTTTGAAATTTCGGCAGAACTTAAATTACAACAAACAACAAAAGTATTTCCTTTCTTTCAAGCGTGAAGCTCAGTGCCCAAGTTCCTTCACATGTGTTAAATTAGTTCCAGAGCATGAATCACAGATCCCTAAATCTTCTTGTCAGGGGGTATTTAAGCGCAGGGAAATAATAATAATAACATAAATCATGCACCACACTCAGCAGAAATGCGTTCTGTGTCCCAACTACAGAGAACAGACCAGGAATCAAGGGGGAGTCACACAAAGGGTTAACAGCCTACCGAGCCCCTCCTATCCGTCTCACTAGAACACAGGGCTACGTCCCAAACTGAATACTATTAAACAGAACACTGTGTCAACACTGCACGCCACTGTTGGTTTGGGACGGAGCCAGCCGGTCTTTACGCGCCCCAACCTCTCCGCACTCTCACTCACCTGCGCAGCACATGCGGCTGTACAGATGCGGTCCCACTTCCCCGCAGCTCATCTCGTGAATGTACGCGGCGCGTCCGTAAATCACGTCCAGGCTGAACGTAGCGAGGCAGGGCGCGAGCGCCGCAACCGCCGCCATGTCCTCAGCAGCGGCCATGTCCAGTATGAAGAACACTCCCTGTCTCTCTCTCTCTCTCTGTACGCTATACTCGCCTCCTCCGCACTTCAGATCACTCGCCTAGCGCTTTGTGCTCGTCTCCGAGCGCACATCAGGCGGCAGAAGGAAAGCCCGGCCCATCGAGGTGTGTGCTGTGGAGCTGAGAGCTGAGAGCTGAGGCGAGCTCAGAGCGCAGAGCTCCGGGAGTTGTGCGGTTTGAAACGTGACTCCCCAGGACACCCCCGTTAAATCCGTCACACTCACAAGTCAGGCACGATTTTTTACATTCAACCAGAGACCTATTCATTCAACTTTAGCCTATCATATAAAAATAGTTCATATTTTTTATCTAATTATGTTAAGCTAGGTCTATTCTGAGACACAAAAGATGTGCATGTATCCTGAGAAACATCCAGCCTGAATAAACATTGTTATTACCATGCATAGGCATCTATAAAAGCTTTTAATTGCAGTCTTTAAAGTAAAAAAAAAAAAAAAAGTGTAAAGGTCAATCTGTTTCAGATGCAACAAGTGCCATATCCCAGATACATATAACTATAAGAATTACTATAATAAAGAATAAAACGCTTGTTATGGGAAAATATTCGACAACTGGGTGGTGTGAACAGCATGTCACAAAGTGTTTTATTCCTCTTATACCACAGCAGTTTGCTGATTACAGTTTGCAACTGAATGACATCATAATTTTATCCGGTTATAATTACAGTTAAAGTCAGTGAGACAAGTTACTTCCTGTTATCACGTGTTAGAAGAGCTATAAACAGTTGTTCCGTCACCAGCCTCACCACTCTTTTTTTCTCTCTTTAAGTTAATACAATTTTAAAAATGTAGCTTGACATGTTATCAAGAAAAGTCTGTCATGAAGACTCTTCTGTGGAAACGCCTTCCTTAAACATTAAATATACAGCATGTCTCCTTACAAGCTGCCGTTGCAGAAAATTAATCAACAATTTCCGACCAATCAGACTCGAGAATTCAAGAGCGCTGTGATATATAACAAAAAAAAAATGCTTAG
The DNA here is from genome assembly GCA_022985145.1 of Pangasius djambal. Lineage (NCBI taxonomy): Eukaryota > Metazoa > Chordata > Actinopteri > Siluriformes > Pangasiidae > Pangasius > Pangasius djambal. Next base: position 6,975,060 of record CM040997.1, read on the forward strand.
CATTTCCACGAAAGGAACAAGATACACATTTTTATAATTATATCATTTTTAAATTTTTAAATTTTTTAATTTGAGCAAAGATGATTTTGGATTTCATTTGACTTCCTGAAGTTTGTGAGAAACGCAGGAGCCACACCCATAACCACCACCTTAACCTTTTTGAATCTTGCAATTTGTTACAACTTTGCAAAGATGCAGCTACATCCAATGTCCTTTTTTTTAAATGAGGTAGTTGATTCAATATTTGTTTAGAAAAGCAAACAAAGGTAGCGTTAGCTTACGTGAGCTACCAGTGAAAGAGTCACCTCAGGATCTAGAGATAGGTTGTTAAGCTGCAGAAACGTCACCCTCCTGTTTTCTGCTCAGCTGTAGCAAGCACATCATTATCACGGTGTAGTCTACAATTATAAACTCAGTTCAGTACATACAGACTGTGCACCTGAGCAAAAAGACAATACATTCAAATATGAATTTCTTGTCAATGAAAACTGTAATATTATTATTCTTTCCTCACATGGTTGGGCAGTACAAAAGGAATATGATTCCCAAAAACATTATTTATCCTTACTAGCAACAGGAAATAAGGTGTCAGTCAGTCAGAGGGTCAGTAGCTGAAAAGAGTTAGGTGAGAAAATTAGTTCAAAACAGACAGTTTGGCTGAGGTTATCTTAAAATATCGAACTACTTTAATTAATAAATCCTCACCATCAAGTCATGATCACAACTTCTGTCATGCAGTAGTTTGAAAATAATTGCCAATAGCTGAAATTTAAAAAGGAAGGATTTGTACTCAGCATTGTTTTAACAAATAAAGCTTAAAACAGAGACTCCTGAAACTGTCTTAGGTGTAGGATTAACTAGCGTTCTGACACCAAGCAAAAACCCTGGCATGTTTTGGGAGGTGGGAGAAAACTGGAGAACCCTGAGGAAACTCACACAGACACAGAGAACATGCAACAGAGCAACCTGTGTTTAGGACCCGAGAGCGTAAAGCTGTGATGCAGCTATGCTAACTGATGTGCCATCTGGCTGTTGAAAGCTAAAAATCTGTCTGTTGATTGTTAAAATCTGTCCCATACTTTCTAGAAATTCATGTTCAGGCTGGACAAAAATATTTGGAAGCACTTATTAGATCTGATAATGTACATTACAAAAGAATGCAAAGTGTTAAAAATGGACATTGTGCCTTTTTCTAAAAGTTATTTGGCACATGTGAGTCATACAAACCGCACGCTAATTTACAACAGAGGAAATCAACAAAATCTACGCATTCAGGAACTCTGAGTCACTCCAGACCACAGTACATGTGGAGCACTGGGTTTGATTAAGAGCTTTTGTAGCCCAGTGAATGGAAAAGTAAACAGTCTTTGAGAGCTGAGTGGTAGATCTACCTAAAACTACTGCACGATATTGGAGAATTCAGCAACTAAGATTTATATTTGGTTCACTTTTGAAATGCTTATGACTGGACAAGGATCAAAAATTTTCCTAGTCACTGGGAGTGACTGATACTGAGTCACTGCGAAGACCAACATATGGGACAAATCAGGAGAAAGCGCACAGCTTGACCATTTTCTTGGTCTTAAATGTGAACTCACAGCACTGGAGTGTACTTTTGAAATTGGTGCTGCTATGTATAATAGCTTTTGTAGCAAGTGTTAATAAAGGACCAACTGAAGAAAAATGTGATAAAAGACTAACAGCATTGTAAAAAAAAAAATAGAGAGTATCTCTCTCAAGGCTACATCTGTACAATAAAATTACATAACAAAAAGGCCACAGATAATAGACTCCACCCAAGTCCATGTTGCCAGTCCACCCATATACCCGTTTATATATGCATTTATAACATCCCGCCTGTATGTGCAGACCGAGTTCAACGTTATGAAAAGATTATTTCCCATTTTCATGTATTCTTGCTTCACAGTAACATTCACAGTGTCTAATGATGTTTGCCCAGCAATTACTGGAGCACATATCAACTAGCTTGACATGCCTCCCAGTATAAAGAAGCTCGACCTTCTTGGAAGTCGACGGTGTTATGGCGGTATCCAGGATACACACACGGTCCTTCGGAGACTTAAATAAACCAATGCTGAGCTCTGGTGTTCTGAGTACGAGCGTGTTCCTTATTTAATCAGCTCTGAACAAATTTCTAAATAACCACCTGACTTACAATCATGAATGACTTTGAAACTGCACACTGTACTCCATAGACCAATATGTGAGGGCTACAATGTTGGAATGGTATGTTCCTAACACCAGTATATATGGCATGAAACAAGGAGATCTAAATTTAGCATCATCACCTGCTCTGTTTAACAACACTTTCCCCTACAAATCAAATGTTACGCTGCAGAATTATGTGAAACTACAATGTAAATAATTTTTTTTTTTTTTTTTTTTTTTTTTTACAAAATACCCCGCAAAGAATTTCTGTAATTTTTACATTAAAATACTTTATTCAAATTAGGGCTTGGCAATACGACTACATTATATCAGTATCATGCTAAATTATGTAACACAACATTTTCCTGATCATTTTTTAAAAATAATTCTACTGATTGGAAGCTGTTGGTTTAATGTTAAAATAATGTATCAATTTTAATTTAAAAAAAACCTTTTTTTTTTATCAATTTTAATAAACCTTTATTAAAATTATTAAATGTTTAATAACCGTTTATTAAAATTGTTAAATGTTAAAAATATTAACATTGTTATTCATATGGACCTTACTGTACTATAAAATTGCATAAAAATATAAATTATAAATTATAGTAGTAGTGGACTATATTATAGTTGAGGCTGTATGTATTTTGTCCATACCATAACACCAACATCGAACATGTTTATGTGAGAAAACACTGTATTACATATGATCTGATGTAACAGAGATGATTAATCTATTGCACACTGGTTATGGGCAACAATGAATGCAGTGCAATATCACTCAGTATCTGAAATTCAGTATCCCTCTTGCATTTTGTTAGAAAAAAGGAGCCAAAGAATACCAAAATAAGTCCGTAAATATGGTTCTTGTAAAAATTGAAGGGACATCACATTATACCATGATATACTACTGTATATCATGGTGTACCTATACTGCCATAATTATAGAATTAATGTGTGTAAATAATGTGATATAATTTTTTTTATACTAATACACATTATTATGCAAGCTTCAATAGGTACTCCACATGTAGCTGGTGGTAGCTAATTAAATAAAAAAAAATTAAAATGTTTTTAATCAAAAATTGATACTGTACCTGATTATAAGCTAGACTATCATTACATCCTTTTATCAAGGACAACAGCTAGCAAGTGAGGTAACATTAACTTAGCTAGATAATAGCTAGCAAAGTTACTTAGCTAGCTACTCAGCAATGCTACCATTTGCATTAATAAACACATTTTATTAGATTCTTTTCTTAGGACTTCTCTTTCAAATTATTTCGGGAAGTATATTTAGCAATAAAAGAGTTAAAACTGTGGTGTAACTGCAGAAAGTTTTGCACAATCATACAGTTACCAGTATGAAGTCCAGTTTTCTGATTTATTTAGAAAAACTGTAAATTTACAGGGTCATTTTTTTTTTTACTGTGTATAGTAGAATTTAGCTTGAATTATTGACACATTGGGCACAATGGGGCACTCGTCACATGAGCATAACAAAGAATTTGAGTTTGACGTCTCACAAACAACAGCATTCCTGTTATTAAGCCGTGTGTCATTGACCACGAATAAACAATCATCTGTTCACCGGTTAAACAAGATATTCAGGTTTATTTTTGTGAGTGGGCTCAGGAGAACATGCAAATGTAGGTAAGCATACACAAAGTGTAATGACTACGTATAATTTACCAGGCAAACTAGCTGGACACACCCAAACACCCAGCCTCACCTACTCACAGTGACGCGTATAACAATAGGCCAGACAACAGGGAATAATGTTGAAAAATGTTAAACACTGCAACGGCAAACGAGTTTGCGGAAACCAACATTTTATTCAAGTGCCAAAGCTCGTTTTACAAGAGAATAGCATATAGAGTGCAGCATTTTTCATTCCCTGTATGCCATTCATACCAGAAAAGGGGATGAATATGCCTGTGGACACCTTAGCACTCCTGTCATCCAACACCTGTGTTTAGGGTGTGGTTTGTAACTACTGAATAAAAAAAGAACAAGCCCCTCGTAGCCTAAAGATGTTACAAACGAAATGTGACAGCAGCAATCTGAGCCTCTCGCTAGAACCTTTAAAAGGTCACTTTAACTATGCACACAGCTGTGAACGTCTGCAAAATAAAACGGTTGGATCCTCTGTATGCCTCTGATAATTAACATTCCTTACATTCTTCCAGGTTTCTTTATGGCATGCTTCCGCACTAGCACCAAAGTTCAAGCCAAACTATACCTAAAGGATTTAAAATCGTTAAGTTAATTCTTTTTTTCTTTTCGGCAGAGACATTAATTCATTAGTAATGCAGGCTTTGACCAGCAGCTAAATACAACTGTAAGGATACGCCTCTAAAACGTCATCTGGTTGCACTCAGCATTTATAGGGTTAAGTGTTGCAGTACGGCATGCCAGGAAAAAAGGGTTGAGAGAGAGAGAGAGAGAGAGAGAGAGAGGGTGGTCACACACAGGGAGAAGAAGCATACAAGACGAGAACCTCACCAGCGACATCAGAAGACGAACTGCTTGCAGCTATTCTAATCCTTTAGCACACTGAACTTTTCAAATAACTTCAAAAAACTTTTTCTTAAATTGCAGTCTTACCTTCTTCGAGTTGCCTCTTCCGCTGCCTCCAATTCCACACGACTATCAACGTAACTATATGACCCAAAACCACGAGGGTTGGGAACACATTTCCAGAGGGGCTCACCGGCATTGGGCCTGGGACAGAATGTCTGCCGGTGAGCGCTTACACCCAGCAGAGCAAGGCTTGAGGTGAAAGGTGAGGGAGGCTAGCGGGAAGGGGGGTGGGCAGAGAGGGGTGTGGTGCTCTCGCTGGACTTTAAACGCCGCAAGCACGATGCATCTATTCTGGATACACGAGCCGAGAGCGCCTGTGCTGCCCCCTCCTTTTCTCTCTCTCTCTCTCTCTCTCTCTGTCCGTGACTCAGTCCTCTGGCAAAAGTGGCTTAACTTCCTCCCCTCCCTCTTTCCCTCCCTCGCTTTCTCCTTAATCAGCTCATCCAAAAGCTCTCTTCTTACATTATGTCTGGCTTTTGTCTCTTCACACGTCTTGTCTTTCTTAATTTTCCTGTCACTATTACACAGCAGATCTTATCTATTCCTTGCCACCGGTTTTGTTTTATCTATGCAACAAAGGATCTTTGTCCTTCCACAGACTGTCATAGGTTTACGTTAATAATACATGAGGTTTTTTTTCACTGTATCATCCACCACATGACTGCAAGCAACTAAACTCAGAGGTTTGCTTGACTTTCACTCTGATAAGCGTCTGAAAGAGCAAAACAATACACTGATTTAACTTCAGGCTATTTGCCCTTCAAAGAAGGTGAGTTTTTCATTCTGCTGATCCCTCAGACCATTTATTCGCGTCATTTCCCTCAGCTTAATTTCTCCACTTTTCTTACTTCTCTTTCATTCTCATTCAGTGTATAACAACTGCATTTGTTCCCCTCAGTTAATTCCTTCCTTTTGCCTAAACCCTAAAAACACATGTGCCCTGACTTCCCAGAAGCCCAAAAGAGCTGGGCATTCAGTCTGTCCAAGGGATAGAGTTTACAGCCGCTATTCAAGGATATCATGTTACAGCTCTTAGGAATAAAAAATGATCAGAGCTATGTGCAACTATTAACCTCAGTATGAAAATGTATAGTGAATTGCAGTGCTACTTTGTCAGATCACTCTTTATTTACTGAGCGGACAGAAAGTCCTTGACATTATCATCACTCACTTGGCACCATGTCACAAACTCGCTTGCGTTCACACACAAACACACACCCCTGCAATACAAACATCATAAAAGGCACTGCTTTCCAGGTTAACCTAATAGATAGTGAGCAGTGTTTCTTCCGTATGCATCTGGCACACATATAATGTTCTGTTTTGCTTCAACACCTGGTACAAGCCTGAAACTGACACTGCTGCAGACAGCAGGAAGAAACCCAATCCTGATACGGCTCAGCCAGCCACCACTGTAGCCTTGGGGAGGAAAGTCTGCGGCGTCACCGTCCCGAATAAAGCTGCTACAAATAGATGACAAATTACACTTGATTTATGTGTGGCATGAACGAGACTACGGAAGGGTTTAAAAGCAGAAAGGAATCCAAGTCAGGTATGTAGATATGCAGCCAACCTGAGACACTGTCATAAAAACACATGCACAAGCACACACGCCCAATGACCTATCAGGTATTATCTTCATTTGAAGGTTACTGAAGTTTATTTCAAGACTGTAAGAGTAGAGAGTGAGAACTAAAGAAAAGGAAGAAAGACAGGACTGAACAAAAGATACACAAAGAGTGGGGTAAAGAGAAAGACAGCACAGTGACCTTATATGATCTGATCTGAACCGGCAGTATGACAAGGCACTATTAAGCCTGAGTTGTCGGCCATTCTTGAGCCATACTTGAGGTCTAAATTGGACAGAACAAAAGTGGCGTCCTCTAGAGGCTATTTTGTCAGCCCACTCTCTCCTGAAGGGTGGGGTCAGTTTCATCTTCCTCAATTTGCAAGAGATAAACTGCAATGGTGGTGTAAGCCAGAAATGAATGACACAAGGACAAAACAGAAATAATAATAATCATCATATTTCAGTGCAATTCAGGAAATTGTGTCTTTAATATCACACTTCCATATTCTGATAAACTGGTGCATAAAGTTTTAAGCAAGTCATGCCAAAAGTCAGATGACCTTAAAAGAAACTGTCATCTCAATAGACACTAAATTAATAACCTAAATAAATACATCACAAAATATTTGCCCCCCACCTAGCTGGCCAAGGCCTTAACATATGTAACACTAAATATGATGATGCCCCAAACTGCATTGCAATTCCAGCATCCAAGTCTACACCCAGCTCTTTCTTGTCTTAACCAAACGGTCTGCAAAAGTGTCAGTGCCCACCTACCATTTAGACGTGGACGGCAACAGCAGAGGTTCATAGCTGTACCCAGCAGCCTTGTGATCCCTTTCAGCCAAAATACAGACACTCACTGACAATTTAGCACATCTGACCTCAAGACATGTGTGATTATCAGACCAGAGGGGCGTACAGTAGGCAAAGTGAAAAAAAAAGTGCTGGAAGGAAATTGGGAGGGAGAAGGAAAACGGGGGCTGAAGTTTTATTCATCTGCATGGCTCCACATGGCTTTCCACTGTGGAAAAGTACTTCCCTTGTGTTGTTTTTTGTGACAGGGGGATTCAGGAAGGATTCCAACATACACTTAACTGTAAAACACTGGTAAATGCATTTATTTTCTTTCAAGTTTTAACATTTTAAGAAAAAGTATGAAAGAAACTATGGGCTATGCAAACCATCTGACAAAGATATGATTGTGTGTGCAGGCTTTAAGCAGCAATGGGCAGTGCTAAGCATGCCAGAAGATATATTATTTGGTTCATTGAGAGCAATAAACTGGGATGGACTGGGCTGCATCTCCCACCCAAACCAATCCCACCCCACCCCTCTCCACCCATCTTTGCACTGAGACACATGTTCCTGGGGCCATGGATCATTCAACACCCCCACCCCTTCCTCAGCTCCCTTACAGTACCCTAGGTTCTCAGAGTTTGTGGGATCTGAGAAATATTTTAAGACTTATCCTAATGTTTGGTTCGGGCCTGGGAATTCTACACGAGGCCAAACATTTCCCAAGCATTCTGTCTAAGTCAGAATCATACGTGAATGCCAGAGTCATTACTCACATTTGTGCAACTTCTCATGTACAGCCTGAATTTAATTACAGAAACTAGATGGCAGAATGCACTGTGTTTATTTGAGGCTAGACATTTTTATACTACACACATGAATTAATTTACACTATTTATAGTCAGTGGTTGCTTTATGCAGATAAAATCTACATTGACTGTAGTTTTAATTTTTACACAAATAAATCCTCTCAACATGCACTGTAATAATACAGTGAATCAGATGCCATGCACAGTATTCCCTGTTAATCAAATTGCATAACACCAGGCTAAATAAACACTACTGAAACATTTTCACAGAGAATGAGCCCTCTCTCTAAATGTCTGTGTCCAGTTCACTTACTTCAATACAGATGTCAAATTGTGCCTACCTTGGCCCTGTTGGATCAAATCCTCCATGAAGAATCTACCATCATCAGACTCCATCACAGCTAGCTTAATGTTCAACCCAGAAAAAACTCAGACACACTGAGAAAAGAACTGAGAGCTTGTCGTGTCTTTCGTCTTTCTGACTGTAGCCTTTATTTCCTGCAGGCAGCACTGCTATAGTTGGGAATAGTCATTATTGGCAAAATCAAGGGTGGTAACGTCTAAATGTGATCTTCAGGACTACTGGAGTGAGTCAATTTCTGCCCATTCGAGTGAGAGAGGGAGAGAGGAGAAACAAGGAAGGGAAAAAAATAATGGAGGCTAATTGGACTCAGATCTCCCGCTTCTACTTCGTCATTTATCGGCCTGGGAATGGAAACTTCTGGCGCGGCACAGGATGGGGCATTTCAAGCAGTCTACCCACATCCCTGAGTCATCATGGCCACACAATGAATCAAGCTCCAAGCTGTCAAACGCATCACCGTAGTTTCTTTCTTTCCATTCTATAGTCTGCACACAGACTTCTTCAGGTTTCTATGAAATTTATCACCAGCAGGTGGCAATATAAGAACATATAGATAAAAAAAAACACACATGGAAGAATTTGTCACTGCCAAATTCTGTAAACATTCTGTTGATGAGCTATTTTCTGTCCTACGGTTTTCCGCTAGCTGTAAAATTGCCATTACCGCTGTGGCCACTAGGTTCTTGGTACTCATAACTGCCTCCTTCAGTGCCGAAGTTCTTAAGGTTGAGAAAAACAAATCTAAGAAACTGAGTGAAACTATTAAATTACATACAGTACAACATTTTAGTTTCAAACAGATCTGGTAATGCATTTTTGGCATGTTAAGAACTTTTCAAGCACAGCTTCAAGCACATAGTATAACTGACTATCAAATTCTGAAAAAGTTTGACAATGAAGGACTTTCACTTTTACTTCCTCTCATTAGTGAAGCAGGTTGTATATCTCTCTCTAATGCCTGCTGGATGTGGGTGTGTGTGTGAATGACCGAATGTATGATAAATTAAGAGAGACCACAGCAGCTGCAAGAGCAACAGCAGCTCCCTTTATAAATATTTGCAGAATATGTATGCCTGTATAAACCAGAACTTCCAGAAAGCTAACGAGGGAAGCCAATATTTGGCTACAATGCATCATTCCCTCATTTTCTTACCCATAATACAGTAGTAAGTGTTCCTTTGGAAGGAACAGGCTGGCTTGGGTGGATTAGTCTAGTTTGAGTTGCTGGTAACTTTTGTACAGGAGAAGCTAATTTCCAGTCCTATAACAAATAGTCCTATACCTATAACTCATGTAATACTTGATCCAAGAGAAATGTAAAGAAATATAGTTTATAAAAAGGAAATGAGGAAAAGGGTCACAACACTTTCACTGAATTCTGATTCAGGTTTTCTTGCCTTTCTTGCCACTATAACGGAGTTGTACCTGTATCTGGTTGTATGCTTAGATTTATGATACAGTCCACTCTGATTAGCTTAATACCCACTTCATGGAAGGTCATGACTTGGTTGCATGCTCTACAGGTCATATAATGGGGAGGCCTTAAGGGGCTCTATATTGACATTAATGCCCACGTTGTTATCACTAGATATTTGTAAATTAGAGGAATATAGATTCATGCATCCAAAGGATGCTCTAATAGTGATTTGTGTGCAGTCTAATGCAGTGATTACGCTGGGAAATCCTAACAGATTACAGGCATATTATAAAACATATAACAGGTTAACAATATTCTGTTAAATCTGTTACCTGCTATTTAATAATAATAAAAAACTACAATAATTTATATAAACCGTATATGAATCGGAAACCCCTTATGAATTCTGTTTCTTCCTGAAAACTCTAGCATGCAGTTGAGATCCTTTCACAATATGAGCAGCAGCCTCCATGGGAAAAGTGACACAATTCCTGTAATAATTTCTAACTCTCTCACTGGACACGAGGCAGGCTTTTTACATGCTTGGTGTTGTTAGGTTCAACTTAACCTGCCCCGGAGCAGGTTAGCCGTGTATTGTCAATTGCCACAATGACCTACCAAGCTGAAAAGATAGCCACTTTGGTGGTATGGATAAGCCAGAGTTTTACCCAAAGTTAGATTTCTAACCTTGCAATCCTGAATTATATTCAGTGTCTTTATATTCTTTGCACAGAAGATGGTATAAAGTTTGAAGGAAATGATGTGGGTGCAGGTAAATATTGTCTGTACTGGTACCAACAGTTTTGCCTGCAATCAATATCTCCCTCATAAAGCCATTAGATGTCAAGTATCCCATGGTACAGATCACATAAGAGTGTGCTATCAGGATAAAGTGGTTACTGAAGATGAATGAATGTTATCAGGACGTAGGCACTGAGGACGCTTTTCTATTTCAGCCACATAAACTCCATTTTGAAAGAGCACAACAAAAGCCACCTGCAAGTCTTTAAGTGGCATAACCATTCCCATCAACACTGTTTTCTAGCCAGGAGGAAAACAACAACAATGCAGCTGATATCACTTCTACTAATGCACCAGTGGAAAAACTGACTTAGAGTTCAACTTTTAAAAAATGCATCAGTACAGTCATCTTCTTGTCATTGTCTTTATTTCCTTTTTTTTTCCTCTTACGTTTACTGTTTTGGCAATTGAAATTCAATTCAACAGCGGATTAAAGGAAAAGCTTCTACCATGTCAATTTCCTTTGGTAAGTACTGCTCTCTTGGGTGCTGCCTGAATCAGTGCAAATGTACTCTTTGTACTTCTCAGGGAAAGAAGCTATTTAAACAGGAGGTAAACGGGAAGAAGGAGAGAAGAAGTGATGTGGGAAAAAAGTGAAAGAGCAAGGACTGAAAGTAAAATGTTGAGCGTTATACAGTCTGAACTTGACCAACCCTAAGAATGCATATCTGTGTATACTGTACAGAGATGATCTCAAGAGCAGATGTTCGAAATTTCACTAGTAAACAATGAGAATGTACATTTATGGTGAATGTGTGCCTTCATGTTCTTTGCACAGAAGATGGCACAAAGGAATGCAATCCTTATTTATTAGATATTAATAGCAGTACTTCCTGGTAAAGTGGCACACCCTCGAAACATCAGAGTCCATGCACTACTGGCGTCTGGTCTATTCTAAGCACCACAACACTTGAAAGGAAAGCTCATAAACTACAAGTCCACATGTGGCATAACCAAGTAAAGAAAGGAAGACACGTCACCCACAGTACAAGTTTAGAAAATGGCCTCATATACTATTATTAAAATCTCAGTAACAGAAAGAAAACATGCGACTTAATGATACAGCCCTATCTGCAGCATGAAGAACCCAACCTGGTTGTTTATTCTCTAAGGCCTTTCTAAACTTCACAAGTGCATCCAGTTCTGCACATAATATTAAAGAATATATTCTTCATGATTACATTTGCTCATTTAGCTGATTTTTTTTTCTTCTAATCAACTTACAGGTAAAACAAGATACAACCCAGCAGCTGAGAGTAAAGGGTTTTGTTTAAGTACCCACTGCAGCAGCGTGACTTTGCGATGATTTGAACTTATGACCTTTGGATCAGTAACTTAAAACCACTAACCCACCACTTCCCTACTAAACCAACCAACTGAGACCAAGCAAACAAAGCTTACAGGCAAAGCAGCAGTAGGAGCAACATGTAAGTCTTTTGCATTACAAACATGGTGACTGGTGAAAAATAAAAATATTCAGAACTAGTCTAATCTAAACAGACCATAAAAATATAGCTTTTTCAACTGTCTTTGCCAATGACCCTTAGCATTCAAAGCAGTCCTGTGAGCTACCAGTTTGACAGAGCTATTTCACATTATTAAGTGACTTGTATATCAAAATGGTCATATGCCATTTTCATACCATTTAAATCCACCTAGAGACTATGGAAATATTGGAAATGAGAACATTTTGATGGAAAAACAGCAATTTTTCATGGAGTGGATAGACAGATGCAAGCGCAGGGTTTTTTGGTTTTATCAAAACCAGCATGGCAGACTAAAGGACTAGGCAAAACTAAGAAACATGAGGTAGACTAACTCAATAAATGTGAAGCAGGCACTTAAAAAAAAATTTAATTAAAAAAAAAACACTAATCAAGATAACACAAGCTTGGAGATTTCACAAAGTGAGGCTGAAAGGTTGGGTTATTTAAAGGGAATGGTGTGATTGCACACCTGTGAGTGTAATTAGCAATCAGGTGACTGGGCGTGAAAAATAGGAGCTTATGGTCCTTATTTTATCCCAAAAGTAAGCCTTTGGATTTTTTAAGACATTTCAATTAATATAACAGCATAACAACACTCGGCATTGTACAAATAAAGTGGTACAAAGTCAAATTTGATGAGATTAGATCAGACCTGCTCTAAGCATTTGCATCCATTTTTTGTACCACTTATCCTACACAAGGTCACAGGGAGCCTATTGAAGGGGACTCAGGGCACAAGTGGGGGAAACCCTGGACATGGTGCCAACCCATCACAGGGCACAATTGCACACTGGACAATTTCAGAGATGGCAGTTAGCCTATAATGCATGTCTTTGGACTGGGGGAGGAAAGCTCCAAAGCACAGTGTGAACATGCAAGCTCCACACACGAAGGGCGGAGCTGGAAATCAAACCCCCAACCCCAGAGGTCCAAGGCAAACATGCTAACCACTAAGCCACCATGCCCCACCCTAAGCATTTGCAGTTTCAAAGAAAAAAAGAGGACATGAATCAGTCATAACCAGTTAAATTTCCTGCAATAACTCGAATTAGAACAGGTGCTGCAGTTACAGTTACATACGGATGTCAGCAATGAAACAATTATAGAAATCTAAAAAACTGAACGGCAAAACGTCAACTGAATGACCCATTCAATCCCATCAAACAGAACAGAATCTTTCCAGGAAACAGAAGCAGTCCAGGGAACAACCACAAGCTCTGAAATCAGACACTGTGTGCTATTGGTAAGGTCAATGCTTAAATATATAATGAGCAAATGGGCAAAGCTTCTTCAATGTCTACCAAAGACCAGCTAAATAAATTTGTACTGGTAACTCACTTTCTGCTGTGGAGGATTCTATATGGAAACCCTATGGAAACTTCCCAAAAACAGTTTACGCTTAAGTCTCAGCCTTGCTTCAGTGTATAATCTCACCTGGATGTAGTGTATTTGTCCACAAACTCTCCCTTTCTCCTTGCCTTCTTATACAGGCTGGCACACTGGATTATGGAATATGTAAGACATTAAAGGCTATGTTTCCTTCAAAAATAAAGGCACCATTATATGCAGACATTCAATTTGGACATGGCTTGATGCCTTCTTGCCTCTGAATGTAGCTGTAGTGTTGGTTTCAGACATACCCTAAGTCACTACGTCTAGAGAGTCACGCGTCCTTGTGATCAAGGACTTCTAACATTGTGCTTTCCTCCATGATCCCAACACAAAACAAATAAAAAGTCAAAGACTGCCAAAGGGATAATTTGAGAGAAAAGAGACACAAACTGGCTTTTAAAGAGCAAGGCACCAGAAAGACTCCATCATCTGTAATTAATAACAAAGAGCCTTTTGAAAAAATTAATGGCCGAAGATAACCTAAAGTGGATGTGGGTCGCATTAATTTTGTTTCCATCAACAACCTGTACCACTGGCAAAAACGGATAACTAATTAACATTTCAGCCTTGTATACAAAATCTATCACAAAATGCAATGACATTTTCCTCAAGTACTAAAACCAAGACTAAAACGTCTGTTGAACAAAGGTGCGCTCACTTCAAGCACTCACTGTACAAAGGCTATAATAGTATGTAGTATGTATGCTAATGTTAAAGCCTAGTGGTTGCAGAAACATGCTATTGAACTCCTTGTTGTATTGCATTGCCAACCTTTTTGACTACAGTGGCATTACTTTTGTGATAAAATATTTAACATACTTAACATTTAAAATATCTCCAGGCAGATTTTTTTTTTTTTTTTAGGTTTTTCTTATTAGGCTAATGTAATACTAGCTACTAGTCACTGAAATGATCTTACATTTATCATTATTGGCTTTCTTTATTCACAGAGCCTTTAGCACCAGGTCTGCAAACAATACAATTAAAATACAATAAAAAAAAATTATATCATTAACCCATGTTCAACAATAAGAGTTTATGGACATTGAGAGACCACAAGCTTTCTCTAAACACCATAATGCTCATAAAGACAGCGACAGAGCGAGAAATGCCCTTGTGTTAATGGAAATAACAGCACTTCCATCTCCAGGATGGAATACAGACAATTACACCTCTGTTTCTTAGTATTACTCACATATAAACCTGAATATGTGCTGTTCTAAAGGTCAGAGTGGAAAAACTACAACAGTTACTTGTTTAAAAATAAGCACAGAAAACTGGCAAAGACTGATGGAAGTATGAGTGTACCTATACAGAATCATGAATATTGCTTTTGGACATGGCATATGAGTGCTTGGTCAGCTTATCCTTTAAAATGTGGGCACACTTTCTTTACCAGAGAGTGCAGTGAACTAACCAAATCATTAACATTGTTTTATTAATTTAACAAATAAAAATTTGTGAATTTACAGCATGATAAAGTAGTCTATATTCCCTGTACACATTACAATTTCATGACCTTAATTTAGTATGTCATAGGTTCAAGTTTTGCAAACAAGTATCTGTTGGCAAACAATTAAAAAAGATAAAATGTAAATTAATAGAACATGCTGGATCAAGTACTATTTTAAGTTGTTGTATAACAGGGGTTTAAAGCCCAACTGTTAAATTAAACCAGATTCTCAGTGATTAATGTGATAATTACAACTTGGCCTATTCATGAAGCAATATATTGGCAAAATACCATACACCTATTTAATGTTTATTTCAATGCTTATCATTAATATATGATCGTATAAGTCTTTATTTATTTTTTAAACTGTTTTTTTTTTACTTTTTTGTTACATACTATTGCATTTAACAGCAAAGAAAAAATGTAATCTGTTTCTTCAGTCCTCATTTTCTATTTTTTCAGTGTAGATCCCATCTCTGAGACCTCTACTAAAGAAAAATCTGGCAAACTTAGTGGTGTGAGCTACATGCAGGTCATTTGCATAATCTGAATGAGCTGTCCAGAAAATCAACTGGCATAACCTAACTCTGAATAAGCGTAACTTTCTCCATGTAAACTTTGATGCAACATCTGAACTTAGTTTATTGTTGAATCTGAATATGACCCTTAGTCTGTAGATGGGGCAAGTTGGTACAAAGTTTCACTTCATCTCACCCACAAAATTACTGGGTTAAAGGATTTTGTAGAGCCTTAGTGTATCTGACTGCGTTCCAGAGGCACCATTAGGTCCCTTCAGCTCAGCGATGACAGATTTAAGACACAGTTGACAGTACAACCCTAGTATCATACAGACAAAGATAGTCTTGACATTTTGACCTCCAGTGATAATTACAAAAATATTAAATGACAAATAGTAAGAATTTACCAACTTCAAGTAGAGCTAAGCACTGGTGCCGTCCTCGGATATTTGGCCTGAGTCATATGTGTTACATCCCTGGATGTATTTTGGTTTTCTGGGTGTGTCTCTCCCTCTCTCCCTCTCGCTTTATTATGTGTTTAGGACATCCCAGAGGACAGTCAGATATAACGCAGGGTTGGTAGATCGGGAACGATATCATCACATTAGAAGAACATAAAAAGGAAACTGCCAGTGATGTTCGAGCATGTCGCGTCAGTCCCAGTTTACAACCAACTGTTTTGTATATTCCAGCTTTATATTAGTTTCATGCTGTCTTGATTCTTGGCCATTCTGTGCCATTCTTTGAATTTTGTATACAGCATTACGCCAGCTTTTGAATTCTGTTGACATTGTATGCAGTAGGTTTAAGCTTGCTCTGTAAATTATGTATATAAGCTACATGCTTGCCTCTACTTGACACATGTAAACATTCTACCAACTTCATTTTTTTTTTTTTGCTTGTAACTGGAAAAGTACTTTAAAAATCGCAGTTAGCAATGTTTTTTGTATGTTATTTTTCCGTTACCCTGTTACCCTGATGCTAATTGTCCAGCAACACCTCTCTATTATCTATTTTCTTCAATATATTTGCATCAAAACAACAACTCTGCTATCTGGTCTCTTTGATTTATGCTATGGACCTTGCTTCTGACTGCCAAAATAAAGTTAATTTGTTTTTAGAGACAAACATAAAGGGTTGTAACACATCATCCAGGTATCTGTGGCATATTGGAAATTTCATGTTACTCACATACTAAGTACTATATACTGCATTTGTTTAGGGTTTAGTTGAATAGTATGCCTTTTCAAATGCCGTACATAGTTTTATGAAAAGAGCTGGAGTCAGAGCTGGTTTAAGGGCCATTGCACTTCACCTTGCAGGCAGCAGAGGGCTCTAAAAAGGGCATGGGAAATTACAAACTGCCCCTTTAAAGCTTTTGGCAGATATGAGCCTTAAAAACCCCATATCCAACCCATACTGGGCCCCCATTCCTCTGTTGCACTTATGGTTGTCCACAGACCATTAACCACATCTCTGATTCTGGTATGTTGGAAAAGAAATCAGGCAAATCAGACACACTCAAGAGGCTCTCACACACTTACACACAGACACAGTGGGCCTCTTTTTCTTTTTAACAAAGCCTTAGTGGTTAGCACGTTTACCTCGCACCTCCAGGGTTGGGGGTTTGATTCCCACCTCCACCCTGTGTGTGTGTGGAGCTTGCATGCTCCCCCTGTGCCTCTGGGGTTTCCTCCGGGTACTCCGGTTTCCTCCCCAAGTCCAAAGTTATGCATTGTAGGCTGACTGGCATCTCTAAATTGTGTCTGATTGTGCCCTGCAATGGTTTGGCACCCCATCCACGGTGTCCCCCATCTTGGATGGATAGGATGTAACAGAACTTTTCAGAGTTTTGAATAATTCTTTTTCTTCTTCTTCTTCTTCTTCTTATTATTATTATTATTTCTGTAGGCTATATTCTATTTTATTTCTGAATTATTTCTGCTGCCTTATATTCTCTCAAATATACAGAAACAGAATTACATAGATTATAAGACCATTTTTTTCTCTAGAGAATAACTGTATCATAATAAATTACCATAAGTTGATTTATGCTTCAGCAGCATCCCATGATTCAGCAGTCTGAACAGACCCAGACACAACACATCTAATTACAGAGATCAGTGTTTCTGTGTTTTTAAATTATAAACACTTAAACAGTCACAGTTAAAATTGTTCTCCAGGTCTGGACTTCTATTAGATCATTTTTTTGGAAAGCTCAGGCACAAGGCACAACTGCTCAGTAGCAATCAGTCAAAAGTGGTAATTAACCAAATTAGAGCACTGTAATGATGCAAATGGAATAATCTCATGAACACAAAAGCCAGGGACAGGAACAGCTCCATGGCAACGTGAGACAAAGGAAATGCGCAGGATGCAGAAAATACATTTAGTGAGCAATAAGGTGAGGGCTGACTCACAGACGCTACACTTTTAAAAGCTGGTCAACACACAAATACACACAGAGTGACTCAGCTCTTCAGCTCCCAGGTGAGTGCGGTCAGTAATGACTATGCGTGGCTATGACTGCAAGACACAGCAGGAACAAAGTAATCAAACAGAGACTGGGCAGGACAGTGATTAAAACAATTTACACTGTCAATTGCAATAAGAAAAAAAAATTACATGCACCAAAAAAACTGCACAGCTCTTTTAGGCAGATCTTAAATATAACTATTTACATATACTTTTAGAAAGATGTAGCCTTCAGTGGTTCTTTGGATAGATAAGGGTTCTTAGTGTTAAACCAGTTAAAAGTTTAAAGCTAAAATGCATTAGATTAAACTATGTAATGAATTTCATATTTAATCTTTTCTTTTCTTTTTTTTTTTTATTTATAATTTTTTGGTATTTTGACCAATTCCCTTAAGTATCTGTAACTATAGAGCAAATAGGAAGCCTGTACAGTAATGTCATTATGTGATAATACATTCTACACCAAGGAACAGATCAGATATTCTGCAAATGGACCACTTATCTTGTGCATAATCTATTCCTCTACATCTGTAGGTTACTCTTAAATCAGATCTTAAATCTTGACTCTGCCTTTCTTAGATGTTCTTTAACATCTGTCTAAATGCACAGATTTTGTCTTTATAAACACTGGAGATAGCTAACGTCAAACTAGTCAAATCTTCGTCTTTCAGCTGCTCCCATTAGGGGTTGCCACAGCGGATCACTCGTCTCCAATATGGAAATCCCATTTATGACCACATATTTGATTTGGCACAGGTTTTACACCAGATGCCCTTCCTGATGCAACCCTCCCATTTTATCCAGGTTTGGGACTAACACTGCAAGTGCACTACCTTATGCTATCCCAGTGGCTGGGTTTTGGTGCCCAGAATGGGGCTCAAACCCACAATCCTGAGATTTAGAGTCTCATACGCCCCCAACTGAGCTAGCCATGCACCAATGTCATACTAGTCAAAGAGTGAACAAATAAAACATGCAATTAAAACAAAGAATTACTTTTAGACTTTAAGATTAATTGTCCACTCTTTACCCACTAACTAAAGTTGGGCATAGGATGGCATAGCACAGGCTTATATTGGTAAACCAGTAGCAAATGAAAAAAGCTACAGTGTATTTTGATACCATGCACAATTCAGCATCAGTATTGGTAGAACTCGATAATGTGCAAACTGAAGTGTAATTCTTTTGAAGAAAAAGAGAGTGGTCATTAAAACTGAAAGAGCATTGCATGTGAATGAACCCATTTACACAGGGACATAGTCACAATACAACCACTTGGCTCAAACAGCAGAAAGTATCAAGCAAAAGCCATTTACATAGTAGTTCATTCATTAAACATCATATAAGGAATCTTTTGTCTATTCTGTGTATCATGTTTTGCTGTCAGTGTTGGCACAATTCAGCTGGAATAAGCTCTTTGTTTTCTGAATTCTTTGGATTCACCACCCACATCCTGTCGTCCACTACAGGAATGTGGTCTGTTAGAACGACCTTCTTCAAACGTGACATTTTTACTCCTGACGAGCCCCAACAATCTAATCAAAGCTGATCTCGCACTTTAAAATAACTTATTAAATTATTCTCAAATCTGATTGGTCAGGAGGTTTTTTATTAATTTTGTATAACAGCATTCTTGATAATAACCAAAGCAAATCCCAGGTTTATGTTAATGAATGTACTCATTCTAATACGTTCTTGTTTCTATAATAACGACTTATACAAGAACTTATATGGGAAATAATCCACATATGATTTAAATTATTTATATATGTTGATATGGTGATGTTTTCTGTGAGGAGCTGTTTATTTAGCATTTTTGGAAGGAGTCTCCAGTGTCAGCCCTTTGTAACAGTCAGAAGTAATGCTATAACTTTGGGTTTTCCACCATGGGAAAGTCTGCTGTGTGGAGGGCTTTGCATTTCCTCTGTACCACGACAAACTAAATTTTTTGTCTTATTAACTTCAAAGAGAGAAAAAAGAATGGCTTGTGAGGGAACCACTGTTTGTAGCTGCCATAATGTAAATGATAACAGGAAAAAACTTGTTTTGTGGTTGTTCCAAAACAACTGTAATTATCAATGGATAAAGTGCACACACGTCATTCTGTAATAAGTCAAAATAATATAAAAACATTGGCAAATTGTTGAGTTATAAGGACCAGCTAACCATACAGGTATAGTTGTGGTTCGCCAGGCATCTGCAAATTGTTTTAAAGGCTGGTCTGCTAAATTATTATGCAGTGTATCTAAGGTGTCAAGGGTGTATCTAATCCTAATTTCTATATTTTATACATTTTATTAAAATATTTGTACTGATACATGGGGCATTCAGATAAATTTGTCTATATACAGCATATGTGATATTTAGATGTTGAGATGGAATCAGATTTTTGGGTTTCATACATATTAACTTTTTATGCCTTTATGTAAACTATAAACAAATAAATGTGAGTATAAGCAAGTTAAAGAACATGAAAGAATGTTGTTTTACTCATACACACCCTTGTTATCTAGTTCTGTTTTAGTTATCTCACCTCAAAAATCTCAGGAATGTGTGAAATGTGCATAAAAACACACTCAGAGGAAAAAGAGTAGGCTGACCATTCATCAACAGCTTTGGTTATGAAACATATCTGCTACCTAGATTAAATGGGTTAAGGTACTATTAAACCATTGAAAATGTGCAAAATGTTCAAGATATACACTTGCAAACACCATAAATTCAACACCAGAAATAAAAAAAAATTTATGCAGATAAACGCAGCTCTAGTTTGCATGAGTGTATAAGGTTGCTGTGGAAAATCTGATTTTTTCCCTTGGTAGTGAAAGCTTCTGGACGTGACCCAGGATGCAACGCTTCTTCTTCTGCCCGGCCTCATGAGGTTTCCTCCCTGTTATTATATTCCTTCACACCGCACCGCCTGGCAGAGCCAGGACCAGGGCTAAGTGGAGCGCTCTATAATTTAACTTCTGACAGAGCTCAGTGGAACTTAGAGAGAAGAAATAAACCAAGCAGGATGAAAATCAAATGCTTTGGGCTGTTTGAGCATATGATGAAAAACTGTGCACAGTTGCAGAAGCTGAAGAGGAGCATTGGCATTATAAATATAAATATTGTGGGTTTAAAATTTTAGAGTTATGGCTGTTCTGCCATCCAGAAAGTACAATTTGTGCTTTTTTATTTTAATGACTCACTTGTGTGTAAAGGTTTTATTAGCAGTTTCCTTTACTGGCTCTGAAATGTATTCATTCATGAAGAAAAACACCTTGAGGAATAACTGCATGCCAAACTGACCCAAAGCCAAGAGAAACAATGAAAACAATAACTTCACAATGCACAACTTGGTGAACAATATCAGACAATAGTAGGGGCATGGGAGTCCCTTTTTAAGGGGAATTTGAAGGAAACTGTATTCAAAGGATCCCCCAGAGAGGCATTTGTACACAGTGGTGGCTCAGTGGTTAAGATTGTAAGCTAGTGGTCAGAAGATTGTGAGATCAAACCCACGGACTGCCACAGAGCTCCTGCTTGATCAAGACAGTAAACTATTAACTGATTAGCTGTGTGCCAGGATTGTATTCTGTCTTAACTGTACGTTTTATAATTATCAGCAAGAACTTTCCATACTTTGTCATTATACTTTAAGCTAAGGAGTGTACTCCAGGCAGACTTTAATAGAATTTCAGACCTGCAATTTACGACCACTTAACCCTGTGACCCCAGCCATCTTACACCACCATCAGCAGAGTTGCGAAGTAACAAAGTGCAATTATTTTCTTACTGTACTTAAAGGACACCTATGCCCTGAAACACAGTCTACATGTTTATATTGAAATATTTGTAACGTGTTTAGTGATCGTTCTGGTGCTAATTTTTTGGATGGTGCAGCATTTTCATTACTCTTGTGAGAGGTTAGTGGTCACAGGGGGATATTGCTAGAGCTGTTACAATGGTGTTTAATAGAAGACAAACTTTCAACTTTCTCAAACATTGTGATAACAGTCGGGTTTTACTGTTAGCTCCTAAAGACAAGAGAGAAAGAGCTTATTTTCTCACTCAACATTTTCCAGTGAAGATTGGTGTCATATTAATGAGAAATCTAATGTAGGATTAGTGGAGACAGCAAACACTGGACTTAAAGTACCAGAATGAAATGCAGCTATACAGTGCAGTTGCTCTGAGTTAAGACAGAGACTTGGATAGTTAGCAATGGATGAGATGATGAGCACAAAGGCATAGACAGTGATATTACTATGAGCAGTGTGTAAAGGAGTGTCAGGAGATGAGTTTAAAGAGCTAAAGGGCTAAAAGGGACTAAAGCACTGCTGCATTGCTCACAGTACTGGCAGATATAAAACAAGGGCTAAATCACATTTGAGCCACTATCAGCAGGCAGTCAAACTGTGAACCCTATTAACCAATGTAAAAATAGATCAACATGTCAGTGAAAGAAGTTTAAACCAAAAAAAAAGTCATGTAATTTAATTACAAAATACATTTTAGACCCATTGAAAATTATTTGTTACTTATAACGATTAATATACAATTCATTTAGGGTGGATTTTTCCTTTAATCTAAGATTGTGCTGTACTTTACCTGAGTTTTTCTTTCAGGCAAAACTTTTGCCTTTCACTCCCTACATTTCAAAACCCAAATCACAATTTTCTATTCACTACTCGCTTTTCTCTATAATCATATATTTGTAGTCATTAGGCATTTAGCATCAGATAGCTTTAAGAAGTTGGTCTAAATTATTAACAAATCTAAAATCTTATAAATGTGACAGCAAGAACGAGACCTAACACCTATTACTGTAATCTATCTACTAAGTACACTTTGTAACTCTTAGTAATAATAATACATTTTATTTATAAAGCACTTAGTATTCAACTCTTTTGTGTTGTCAGAGTTATTATCATAATAGCTAATTTTTTTTTAGGAATAAAGTTGCTGTTCCTAACATTTTCCCATGTTCCATGGTTCCTTGGTGTAAATGGCATTAATTTACCATCAGTAACTAAAAGAATTTGGGCACTTTTACCACCTCTGGAAGTGAGTGCTCTGGGCCGTTGGCATACCAGGAAGGCAGAGTTCTAAAGGACCAGTAGTGGTTTAGTGATTAAGGCTCCGGGTCTTGTGAGGTTGTGAAAGCTTCTTCCTGTTCTGAAGCATTTATTGTCAGACGAGTTGAAGAGGTCAGCTGCCACAAAGCATACTTACTCAGCTCTGGAGACCATTAAACCTCCCACACCCAAAAATTAGAGCACAAACAGCAGCTTACCTGAAAATAGAAGAAAATAAAAGAATAAAAATGTTAGCTGCATTTTTTTTGGCACATATTTCACAGTTTTATTTTTTTTTAAAACCTGGGTGGAGGTGGTAGTGTAAGTGATAGAAAACAGACTATTTTCCAGTTTAACAGGAAAATCAGTTAAAGACACAAGACTGTCCCAAATCAGCTGCCTATTAAAACAGGGAGGGACAAAAAGAAAACAGAACACAATGGATGTAAGGAAATGGCATTGGGGCAGAGTGAGAGGGATGTTTGGGTAGCAGTAGTATATTTTCTAACACGTAACTCTTGATTAGATATTGTAATGTCCTGTTGTAATGTCTGTGATGCTGTGAAGCTGTGTACTGTTGTGGCAGTGCCACCTGCTGGGAATTTAAATAAGGAAGTATAAACCCAAGTGTTGGACCATTTGTACAATATATATATGAAAATGGTGGATGGAAACTATATATATAATCCATAATTTTTAGATGTGTTTTTGGCTCTGGTAGGTTGTACCACAGTCATCTGGGTGTCCTACTCAGAACTGTGAAAAAAAAAAAGTTCGTTCTGGATAAGGGGTTAGTTCTGTTTGGTTCTGTGATTTTATATGTGTTTGCCTGCAACTTGTGTTAGAATAGTTTGACCAAACATACTAATACAGATAACCAAGAAAATAAGTTTATATCTACAACCTGGCATAATGTAAATTGGCATTATGATAATTGGTGTCTGTTTGTGTTTAATATATTAATAGAAACTGTTGCATTTTGAACAACCATTCTCCTAAAGCTTGAGGGGAAAAAAATAATAAAATCAGATGTGACCATTGAAGTTGGCAGAATATGTCCTTGAAAAATACTTAAATCATCTGGTTCTAGTTCAACGGACGATGGAAAATGGCATTTCTATTCCAGCTCAAATTGAATGAAATTAGATTTTCCCTCAATAAATAACAGTGAGAGTATTTGTTAGAAGATTAAATAAAATTAACTGCAAGTTTTTTAGAAGTGCATGGAGAAGTGTTTCAGCTACTCTTGCTGTTTTCATCTAGAAATATATGAGGAAAAAATGAAGCACATAAACCCATCAAATATCAGCTCATGAGCAGGAACTGTTATGAACATGCAACGCTTTTCATTATGTTTTAGTGCATGGCATTAATACCCAGGTTTGAAAACTTTAGCTGGAGACGTGCATATGAGGACACTCTTATATAAGCTCTACTCCCAGCTGCTGTGGTGAACAGAAACCCATAAAACACTCACGCTATTTCACAGTATGTTGCAGTCATGTGAGATGCAAAACTAATCACACAAAAAATAGCCCAGGCACTCACTGAGATGTACATTTATTTTTGGATAAAGCTGGAGGACTACATGGACTATCTTATACATATTGAGTGGAGAATATTGGCAATAGGCAAATGCAAAAAGGCCTACTATAGCTCCATCATTTTATAGAAATGCTTCTCTAACTTCAGCTGAAAATCAAAAAGCAAATTCGTAACCATATATTAGAAGTTTTTATTTCACCACACTGTTGGCTAAATAAATAAATAAGCAAATGACCTAAAAAATAAACTAATTAATACAGTAAACAAATAAATAAATAATAAATAAATGTACGATTTTTTTTCTGTTTCAGTATTGACATCAAACTTATGGACAGCGTTATTGTCTGTTTTTAAAAATTGCTATTAAATTGTGGAAGACTATATTGTGGAAGACTTAGCAGTAGTTTAAAATACTAGGGGAAAAAGTATTTTAAAATACTAAATAAAATAGAGACAATTATAAAACTCCTTTTTTTTTTTTACTTGATACTTACTTTTATTTATTGATTTATTCATTATTTATTATTTACATCCTTTTAGCAGCCTTCCAAACTGGTCAGCAAGAAATGAAACTGGCTGTAATGTCGAGAAAATGAACTTTAATCAAAGTCAGCATAACAGTGATAACATCTAAATGGCCATTTGAAGCATGACTCATCATTTTACTGCTGTTTTTTGCAGATTACAAAACATGATGAGATGCAGATAGACCGTTTTGCTTCACATTAATGGGCTTTAGTCAGCATTTTTTCTTACTTTCTCTCTGTCTGCTCTCTTTTTGTTATGAGAGCATCTCCTTCTGGCACTGGGTGCATGGTTTGAGAATATAAAATGCTTAATACAGCATACAGTATGTGGCATATGATAATCACAAGGACAATATGATATGGCATAGTTATGCATAGACATGGGCTTAATAAGTAATATAATACTATACAGTATTTCTGAAGCATAATAGAAATATCTACCTGTTCAGGTGTTTTTTGTTTGTTTTTTTTTGTGTCTTTCAGAAAGCAATGATTTGCTGGTTGTGTGTATGAGGAATGTGGCTTAACCTGAAGGATCAGTTTCCATGTGGCTTTTACTTTTGGGTAAAAAAAAAAAAAAAAGATTTTATCAGCACTTCTGAACAGAAACAACATCTGTTTTGTCCAGATAAAAGATCACAGCACACAAGCGTCACCCAGAGCAAAGGAAACGATAAAGGAATATTACAGGTCATGTGAGCTTCCATGCATATGGACAGTTATTAAACTGAGCAGTGATTGAACATTCTGCTGTTCAGTCACTGCGGAAGCACATAGCAACTGTTCTGGGATCACATTTCCCACCCAGAAACCAGAATGAATAAATAAATAAATAAATAAATAAATAAATAAATAAATAAAACTGGGTCCTTTGCTCTGAAATGTGCTTTTGACGTATTTGATAATTCTGATTCAGAATTCAGAATCCTTCTTTCACTGGTTCTTATTATTGGCAGAAAAAAAACCACACAATTTAGCATTCTTAGAGAACGATTTTGGGGCAATAAAACAAGGAGCTAAATGCTGGACACTGTCATCTCACTTTTTCAGGTTTTCCAGAAGAAAAAAAAAGCTATTTAATACATTGTATTTGATATCTTTATGAAAGTTTCCAATTTTTTTAGTACAAACCACAGCAAGAAACTCTTTTACCTACTTAGGCTATTTATTGAATTCAGCTAAATGGTAAATACTTCAGCTTAAAGGAATACCCTGTATCCCCATAAATTACTTATAATAAAAGTCTAAAAGCAGATGTTGGGGCATCAACACACACTTTCACATATGGGAATACCTTTTCGGGTTGAAGTACGTGTGGACAAGCATTTCCAACGTAGACACATTAAGCTCAAAAGGAAATGCCTCAGTGACCCCTGACTGCACATGCATGCCATAAAACCTTTGTGGAAATAGCCTTCCTGATTGATCCTTTGCTGGAATGTCAGATTTGACAGCATAAGAACAGATTTGGTAAGATATTCTCCCATGTCTGTCTGATCTTGAAACCTTTATTGTTAGAGTGTATGAGCTGTAGTGCTGGATTTGCATATCTTATCCTTTTTTCAGAAGTGCCGCTAGAAATCCAGTATAAAGGAGAGTTTGTTCTTATGCTCAGTTCAGGGACACTTGTCAAAATAGACAGTTAAAAACACTGCAGTATTCCCTTAAACGTAGAGCCAAAAACGTGCATGATAATATATAAGCATTTATAGTTACTGTTTATAGTCATACTACTGATTATTTCTGGATTGTACTTGTAGGATGAATCATTCATAATACTCATTTGTCTATTAATATGTTGGCATTCTTTTAAGGCTTTAAATAAATCAGCGGGTATTGCTGTTAGCAAGTGTACACATGGCAGCATTCAATATATTGAAGCTGGTGAATGTAATTGTAGTACTATAATATCAGCCTAGCAGTGCTGAAAGCATTGCATTAACAGTGTATGCATAGTAACACCAGAGGCACATTTACTGTATCTTTATTTTGCTCACACACACTTTAAAATAGTCCATCTGCAAAGCTGACACGTGCTGACTTGGTTTTAAATGTGTTTATTTTCAGTGCAATCTTTTCAGTCTGGTAAAAATTTGTCAGCCTGGTCTACATCAGGAAAAAATCTGATTGTCTATGTCAGAAAATTCCAGCAAAGTCTGATCGGCCATATTTAGAATAGATGCAGCCTCTCTGGGATCAAAAGAGAGAAAATAGAGGGAACAAACCAACAGAACATTCCTCAGTCTGGGTATGAACACACACACACACACACACACACACACACACACACACACACACACACACACACACACAGACTACTCCTAAATCTAACCTTAACCTACCTTTTTTTAAAATAAAAGCTGCTGTTTGTTTAAAAAAATAAGTCACTTTTCTTTTTGGGGACCAGCCAAGTGTCCCGACAAGGGTAAACTGTCAGATATTCTTATACTTGTGGGGAAACACACACACACTCATAAAATACACATATACACCAACTCCCAGAAAAGTAAATAGGCTACTACACTTTAACTGAAATTTTGACGTATCCTGTTCTACACATATCACATCCTGTTAAACAGTCCCTCGTTTGTGTCTGATGCTGCTGGAACAGGATCTGCTACCTCTCAGGTTTACAGCACCTGTGTACTGCAATTACAGCTCTCCAAGTGTCTCCTCCCTGCCATCCTGCTTGCATTATGTAACCAGCAAATCATAGCATAATCCAGTTATTCACATATTGTACTTCGTCATGCATCAGTGCTACTGCACACAGCTTTCAACCTGACATTGTCTTAAAGAAGCCAGCAAAAGTGATGAGGAATTATATAAATAATTCAACAGGGCTATTAATTTATTTCCAGTGATATAGTTATTCATGTTGTTGTGTAGCTATCGGCCACAGTAAAGAAGGAGTGGTTTGGTAAAATGCGATTTTATATATTGTATATATTATTAATCTTAGAGAATGTCCCTGGTGTGTGTGTGTGTGTGTGTTTCAAATAATAATTGCTGAAAGGTTCATAGGTTCATATAAATCCCTCCATTTATTTTGTAGCCAGATCATCACCCTCAGTTTGTTTGCGTTGATTTAAGAGAGCCACAGCTACTATGTTGTTCCCCTGAATATTATATGAAAAAGTTTTGTTCAAAGGGATCTCACTACTAGAAATGGCACTGATCCGATACAGTATCAGTATCAGGCCGATAGTAGCAAAAAATGATGGATGGGATATCTGTGAAAAAATATGGGAGATCAGCTCCTGTAACAAAATGGCAAAGACTGGAATTGGATTTTGAAAAGAAATGGGTTTTTTTATGTTTACGTATAAAGAGATTTGACTGTTTTTTCTTTTGTTAGGATTGTTTCTGTAAGTCTTATATTAATGTGCTTGTTCTAAAACATTATCATTTCTATCCTAACAGTGGTGGATGCTGCACACAAACAGATTTAAAAACATGTATAATTGCTGACATGGTGATTTTCTGTGAGAAGATGTATATTTAGCATTTTTAGAAGCAGTCTCCAGTGTCAAAGCTTGGTAACAGTCAGACGTAAAGTTGCAGCTCTTCGCAGTTTCTCAGTAACATGATAAGCTGCATTTATTGTCTTTGACTTCAAGAGACAGGAAAAAACAGACAACTGTTTATAGCTGCTATAATGTCATTGATAACAGGATTGTACTTGTTTTGCAGATTTTCCACGACATTAACTGTAACTATAAATGAATATTTTGATATGTTACTCTTGGATAAATAAAAATTGTTAGCGTTGACATTTTGCTGTGGTATAAGAGGAATAAAACACTTTGGGACACGCTGTTATTGGAAAATAATCAACTTTAGAGTGTAACAGTCACTCTGCTTTGCATCAGGCCTGTCACTGATTATTTTCACTGATTATTTATTAACAGCATGTCATGTTTTATCACTTACATAATGCCTCTTTGCAAGCCCCAGAAACATACGTGCAGCTCTAATTTTTGCGATTATATACAAATTGTTCCACCATTAGACTACACTTATTTCTACCATCAGTCCCACATGAACTTTAAAACCTGCTTTCTTTTACAATGCCTTTTTTCATTCCTTCACTCCAATCAAGGGCCTTTAGAATTAATAGATGAACACAGTTTAGTGTGAAATCTAATCTTTTGAACAGTTGACAAAGACGAAAGGCCAAAAACTCATTAATGAGACTCAGTAAATTTATGCCAAGACCCACTGCAGCTTTAGACAACAAAAACCCAGAGAGACACTGGCATTTGGCCTGCCACTGGGCATAATGACAGAAAGCAGCATTCATGAGCATATTAAATACCTTGCTAAAAATGAATAACAAAGGCTTTTGGTCTGTTCAGGACAAACTCAGTAATCACAGACTTCATTAAAGGTATAAATGCACATTTTATAATATTCACACTTCTTTTTGGACTATAGGTGTAGCAAATGTATGCAACAAATTAACCAGAGATATACTGTAGATCTAAAGTTTAAACTGAAGCTGCCATGTACACAAACACACACATGCTGAAGTCTGTAAATGAGGTTAGGTAACTGTCTGAAACCTGCCAGGCATTTTAACTAAGGCCCCTGGAATTATACAGCAGAGTGTGAAGCCTTTGTCTGTCTTGACGCTTGGGAAAACACTCATTCAGGCCACAGCCGAAGGTTTTTTTTTAGATCCTTGGCATGATGCATCCAGATGCATTTCTCTCCAGACAGTGATTTAACAGCCCTATCACATTTAACCAGAGTGCCTTGCAAAAATATTCAGTTTCACCAGAAATACTTTTGGAGCAGGTTTGAGAAGGAGCTGTGTGTGCCTCATCATTACTTATTTATGCCTTGGGAGAAGAAAAAGGCCCTGAGACAAACAGGGAGTGAACTCTGAGAGCTCATTTACTCCTACTGATCATAGAAATACCGTGTTTTTAAGTGTTGTGAAAAGATGCAGCTGTATTTGAAAATGCAGGACTGAAGTAGCTGGGATGTTGTCTAGGTTTAAATATGTCTCATAAAATGACTCAGCAAATATGCACTGCATTCGACAGAGCCATTAGTCACTCCAGGGTTTTTGAATAACAGATCGATCTCCTACTGTGCAACTGATGAACCACACAAGGTGAAGGAACAAACAGAAAAGGTCACAAAAAGTGTGATGTTTTAAATCTTATTCAATTCTAACAACCTTAAATGAACCAAAAACTATTTTGCTTAATCATGGTCTTGTGATAGGACTGTGGTTTATGAATACTATTCATGGTGATTGCCATTTTATTGAACAGAGAATGGATTTTTGTCATATATATATGTGTATATTGTCAATATATATATATATATATATATATATATATATATATATATATATATATATATATATATATATATATATATATATATATTGTCCTAATTTTCCTCTAGTTCTGGCCTGGGGACTTTGATAATATTTTGTCTCATAAACCCAAAATAGAGGTAAAGTGACCTGATGTCCTATAGCATGTTGCAAAGAGCACCTTCAGCATAAACAAACTGTGAACAAGTTTGTGCATTTTGGATTTGAGATTTCTTACTGGTCACAAAAATATATATCAGCCTATACTTCCTTTCTTCCCTAAATGCACGAAACATAATTGGCTATGTCTGTAAGCTCACATGCTCTTTCTCCCTCCCATCTCTGCTGCTGTGGGTTAATATTTGATGAGGCAGGACTGACATCTCCTGAAATAGAGGAAGACTGCTTCATTTAGCTACACTGTGACTCGTCCGCACCCATCACTCCACATTTCACTCCGAGAGGAAGTGAGGCGAGGTTTTCTCTCACTGTTGCTGTGGCAATGCAGCTCTGAGTGTGCCACATGTATGCCGCAACCTTGCAAAGAAAGAATTAAAAAAAAGTGTGATATGAAATGCAGACTTGAGCCTGATGCTGACCTCAGCAGCAGCATGGCCTGGACACACTGGCTTCCCTCCCCCTACAGCCTGGACAGCACACAAGTTAATCCATGAATGCTCTCAGACAAAGGCGGCATTAGCTTTTAAAATGACAGACTGAAAAGAGAGGGAGGGAGAGATGGAATCTAAATCTCTGCTGACGTCTGCACTGAATTCAGCTCAATGACTTAATGCACAGTACATTCCTCCTCAAGCTGGTGTGTGTGTGTGATGAAAGACAGAGAGAGAGTTAGTGCGAATGAGAGAGATACAGGCAGTACCTTTAAGAGAGCTGATCTCATGCTGGATCGACCTGGATGTATCCATACTCCCGCAGTTCCCACAGCTTCTTCAAGGATGTGTGTATGCGTGTGTGAATGTGTGTAAGTGCACTGCGCAAAGTGAGTCAGTCCTGCAGTCTCCACTACACTGGGAGATCTAAGCTCTGCTCTCTCTCACTCAGTCTGTAGCTGTACTTGCTGACTTCTGTTTTTCAGTCATTCTCTCTCTCTCTCTCTCTCTCTCTTTCTCTCTCTCCCACTCGCTCACTCCTGCAGGGGAAGTATGAGAGGAAAAAGTGCACCCCTCCCTCTCACCCTCCTCTTCCTCCCATGCTTTCTTCCTTCCACCAAACGTCCTATCCCCTGTCTCAGAGATGTTATAGCCAATCAGAATGCAGGATAGTTAACATGTTCAATTAATGGGACACTTGGCACCAAGAAGTGGCTGCAGATACTATAAAAGTGAGAGCAAGAGAAAAAGAGAGAGAGAGAGAGAGAGAGAGAGAGAGAGAGACACTGCCCTCCACATCCATGTATTCTCCTTTTCTCTGTAATTTATTTAACCACTGTTTATTTTGGTCAAGTGCTTCAGCAAAAAGGCTAGTACATTAAAAACTCTTCCCATGTATAAAGGTGGCACATTTCTAAAGCAATTTATCCTTAAAACTACCAAAGCCCTACAGTGTTAAGTGGAAATAAAAATTAGGGCTTTATGACAATATATCAACATCACAATATATTAATATCATGAAAAATGTGCCAGATGATTCCACTGTTATAAAAACTAACAAGTAACAGTCTGAATGTTAAAATCTACTTTTTGCTATTCTATTTAATAGCTTTCTCAGTCACTGCTGATGATGTGTTTTGGCTATGTCAGTGAAGCAGGCTTAAAAAAATTTGCCCCATTGCACACGAAATAGAGGGGCATTTCACAATAGTCTGTGTGAATCTACTGTCTGGGCTAGTAAGAAATCAGCCCCAGACTCTACTTTACACCACTTTGTGTACTTTTAGTTATGACTGTTGGTCATAAATAAGACATTTAAGACATTTAAGACATTTGTTAAAAGCAAATACGATGATGTGTATGCCAATATATTGAGCCTGTATAGGGTAGGGTTTAGCCCTGCTAGCCCATTTATTCCAACTAGCCCTGCTTTGCAGTAATACATTTGTATTGAAATGAGAAAACATCAGGAACTGCTTTGTTGTCCTGAAAATAGTTCCCATAACAAAGCAGCAATTCAAAGCAGTGATGCATGTCTCAATCCTGATGAATGTCTTCTGTGTGTGTGTGGGTTCTCTTTGATGTCTGTGCTGACACCTCAATTCAAATTACAGCACCCTGACATTACAGCACTGACACCATGTCTCAAACATACAGGCTGCTTCCCCATTTAGAAGAACACATGTCATGAATGAAAGCCTGCATGCCAGACTAAAAACGATCTTTACATATATACTTTGTGGTCAGGTAATAAAATTATTCCACACATCTAAACCACAAAGGCAGTTTCCACTGCAATTCCTGCAGTTCTGAGCTGTATCAGCCCTCTCCTGGTTGAAGACCATCACACAGAGGCACTCCCCATGCAGGAAAGATGACACAGCATTTTAAAAGCAGCATACAGCAGAGAACAAGAACAAGTGAGAGAGCGAGAGAGAAAACCTGCTTGATATTTTACTGCAGATCAATTTCTCTCTCTTGCTCTCAAACCTTAAGAGGAAATATAGAACAAAGGACATTTAGGAGCTAACATCATTTTTATAGTTATACAGCCCTAAATCACAAACAAGGATAAAAGTACTGAAAGAACCTTTCATACAAAATAAAACAACACTTTACTCTACAGTTCATTTGCAGTAACATAGTGGGACTTCTTGCTATTGCTAAAGAGTCAGGTAGTATATGCCACTTAATAATTTTTGTATGTCACAGGCATTTCAAGTCTAACATTGCTGATATTAAAAATAAATATAACCCCAATAAGTATAGTAAAATGCAAGTAAAAACAATAGGGTTCCAAGACATTAGGTTCTTGGACCCCTAATAAGAATACAGTGTAAAACACACTGAGGTGACCTGGTTGAACACCTTCTTCTGTTGTGGATGGTCTCACATTGATACCCTAAAGATTTGCTCTTCTCCAAAACCCAATTTCTACCCAGAAACCCAAGATTATGCCAAAGTTTCACCCTTGCTTCAGTGGATAATCTAAATTGGATACTGTAGATGTGTACCTAAAAACTGCTACTGTAATCATAAAGACTGTCTTGTGCTCATCCCAGGACACTTATCACAATCTGCTCACACTGAACTACGGTAATAATGGATTAATCGATTCCAAAATATCCTCCCATAACAGTACACTGTACATGGTGAACTAAGTTATCTATCACTAAAATGCTAAACACGACACAAGTACGCATTTTGGGTGCATAACAAACTGTAGGTGAATGCTACAGTGAACACAAGCCTTCATAGACCAGTTTCCACCGCACTTCTTTTTGCCCTGCTGCAATTCTTACTAAAGCATACTGCTGATTTAGAAACAGCATCTAATTTGTACAGAAGTCACTTTTTCATTTACCACTGTGTGGGAAACTGCCTTCTAGACCTGACTAACTTTTACTGGGAGTACAATGCATTATCCTGATTGGTTAATCGTAATTCTCACCATTGCATCTGGTAGCCAATAAAATAACAGATATGAGTAGTTTATGACTGCAAAGTAAATTTTAATAAGTTCAGTTTTTAATGGATAATTTCAGATTTTATGGATTTTATAGATTTTTCAGCACCACAACTGTGCAAACCCAAAGTTATTTAATGTATAGGTGACTATATATAGGCTGGACCTCATTTGTTCTATGTTAAGTAGTTCTATGCTACAGTAGTACAATGAATGCCTAAATACTGTCTAACTGACTGATCAAAAAAACAAGCAGTGCATTTCAAAAACACTGGTAGATTTCTCTTACAATTTATAGATTACTGTGATAGACTCCCATCCAGGGTATATCCCTCCCTTGTGCCCAGTATACCTGGAATAGGCTGTACCATGACCCTGCCAAGAATTAAGCTGTTTCTGAGAGAATGAATTGAAAGATTATGTATTCTATGATATGTAACTATTATGATTGTGACAAAGACAATATGATATTTACCCCCAAATCAAATTATGGAGGCTATAAATAATCGTAATACAAGGCATCATAGTCTATTCATGGTGAATGATGCACAATTTAATCTGATCTCCTATTGAATTGGGACAGATTTCCAAGCAGCTGTTGCAGTGTGGAAAATGGTGAGGTCTCTGGTCTGAAACATTGAGTGGGTGGACAACCTAAGAAGGAGATGGGTAGGGCTGCAGTGCAAACCTACCCTCCTGTAGGGACTCATAAGAAAGAAACGCAGAACACACACACACACATACACACAAAACACACACACACACACACACACACACACCCTGTCAACTACACACATTTATACAGCCAGATTTCAATACAATATAGATTTATAATTTATTGAACCAGCCTTAACATAAATCCAAACTTGCGGAAACACAGATACTTACTCCTGAAGGCTATGACCAATACAAGCCTTGATTTAATTTCAGGGATACTATGCAACTGTCCAGAGAGATATCAGGATCAGAGAGTGATATGAAAACCGCAGGGAAGTGCTCTGACTATCTCTTACATAGCAACAGCCATAGCAACAATCACAGGGTAAAACTTGACCGAGGGACTAAGGAACAGAACAACATACTGTAGAACACAAATACATTAA
The DNA here is from genome assembly GCA_022985145.1 of Pangasius djambal. NCBI lineage: Eukaryota > Metazoa > Chordata > Actinopteri > Siluriformes > Pangasiidae > Pangasius > Pangasius djambal. The sequence goes on from CM040997.1 coordinate 7,010,042, forward strand.
CACGGTATGCTACCTAGCAGAGTGTCAAATTCCTGTAAAAAAAAAAATGCCTTTGATTTTCAATTAGTTAAATATTAAATATTAAATGTTTGAATGCATTTGAATATTACTTCCTATAATGTTATACTTTATACATATTTATAATTAAAAGTAGTGCTACACTATACAATGTGTTTGTATTGCACAAACCACAGAAGATGGAAATTGTGATGATTTCTTTAGGAATTAAAATCACAAAGTGACAACATCATAATATTATCATAAAATTTTATGTTTTTGACTCATTTAAGCTCATTTTTCACTGCAGTGTTTTGTGTCACTAACATTTAGCTTGGTTTTATACTTCTTAGTCAATTTAGAATCCATGCAAATATCCTCATCTTCAGCTCATCTTCATGAAGCAATAATTTTCACCCCCTCCAATATCCAGTTAGGGTATGTGACTGTGGAAAAGTGCCTGTTGGAAATTAATAACTGCTTACCTGTAATATCAGTTTTAGTACACATATGCTGGTAATATTTTTTTAGAAAGCTGATACATAATTTCAGGCATTCATTCTAAGCCACTTTGTCTACATCAAATGACAGGAAGCTCATTTATTTTATGCCACTATAAGAAGAACTTGTGAATTTTAACTCATGGGTTTAGTTTGTGCAGGGTTTTTAATTAGCATTATTTATTTGAGTAATGTTACTTTTTGTTATAAGAAATAATCATCATATTAAGGTCACTTGGTGTTTTTCTCTTCAGCTGGCCTTGTAACTGAAAGACAAACAATCTAACTGTAGTGCTGATTTTACTAAAATGTAAGCATGTACATTACTCCCTGGCTTAAAATATTTTGTAGAAATTCTTTTTTTATTATTAGAGACTCATTAAAATGAACAATGAGAGACAGGCTGTTTGAAGCACTTCTCTGTGGCTTTAGGCCTCTTTCAGTCTCTCACCATTCATAAAGCTCTTTTTCATTTGTCTAGAGAACATTCTCCTTATGAATACTTTGAAAATGTGCTGAGAGGTTTTCTGAAGCCCTATACAACCTTGTACTGCCAAAACTTTCTCTTTAATCTAGATAAAATACAAATTATGCAAGGGCCACACATTAGTAACCTGGTATTTGGGACAGTGTATGAATACAGGACTCCTAATACTTGAGAAATAATGCTTGTATGAAGAACAAAAGAATGTTAAATCGTAATAAAATGAAACATCATATTTTCAAGCTTCAAAGAAAGATAGAATGACTGTTTTCTCCTCCTGATACACTCTACACTGTACTTTATCATGGGAGGTAAGGCTTATGTTTAACAATGTTCTGAAATAAGGGCAGGTCTGTTGAAGACAAAACCTTCAGTCTTTCTGCCAAGCAGATAGCCATTGTCTTGACTCACAACATTTAATGTACTGTTTAAAGAGCCTTTTAAGTCATTGTCTAAAAATGGAAATTTATGTTTATTTTTTCATGTTCATTTTAATTTTGTCATGGGACAACATGGTGTTCTCCCTGTACCCACCTGGTTTTCTCAGGGTTCTCTGGTTTCTTCCCACTGTTCAAAAACAAGTCAGTAGATGGAACTGACTTGTGAAAAATGTTTGAATTACAACTGATCATTTTCACCACCCGCTTCAGCTTTGTTACAGAATAGAAAAAGATGTGTTAATGTTTGATCTGAAATGAGAGTAGCTTTGAGTGGGTGTGTCATTAAGACCATATCAGAATGTGAAAGTGTCAATAAATGGAAGTCAGCAGTAATAGAAAGAAAGAAATCACTGGAAATATCACAGATTTTGGAAGCCAACTAGGCAAGCCATGAGCCAAACTGACATAAATTCTGAAAGTATTTTGTTATATAACCTAATTGAGTAAAATAATCCTCTTAGACATACTGCTAGGTTAGCTAATTCTAGCTAGCTGTCTAATATTAACAGTGAAGAATATACACATGTATGAATAGGACTACACACAACCTTTCAGAAATCCTGTCATTTTAGTAATGTTAGTGAGCTGTCTAGTATTAGCAAAGATTATTTATATTTATAAACATGATTTAAAAATCTTTTCAGAAATCCTGCCATATTAGCTGATGTTAGCGAGCCTTCTACTGTTAGCAAAGAAGTAGTTATTAAGTTATTAAGTTATTAATACTCATAAAAAAATCCTTTCAGAATTCCTATCATTTTAGTTCATGTTAGCTAGTTAGCTATCAAAATCTGTGATACCAGCGATTTCTTTCTGACATCCATATATGGGAATGTGAGAGTGTCTTTGAGTCCATATATGGAATACAGCTCACTAATTAATTTGACAGGATTTTGACAGGTTGTTTTAGTCATATTTATCAATTTAAATATTCTTCACTGTTAACATTAGACACTTAGCTAGCATTAGCTAAGATGGCAGGAGGATACCCAGGTCAATGTGAAACCATTACTACCAGAAATGTACTTATATTGACATTTTATAAGAAATAAGAAATATTTTAAGAAATACGATCATTGGAATATGATCTAATGAGGTGTATTAAGTTTAGATATCTAACAGAGCAGTTTGCTTCAAAGAAATTAATGAAGGCTACTTTCTCTCTGTAACTGCATCTTTTAATAGCATAACCCGCTAGCTAATTTGCACTATCCTGACAGGATTTCTGAGAGGATTATTCATAAAATGTTTACAAATATTCACTGCCAGTGTTAGGTAAATATAACTACAGTTTTACACATGCTGATCCGAATATACACACAGAGCACTGACCCTAGATCAACACTACTTATGTGGAACAAATTTGTGCCCAGTTTTCTCTTTGAGAGGACCCAATGTTTGCAGTCTGTGATTGTGTGTGAAATCTGTAAGCCTCAGGATGAAAATAACACACACACACACACACACACACACACACACACACACACACAAACCTGACACAGGATTCCTGGCATCAGCATGGCATTGCGTGCCAATATTAGAGTCAGAAACTGTAGATCTGCATGTTTGAGCTCCAGCATAACAAGTGGTGTGAGATTCTGCCATGTGATACAATGTTTGCGGTTTTGCACTACGCTTGTTTCTAATCGGAATTTTTTTTTTTTTTTTTTACAATAAGCAAGCAGCCTGTTTCCGTAAGAAGATCTTAGGCTCCGTTTTTGTGCAGACCTACATGGAATTTCCTGATATAACCTAAGCTTACTGATAATTTGGTTAGGCATTAGCCCCCTCCCTCCTTTTTTCTTTTTACTTCGCTGCTATTATTGACGTTATTACTGCTACGTAACTGCTGGGGCCTCCTCTTGGCACGTAATAGTGTTTTCCTGACTTCATGTGAAACTTAAATATCTTATAACCTGGTTTCATGAATGTATCCTATTTATGTCACCCAACGTTAAGCTAAATAGGCTACTTTAAGAAGGAAAACACCCAAAGCATTCTCCCTTTGAAACGTTAGTGTAATATGTAGGTGTGTTTACTCATGCCACGTGCTTACTTGTTGAAGTGACTGATGGCCTGTGTATCCTATGGTTATATGCGTTGTAATCATTGTGTATTACTATTATATTTTAATCATTGCAAGTTAGTCTTCTTTAACTTTGTCACTTTAAGTAGTGCTTGGCATGCTTTAGTAATATTTATTAATACTTAATATTGCTATTCATATACTGGTGCATAAAATATGAGTCATGTGAGCTAATCTGCCTAGTAAATGCAAGGAATTACACTGGGAACCACACACCTCATTTGTGTTGTGCAGTAACTAAGAGACTGTGTTTCTTGTCATAAAGTACGTTATATGAGGAACTCAGATCACTCTTCCACATCATGGTCAAAGAGATGAAGAGTTACAGTTATGTGTGGTGTCATAGTGACAGCAATCACAAACGTCTGAATGCATGTTTAACCACAGTGCCAGACAAGCAATATCAGGTCTGTCTCACTGCATGACTAATGAAAAACCAGGAAAGAAAAATACATGCCCTTTCCTCCTCAATTATCTGATATGAGAAAGAATGGAAATCCATAAACATTTTAATGCTTTAAATGAAAGGATGATATTCATGAAATATAAACCATACTGATGGAAACTGCAGCAGAATGAAAAAAGTAGATATTGTATATGTGAAATTTTAGATGTGAAGAGAGAGAGGGGGAGAGAGAGAGAGAGAGAGAGAGAGAGAGAGAGAGAATGATCTCCCTTGTAACATATTAAACCCACTTTTCCATCCCAATCTGAATTAAAGTCATTATATCACTCAATATGTCCAACATTTAACTAATGTCAAATGTAATTCTATTAATGATTTACACACCAAATCATTTTAGCTGTATCAATTCCTGCAAGTCAGACAAGTCCTGATCATAGCAAAAGAAATAAATCTATTTCATTTGTCATGTCACTACTTTGTAGTGTTTTAATAGTGCAGCATTATTCAAACCCTCAGAAAAGGCCAACATTACAACATGATCTGTGGACTTCTTTAAGAAGAAGAAGAAGAAGAAGCATAATTATCATGCACCAGGAAAAGATATTTGAAGCAAATCTGATTTTATATGATTGGGAGGTTGTCTTTAATTATGCTACATCCTCCAGAGTAAGACTGGTGAGTCCATTGTCATTTCAACTCAACCCAATACCATGCATCCACTGTTAGATCATGCATATTTTCCTTTGACTTTGGAGAGAAAAAGAGGACATATTTGTGGGAGCCTTTCATAGTAGACACATGGTTTTTACAATAGTTATTTGAGGTCCTGTATATACACTATATGGCCAAAAGTCTGTGGACACCTGACCATCACACCCATATGTAGTTTTTCCCCAAACTGTTGCCACAAAGCTGAAAGCACATGATTGTACAGGGTGTCTTTGCATGCTGTAGCATTACAGTTTACCTTCACTGGAACTAAGAGGCCCATGTTCCAGCATGATAATGCCCCTGTGCACAAAGCGAATTCCATGAAGACAGGGTTTGCCAAGGTTGGAGTGGATGAAGTTGAGTGGCCTACACAGAGCCCTGTCCTCAACCCCAAGGAACACGTTTGGGATGAATTGGAACACTGACTGCACCCCAGGTTTTCTCACCTATTATCAGTGCCTGACTTCACTAATGCTCTTGTGGCTGAATTTGTAAGTCCCCACAGCCATGCTCCAAAATCTAGTGGAAAGCCTTCCCAGAAGTCACAGCAATTGGGTACTAAATCTTGAATGGGATGTTCAACAAGCACATATGGTTGTGATGGTCAGGTGTCCACAAACTTTTGACCATATAGTGTATATATTAGTGGTCTCAGTATATTTAATGATGTAGTAATATGTACCTATAGATAGTGAGTGACTAAATACACATACGCATTTGTGTCCTTTACAAGAAAGGCTATGCAATATCACATACATCAAGCAGCATTCTGTTATCTATGACTGGTTCCTAGTGTGCTTTAAACATTATATTTATTTATGAATAGTTGTTGTTGTATGTGCTGTGATAGATGCATGGAGACACTCTTAAAATGTGAGGCTGTATTTCAGGAAACAAATTCCACTGGCACATTGGACGAAGGGAGTGGCCCGCTCTCGAGCTCAAGCCAGTGAGGGCTTAATGAGGGAACTTGATTTATCATGCTAACCTAGAATATTTTACCATCATGTGCTTACACACAATTATTCCACATTCCCCACAACCCCAGCTGGAGATCCTGATTACTGAGCTGATAATAAAATAAGCATAATAAAATAAGTCTATAACTGTATGTTTGAGGTAGTGAAGCCCCTGGAGCTCAGCCTACTGAAATCATGATATAAAATGGTATATAAAATGATGTATAAACAAGTTCAACAATGTCATTTCTTTACATTTGGAGGCAAAGGTGAGGAGATAGGTGGTGTAATACTGGTCAACCCCTAATGCTTCAGAGTATTATTATAATCTTATCTAGTAAACGTTTCTGCCCATAGGCTTTTGTCGTTACCTTGTATAAGGGCTTTTAGGCCCGACAGCAAGACGGAGGCTTAATCTGACTCAACTCACTATTGGATGGCTATCTAAGAAGAACTGTTTAACATTGGTCCTGAAATCATGTGCAAGACACATTTCATGCTGAGACTGACTATAAACCAATGATAATATATGTGGTGGCCAGGGAAAACCCTTCACATTTGACATTTTCAACTATAAATAGTTCCAAAAACTACAGGCTTTCTGAAATATGTTTCTCTTTTGCATGCATCTCCACCACAAGTAATGTTCTAGCATTTTACAGTCTCTTTATCCCCAAAAGTAAAAGCTAAATGAAAAAGAAAATACATTTAGGTTAAATTGCATTTAAATATTTAATTCCAACTGCAGCACAGGAACACCACAAACAGTCTGACAGCTGGTATCTGATTACAAACTGAATTGATTAGGCTTTTGTCCTATGTGCGGCTTATGTATGCCACATTGCTACAGTATTCAACAACTTGATCAAAGTGTGACACACAAAATGAGAATCAGCCATCTGATCTACACATGTTGGTTGAAGTTAGACTTGCCTGTAGTAACAGCAATATATTTTATTTAAAGCCAAGTGTCGATGAGCCATCTTAAAATATGGCAAAATTCATGGAATGGAATTTGAATTAAAAAAAAAACAGTGCTCCATCTCCCTTGTGTATGAATCTTACGAAAGTTATGAAAGTGAGGCGTGGCAATCTGGAACTGATGGTTTCTTGGTGAATATTATTAACTATTAAGTGTGTGTAAGAGACAGAGCATTTAAGCATTTAAATCTGTAAACACTAGATCAATCAGTTGCTTAGAGGCCATCTGTCTGCCAAAGCTAACACCGCTGTAAGCATGACTGCAAGCACACACAAACTGAAGTAACATGCCCTCTTGTTTAGTCTGCAATGTCAACACTGGATGTGACCTCATCTTTTTGACTTATCTGAACCATTTCACACTAGTAAGCGAACACAGACTTCTGTGAGAGCATGCCATCCCTACAATTTCTTCAGACAGGCAGGTCAGAGCAAGTCGAGGTCAGAGGTCATCTCCTGTTTTCAGTACAGCAGATGTGGCGGGACTGAGAGGCAATGAGAGTGGGGGGTTATGCAGCTTCAAAAGGAGCTCATGAAAACTGACACTGCCCATCTGGTGAACATTGGGTGTGCTCAGCAGAAAAATGTCCACGCAGATTAGATGTCTGATCAGTTTATCTAATAAAAAGTTAGTGATTCAGGGGGGTGATGTGTATAACTTTTAAACTAGCTAGAACAGAAGCAGCAGATTCTTTGAGTTAAATCCACTTAAGTATAATAGAGTACACTATTAAACTTTTAATAGAGTAAAATAATCTGGCCTGATGAGAAACCGAGTTACTGTTCATTATTTTCCAATAATAATACATCCCCATGAGTTTTATTCCTCTTATACCACGGCAGTTTGACAAAGATTTCATTTTTTTATTCATTATAAAAAGGCACGTCATACTACTTATCCATTTATTGTTACATCGTATGTTGTGGAAGGTCCGCAAAACATGTTAGGTCCTGTTATCACTTACGTTATAGAGGCTATAAACAGTAATTTCTTCACCTTTCTCTTCTCTCTCAAGAAGTTAATAAAACAAAAAAATGCAGGTTGTGCAGGTACTGAGAAACCAGAAGTCTGCAAAGTCCTCTGTACTGCATACTTAACTGTGGTGGAAAACTGCCTTTTCTCTTTACAGACACCTTCACAGATTAATGAGTGTATATTTTTCTGTGTTAATTAAATGCAGATATTTAAAAAAAAAAAAATTCTGTTTATTATTAGGTTTAGATTATGTGGAGCACCACAGAAGTCTCTGTGAATGAATAAATTCTATGTATTGAATACTTCAGGCATATGTGAGTTGATCCACTGTTACAACTGTAGATTTTTGGTTCTTTTCTTTTATGCCCACTTCTCTCTTTTCTGGTTTATTTTGGTACAAGTTCTCTCGTAATGAGGTACATATGAGGTTGTGAACAGTTTGATTCAGGACAGATACTTAAAGTGCTTGCAAGGCAATTTCATGCAAGGCCATGTGACTATCGTGATGAATAAGTCTTGATGGTCTTATTTAGACTGAAGCATATAACAATTACATTAATCAAAAGCAAATTTACATAATTTGGGTTATTTAAATGTACCGTTTATAATGTTTATAATCATATAATTTCAACTCCAGAAAAACTGCTTGACAATTTTACACTGCATCTGCCTGGTTTCTTAGTTTCAGACTTTTTTTCAGACTATTTCCAGACTATTTCTCAGAAAAGAGCTGAACAGAAAAGCCAAAGGTACATGCGGTCTGATTAGATAGGGTGTATTTGGTAAGGGAAAGCTTGTCAGCGCTTTTATTCATTTATCTTCAGTAAGTGCTTTATCCTGGTCTTGGTCGCAGTGGCTCTGGAGCCTATCCTAGGAACACCGGGTGCAAGATGGGAATACAGCCTGGATGGGATGCCAGTTCATCACAGTAGATCATATGCACACGCATTCCCATGCATTCACATAAGACCATGCAATCTTATTATTGTTTTGTGTCTAAATATTTAATAGGAAGAGATGTGTGTATGCAGTGAAGGTATGAATCTGGAGTCAGATACATACAATGTGTGCAAGTTCTCCCCTCTTCCACTCTGCTTACCCAAGGACATAGCTTTGGTTTTAAAAGTGGGCTGAGACAAATCCTGTGTTGCCAACTCTTTTCAGGGGATATTAGCTAATGCATGCTCAAAAAGTCAAAAAGATGATGTGATAGACTATATTATTTATTAATTACATCATTTTGTGGAAAATAGTAGATTATACCTTATTTCTTAAAGAAGGATGAAGTTTTTGGTCATGGCACCACAAACTAACTATTTACATATTTGGAAAATAGTGCCAAACCATTTATTTATTTATTTATTTATTTATTTACAAAATACTATAATTTCTATCAAGAGCATAGACAAAATGAAGCAGTGGTAAACAGACATAAAGGAAATGGTTTGGGAAGGAATAACTAGCTCATTACTTGTGAATACTTTAAAAAAAAATAAAAATAAAACCAACAAATCCAGCGACAAAGACACTAGGTTGGCAACACTAGACCTACCACAATGGGGTAGTTATCAGCCATTCTTTTGGAAGTGGAAATTGGATTTTGAGGTAACTACACTTATGATTTGATCTGAGTACAGCAGTTCTTGATCAGATATTACTATATTGACTAGTAAAATTATTTAGTTATAACTAACAAAATGACTGAAGGAGAAGCATCCTAGGATGTACGATATCACTATGCTAAATGTTATGGCTAAAAATGCTCCTGTGTATAAGATTACAGTGGTGGGGTGAGTAGAGTTCCCGTCTGTGATCAAAAATCGGGCTGGTATTTATAGTCATCCCTCCTTAGCTCCAAAGCTCCAGGCAGGAACAGGATTATGGGACAGGGTGGCTCAACACTGACTATATGGACTCTTTAAACGTAATGATATCATTATAGATGATCAGATTAGTGTGATTAGTGCAAATTGGTTTCTTTTACTCACTCAATCAATGCGTTTATGACTGATTTATGATATTGTTTTCTGATGCTTGAAACAGATTTTGAATGGATGCTCAAAAGAGGAGGAGTAATGATATCATATATAGGGTTTATAAATACTTCTTTCTCAAGCCGATCACATGCACAAAAATTAAATCATGTGCATATTACACATTTCAAAATAAAGCATTCACAAGAAGCACTAAGCCAAGAGCTGGTTTGTAATCACACCTCCTAGCCAATTATGGAGGCCATCCAGAATAGAAAACATAAGGCAATCATGAGGTTTGCCAAAATATACTCATAAAAGCACATCCAACTCATTACACCATGTGACTTGGTGAAAAATATTGCTTATATGTTTCATGCAGCTTTGCTATCCTATACATCTGTGCAACTCGATATGGAATGACTCATTACCAGACTGCTATGGGTCATATCATTTCCACAGATATGCACTCACACATACACACACACACACACACACACACACACACACACACACACAGTACTCTCATGTGGGGTCCATAACAGAAGTTAGAGGCTGTAGTACCTTTATATTTCTCTCTGATGTTCTCATAAGCTTGCACAAAGCACTGCTCCTCCACATGTCCAGGCAGGCTGGCTGGATTATACATGGCCTTAAGGTCAGGTCAGCACAAATGTCTTCCTTTTACTGTTCTCTTGTTCTCTGTGTCCTTCCTCAGTCAGACGTCCCTGTCAGCCAGGCTGCGTGCATATGTGTGTGTGTGTGTGTGTGTGTGTGTGTGTGTGTGTGTGTGTGTGTGTATAGTGTCTCCCTGCACTCACTCAACACTGAGTGTATGTGTGTGGTTCCGTTCACAGCATTGGCTTCCAGTCCAGACCACCAATACCACTCCCCTTATAAGCTTGAGAAATACCAACCCACACACACACACACACACACACACACACACACACACACAGACCCTCCTTTTAAAGGCCCATACACTAGATCAGAGCACAGAGCTGATTTCTAAGACCAGCTCTATCAAGACTAGTCAGAAAGCAGACATACTAAAGTCCATGTTAACCCCAAGAACACAAAAACTCACTACATGACTAATTCGATCACAAAAGATTAATCTCTATATATAAAGACATGCTAGAGAGTCTTGCACAAATGATACACAGTCTATGAAAGAAAAAAATAAATATTAATAATTAAAAACCACATACAATTATTAATATATAACTACTTCCTTTTCTCTTAAAGATATTCTCATAAAAACTTGGATTTCCTCATAAGAAATGTGGCACAATTACTGGCATCCCTTAGGTATTATTAAGTTATGTACAAAATATATAAAAATATAAAATTTAGAAATATATACACTGCCCTCCAAAAGTTTGGAAACGCCTGAACAAAATAGGGTTTTTGGGCAATATCAGCATAAATCCTCTTTAGTTAGTGACCATTTTGCATTGATAATAAGGGAGAACACTAGGCATCCGAGCAGTCGGTTTATTCAAACATTGACTTGATATATTACTCCAAGCCTCCTGGAGGATTGCCCAAAGATGATTCACACTGGTTGGACACTTCTTACGGACATCACGGTCCAGTTCCTCCCATAGCAGCTCAATGGGGTTAAGGTCAGGTGATTGGGCAGGCCACTCCATGATAGACAAGACACCG
>CM040997.1:7021325-7051741 GCA_022985145.1 Pangasius djambal
AAAATATTATTTTTTCTCAACAAATCAATAGATTATGGAAGATCACATCTTAACAGAGATTTCCCATGATACTGTTGGTGATTAGTTGATGACTTGAATCAAATGTGTCACATTACATTAATGTGAGATAGAATGCTAAGCTCTCCAGTACTAAAGCCAGCCATCTCTGCTATAGTTAAACTCTAACTGGAGGCAATTAAAGAACTGAAGGACATCACCTTGTATTAACCACTTAAAGTCTTGGCTCATTATTCAATTATTCATCTTTAAGCATTATATCCAGTAACTACTATAAATAATTCAGTAACTATAGGAAAACTAAGAAAAAACTCAGTTGCTGTCATTGGGACCAAATGGGGTATAAATATGAGGTTGCATACATGTAAATTACCTTTGTCATCCATTATCAAATATAAACACAAGGAGCTTTCAACACAAAAGCAACAGATGGTTGTTCACAGGTGCAAGTCAGGTAATGGATATAAAAATACATGAGCAGTTTAAAGCACAATCAGGGCCATAATAAACAGTTGGAAATTTGCCAGGAAAAAAAGATACATCGACCAATGGTAAGAAAGACGATGAGGGTGGGAAAGAGGAGCCCAAAAATAACAATTTTTACAATTGAACACTTTAGTTCTTATGATTGTCAAGATGCCACTTCCATAACAACAGGCTGTTTGATAGGTTGCTTTGATAGTGTTGCAGGAAAGAAGCTATTCCTGATACCATCTTACAAAATATAATAACTAAACATCAGCACATGCCAAGGGAACTACAATAATATTGTGTTGTGAAAATCAAACCTTTTGGATGTGCACACCACTGGTGTAGTGAAAAGGAAAACTGTATACAAGGAAAAGTCCCCAAACCCTCTGTAAAATATTTGGGGTTGGTTTTCTGACTCTTTGGGGCTGTTTTGCTTTTAGTAGTCTAGGGGATTTTTGAAAAGATCCCATAGGCATCATAAATTCTGCTACATACCAGGATATCTTAGCCCAAAACCTGGTAGACTCTGCTAGAAGAGTCTGTAGATTTCAAAACATTTCAATAAAAATGTAGTCTCTTTTAGTTCTGTGTTGTTTTAGGTAGCACCATGGTCCTGGAGGTACGTTGTTTCATTTCATCATGTACTAACTAGCTGTATATGGTTGAAATGACAATAAAGTCACTTGACTTGACTAAAAATGGACATGGAATGGACAGCTAGATACGCTTGTGAGACAAAATGCTGTTTGATGCATTTCCAACATTTATTCATTCATCCTTAGTAAATGCTTTATCCTATTTACAGGCACTGAGGTTTAAATGCTTAATTTGTTTATATTTTGTCTAAGTGCCCTTAAGATTGCCCCTAGGTGTGTGTATGAATGAGTGTATGAATGGGTGTGCATGGTGCCCTGCGATAGACTGGCATCCCATCCAGGATCTATTGCTCCCTCACACCCAGCGTTCCCAGGAGAGGCTCTGAATCCACTGCAACCCTGGCCAGAATAAAGCGCTTACTGAAAGTGAGAGAAGTAATTTATAAAATACCACAAGCAGGTTCTAACCATAATAATAACCCCAAATCAGGCGGCATTGTACAAACTTTCTGCGGGAATGGGCAGCAATGGTGAAACTTTCAGCAGGATCTGGTGAGACTGGTCAAACATTCTGCGGGAGTGGGCAGAATTGTTCAAATTTTCCGCGCAAGTGGATGGGATTGGTAAAACCTTCTGTGGGAGCAGGAGGGACTGGTCAGATTTCCTGCTGGAGTGGGAAGGACCGGTCAAACTTTCTATGGGAATGTGCAGGATTGGACAAACTTTTTGTAGGAGTGGGAAGGATTGGACAAACTTTCTGCAGGATTGTGTCAAGAGTGTCTGTGGGAACAATCCGGATTGGATTTCCTTTGGAAGCAGGAGGGATCTGGAAAAAATAGTTCTGTGCACACCTCTACTTAACAATGGTCTATTTACTATTAACTCCAATCTCGAAAGCCTCATGCCTTTAAAGCTTTTAAATAAGTGTCATCCAGTGTGAATGAGGTCAGAAAAAAGCACAATATAACAACAATGCATGTAAAATTGTGCAATGCATATTATACTTACACAAAACCTCAGATTCTTTCTATAAACTCTATAGCCATCCAATGGAATAGTTTGTTCCAGGGAACCTATATACTGCTGATTTAGCAAAGTGTTACAGTGAATTAAAATAAAGAACCAAAAAATAAAGCAATCCAGCCTGTCCATGTGGCAGCTTTCTGTGATATAATTTAAACACTCCCAAACAGCTTAATTATGCCTCATATACCTGTTTGTTTCAGTATTTCGTAGAATTGTTGCCAAGTGTGGAGTAAAAACAGCCATTTGTGAACTATTAATCAGTCAGAGATTCAGCTCAAACTGCTTTTGGCTGAATCCAAAAAAGGATTCAATTCTACACGTTAATGTTCACCCACTCAGGACCTATAGAGTCTCTTGGGAACCACGTAGAGCCAAATCTGCCCAGCATTTCTGCTATTAGGCAGCAGCTTTGCTTTCCCTTAATACAGAGTGATGAGAAATGTTTCTCCAGTAGCTTTGGAAAACTTGACTTTGGAAAACTGACATGGCATGCCAAGTTAAACATCATAACATGGTTTTGTAAGCTACACTGAAAAAGAATGGAATATGTGGTCAGTCAGATTTAAGAGGCCATATTATGTATAGTTTCGATAAAAACATACATAAAAAGATTTCTTATCAAAACACGATTTCATTGCCTATACTAAACTTAATTTAAACAAGTTTCTAATTACTAGATTGAATTATGTAGAGTGAGTGTGATTCACATAGTATTAACTTGAACTAATTATGTTATGAAACGGCAACAATGGGAACTATAACTACAGAATTAAATGAATGCAATTAAAGCACATGCGGTGGTAATGTGGTTTTGGCAAAATGCCAGCGACCTGCATTTGAGCCTCACATCAGGTGAGAGTGCATAGTTTGATTTTATTTTGTTTTTTGAGTACATGTCAAATCATGTTGGATTTGTAAAAACAAACTGTGTTAATGTAACACAACTCAAATGTGTGGAACCGATGTACACGTTTGAATCAAGTAAATGAGGGTTTTTTTTTTTTTCCCAATGTGTATTGTAAAATTACTAAAATTGCAATGCTGTTGGAATTGGGATGTATTGATGCTATTTAACAAAAAAAAAGAGGTTTTTAAAGGACAAGGAATAAATATTCGCCTAAGGGGTGGTGTTCTTTGGTGTGTTCATCACATAGATGCTAATCTCTATCACAGTACAACTAGTGTAATGCAGTTGTATTTAAAAGAAAATGCTGCTAATATCTTGGTTTTCATATTTTATATTCTTTCTATTTAGGATTTTATTTATAAATCTCTAATCTCTTGTTTTTATTTATATATCTCATACATTTACACATTCTTTATGCAGTCTGGTACAGTCTGAGAAAGGTGGGCTATAGTTAAAACTATAAACTCAACTGAAAGCCACTGCAATAAAGGATGTGCACAAAAAAGGTTGGACAGTGCAACATATACACACATTTCAAGGTCTGGTGGTAGTTTAACAGGTAATTCATATGCTCGAATTGAAAAGCCTTCAAACACAAAAGGGTTTTCTTCACAAACAGCACTCAAATTTCAGCAATAAATCTAAATGAAAAAGCTTCATTAGTTACTCTAGTTCAAAATAACCCAAAACATGCTCTTGGTAAAATGACTTTAAAAGGTAAAATGATTTAAAAGCCCAGGTGTGAGCAGCTCTGAAATGCAGCTACTGCAAAAGCCAGGAACCCTTAAGTGTTTAATCTAAACCACATTTCTGCTCCCCGAACACAGTTGTTTAAACTACTGACCCCATGTGGTGGCTGTAAGTAACAGATATTACAAGTAACATGAAAAAGCCTTAGCTACTGAGAAAATGGAACAAAACAGTGCTGTTTTGTGGCTATATCTGAAATGATTTCCATCGTTAAAATCATTAAGCCCACCATCACAGACTCGCGAAAGACCTAAGATATACATAAAGATATATAAAGTTAAAACAGAACAGGCAGAGGGAAAATAATGAATAAATAATTGATTGGGCATCTGAATTTCCATTGCTTATCAAGCATGGGTCAGTAGGCTATAGACCATAAAGTAATTACCACATGACAGTATGAATAATGAAGTTATTTAGAATAATGAAGAACTACTCTAAACCACTTTATCCCAAACATAACTCTAAGACTCATGTCCCAGAGTTCCCCTTCTTTGCACTCCTATATTTTCACTGCATTAATATTACTGATCAAATCAGCTGCTATTAAAGAGGCCACTATGGCAGCTCACAAGGAAACCTGTGGAGTTTGTAATACCTACACTCTACAAACAGGTCATTAATGACATGTTTCTACTTGTTCTGTAATTTCATATATATTAAAATACCTAAAAACATAGAAAGAGCAATAATTACAAATAAATAGGTTATTGGTCTTTTTTAAATTCTATTGCACCTTCCCTTTTCAAGAATAATAATCACATTTACCAGATGTAAACAAGTATCAATATTACATAAATACATAAGTAAACACAGGGAAAGACAAAAAAAACAACAGGAATCGTTTCACTGCTAGATTCACTGCTTGTACAAGGTCTCCCTCAGGGCGACCTGTTAGAAGGAGGATCTGGTGAAACCACTCAGTGCTTGTCGGTAACAGCAACAGGAAAAAGTCAGGAAGAGCATACCATTTACAATTTCGCTGCCAACTTCAGCTGATAAGAGATCACCCGCTGTGCTTGTCAGAGATGGCACAGAGAGAAACCTAAATACATGGAGATATTGATAGCTTGTCACAGTTATTTGCCAAAAAAAAAAAAAAAAAAAGTTATGGCACTATGGAGATAATAAAAATTCGTTTCACTGGCATGTCATAATTCTGATATATTGCCTAGATCTACTTAGGCATTCAATCAATATAATTAAGATATCTTATATTGATTATATCCAGTTTATGAATGTATTTTAATATATTTATGAGATAAATGAGATAAATAAAATATGGGGTGTGTATGTGGGTGTGTGAGTGGTGCTCTGTGATGGACTGATGTCCCATCCAGGGTGTATTCCCGCTTTGCCTCTTTTTTTTTCAGTGCCCTCAGATATTACTCATATAAGCTATGATGATATAAACATGGATCCCATTTTTCCATTTCCGATAGAAAACAGATCAATGAATGGTCTGGTATCGGATACTGAAACTGATCTAAAACTGATATCCTCCCAGCAACACTCAGTGAGTCATCTCATTGAGCTTCTGTTTCCAAGTTATGTGAAAGGTCACAGGCATGAATGCGGTAGGCTTTAACTGTTGTGTCAGTAAATATAGTATCACTTACATTCATTGAATAAAATCAGTATATAAGATCTTAAAATGTATCAAAACCAATCTGATTCTAATACTGAGTCTACTCAGTTTTAAAAAAAGAAGTAAAAACAGGTCCGAGTAGCTGTTTTTAGGGGGGTTTATATGAGCTGCTTCACTTTGTCCTTTGTGTGGACTGACTGAGTAATCATCATCAATCTTCAGCCACAGGATGGTGGTCTAGAGTGCAAACATTACACTATTCCTGCTTTTTGCACTGACCATTGATAATCCACCACTAAATGGCACTTTCATATCCAAGGGTAAAGGGCATACCTATAGAGAGTTTTTTTTTTTTTTTCTCACATGTTAATTAATACTGAGGCTCTGAATGGTTATGTTCAGAATATCACCATTACCTGGTACACCCCCTGTGTAGTTTAGTACAAGCCACCTAGTAGCTGTGTATTCCAAAACATGCCATATATAGCCTGTGTAGGAAGAAGCCATGATCTCCAAGTAGAAATCAGTGTACTGGGAAATACAGGAAATTATCAATGATAGGGTGGTGTGATGAACTGTTACCAGTGTTTTGTTCCTCTTACAAAACACGTACACCACACTTACACCACTCGTACACCACAGAAATTTGCCAAGAATGCCATTTTTTATTTATTAATGGACACATTGTACTTTTTTTCTAATACTGTATATATTTTGCTCATAAACGTTGATTATGATCCTGATTCTTCACTGGCACATTGGGGATTTCACACTCTCTTGCCTGTTTAGCTGCTACATCAAATGTCCTATATATACTCCATCAGCAAACGCAGAGATGATGAAAGAGTTTTCAATCTCTCCTCAAGAAAATGAAAAAGTAAAGACAGCAGTCAGTAGCTCTCAGGGAACAGCAACTCTGTTGGCAAACAAGAGGCTAGGCACTACACCAAAGAAAACATTCTCGGTAAACACATGCACACAAACGCGCACACACACACACACACACACACACACACCTAGTGCCTACTTGGTTTTACACCATGGAGTGCACTGTGCATACAAAATACTGAGTATGCTTACACAGGACAAGTTAAACACTGAATCATGCAAGTGTTGTGTGCTTGTGTCGTGTGTACATAATGTCACCTCACATCCATGCAACCTTAAGATTCATTCATGCTAGCTTTATGAAGGTCATTTTGAAATATTTAGCATCAGTACATAAAACTGGACATGCATTCTAATAATACAAACAGTTGATAACACTGTTCTAATATGATGAAGTCCAGTCACTAGGTTTACTATGAGACATTTATCATTACATACAAGCCCTTAGCGGTTAGATCAGATGTCTAAGTTTGATATTTATGATAAAATCCTTGAGAACTGTGAAATTTCTTAATTTCATAGAAATAGTGTTTTACCACCAGGCAGTGTGTTATGGAATGTTACAGTAAAAAAAAATTGTGATCCTGGATGTTGTTGTTAGTTCTGTTGTCAGTCAGTTTAGACACCATTCTAAAGAATCACTAGGGCTGCATCCAGATGTGGAGAATACTTGCGTAACTGTACTTTGCTACTGTACCTAAGTACTATTTTGAATTATTTGTATTATTCAAGTATTATTAAAGTTGAACACATGTACTATTACTCAAGTACATTTACAAGAGACGAAACATACCTTTTTACTCCTATTTAAATTTTAATTTAAAGTAATTTAATAAAAATCAAAAGTACTTATTACAAATCTCAAACACCATGATTTTTCTTTTTCTTTTTTTTTTTTTTTTTTACTTTTTTAATAATAAAAATGAAATAGCTACCTTTAAAATTCACCATAAAATCTAAAGAATTATGTAATTTGTATGTTAATGTAATTTAGCTAGTTAAGTTTTGTAAAATAGTTTGTTAAAATAGCTAGCTGATTAGGTTTGTAAATTACCTTGCTAAATGAGCTAGCTTGTTACAATTTTAAAATAGGCTTCTGTTGCTAATGTGCCTTAGCATTCATCTCAAAAAAGGCTACTAAGGATTAGAGAATCAGCAAGCAAAAATTCTAAGTTTTTCTGAGTTAGCAGAATATTTTTCCTTATGACTGATATGACTGCAAACTAGCTAGTCCATGCAGGGTTGGAAATGATACACCTCTGGTCAGCTCTTTTAATCAGTTATAATATTTAAAATATTTACCTTTTACTCATGAATGCTTGGGTATGTTTATATACTATATGGCCAAATGTATGTGGACACCTGACCATCACACCCACATGTGGTTCTTTCCTAAACTGTTGCCACAAAGTTGGAAGCACACAATTGTCAAGAATGTCTTTGTATGTTGTAGCATTAAGATTTCCTTTCACTGGAACTAAAGAAGACAAACCTGCTCCAGCAGGACAATGCCCCTGTCCATGAAGACATGGTTCACCAAGGTTGTTGTGGAAGAACTTGAGTGGTCTGCACAGAGCCCTAACCTCAACCCCACTGAACACCTTTGTGATGAACTGGAACACCAAACTCACATCGGGTCTTCTCGCCAGACATCCGTCCCCAACCTTTTGTGCTGTTATGGCTGAATGAGTACAAATCCCCACAGCCATGTTCCAATATCTAGTGGAAAGCCTTCTCAGAAGAGTGGAGGTGCCCACATATTTTTGGCCATATAGTTTATGTAGATACTTTTTACTATCACTAAAGTAGATTTTTGCCTCCATACGCCTACTTTTTATTGATTTTTTAAGATTTTGACATAGAAAGCATACTTTCGCTTAAGTCCATCAGAATTCATGTACATTTATATTTACATTTATTCATTTAGCAGATGCTTTTAACCAAAGTGACTTACAAGTGAGGAAATACAAGCAAAGTGATATATCAAGCAGAGAACAATACAAGTAATGCTACCGTACAAGATTTAGAGTTGTAGGTGTAGAGGTGTAAGAGCCACTGTAAGTGCACATTTTTATTTATTTATTTATTTTTTTTTTTTGAGTGGGGACAAGTTAGGGGTTAGTTAAGCATTCAAGGACGAGGTGGGTCTTTAGCCATTTTTTGAAGACAGTGACGGATTCTGCTGTCCGGATTGAGGTTGGAAGTTCATTCCACCACCAAGGGACAGTCAGTTTGAAAGTTCTGGAATAGGATCTCATGCCTCGCTGAGTAGACACTACCTGGTGTCGGTCGCATACTATTTACTTAATAGTATGTCAAAATAATACACCAGCAGTTCTTACTTCTTATAGTGGAGTACTATTTAGAACAAATTTACAAATTAATTTTTAACAGTTGTAGGATAAGAGTGTCATCTGCACACTTCAGAATGTGTCTGTTAATCTGCTGGCTGTTCATCTGTGTATGCTAGGGCGAAATAATGGGAATAGCATACAGCCTTGAGGGATGCCAATAGACACAGAACCACTCCACTCCTCTCTACTTTTCACATCCAAGAACAATAAAAATGCATCAGATCCACTTTTCTAAGTGTGCGAGATGATTGTTTATGAAGTGGTGTGGTGTGTTTCACTGTACTGCAGCAGAAGCAGTACTCTGATTCAGACCTCCCCTTACCTGCGATGCGGATGACCGCTCTCTCAGCAGGGTCCAGAACATCTCCAGATGCCGATTTAGAACGTTTGACACGCTGGTGCTTGGCCAGATTCCAGGGCAGGGTGTCTCCGGGGAAGGCTGAGGAGCACAGCTCGCTCCTACTCTCCTCTGATGCAGACCTCTCTCGGAGACGTGGACGAGGAGTCACAGACATTGCCTGCAAAAAGTTTACAACACAGTAAGACTTTTTGGTATTCATGTTTTTTATATATTTGCTGCCAAGGTTTAGACAGCACTCTCCACCATCGCCATTAAAGCATCAGGGGGGAATATCTATTGGAAGAACGATGTTCATCACTCCAGTACTTTTCCAGAGACTTGTAGAGTCAATGCCAAGGCACACTGAAGCTGTGCTGGCAGCTCGCTGTGGGCTACAATGAGCTGACTCAGCAAAACCAAGCTGAAATATCTCAGGAAACACTTATAAAGCAGTTATACATTTTTAAAAAGTCTAAAGCCAAATAAGAGGCTCATTTACAGAGTATTATCATTAGTTATCACCGTGTGCAAGGTATACCCACCTAAATACTGTTTTGTTCATCATACTTAAGTCTCATTTGTCGGTAGCCAATGCAAACTATTGCTTTTGCACTTATTATTGCAATAGTAACTCTTACAAAACTCACAACAGCCTAGTCCTTTTTTTCTAGAACAAATATTATCAGAAGTCATTAAATAATAAATGTTGTTTTATAGACACACCTCCATAATTATTGCCATCTTTCATAAAAATGAGCAAAAATGGCAATGACACAAATTTCAAACTCAAATAATCAGAGAACCACTCACTTTTAGTGGTTCTCGCCAGTATTTTCCCTCAAAAACAAATGCAGCAAAGTTATTAACACTTAAAAGTACTTTAAAATGAATGCAAAAATTAAAAAAAAAAAAAACAGACAGCTAGATCTGTACAAGTAACAGACATAACAATACCGCTATCAGCCTGTAGCAGTTAAAATACTGCCAGTAAACATACACATGAGTAACTCTCCAGGGACGGTTTCAGCAAATATTGATGTTAAGGTGGCAATAATGTTGAAACCATTGTTGTGCAGGAAATTGCACTATATAAGAAACGAATTTTAAATAAGACTATACAGCACCCCGGCTCAAAAGATCACTCATTGCATGCAATATTCATTTTCTTAAAAGGTGCCAATAATTCTGGAGTGGACTGTAATTTTCCATTAGCAGGGAAAATGGGGGCATGGGAGGAAGTCTTTTTTCCCTCTTATGTAATTCCTACAATAAATTAAAGATGGAAAGCGCTGAAAGAGGTACTGTAGGCTTTCCTACCAAGGCTCTCTTTATGACTATAAGACTGAGAGAAAATGTGGCTTTCGAACTGCGGCTTACACCAAGTACAAATTATAATTATATAATGCAGTAATTAGTAGCAGTAGATACATAGCAAAAATGAGTGTTAAGTAAAATTATACGCATTTAGTCAAATGCCTGCTTTCAGTTCACAGTATTTTTCACTTTAAATAGATGTGGTCCTTTATCAACGTGTGTTATACTACCACAGCTCTGCTGAATGCTTCATTCTGATTGGTCAGAAAGTGTTGATTAATTTTCTATCACAGCACAGCTACGACAGTAGTTTGACTGCAAGGTTTATATTAATGCGCTTGTTTTAATATACTAGCATTTCCTTAGTAATAACTAAACAGGTACTTGTATGGAGGACACTCTACACAAACCAACAAACAAAAAAAGTGTGTAATTGTTCATATGGTGACGTTTTCTGTAGATGACATTTATTTAACATTTTGTTGAAGAAGTCTCCAGTGTCATCACTCTGAAACAGTCTGTAGTAAAGCTGTAATTTTAGGTTTTCAGACACAGGAGAGTCTTCAGAATGGAGGCCTTTGCGTTTTGCTGTTTCACAGTAACACGATAAGCTGCATTTCTGCTGTCTTTTCTGCTGGTGAAGGTACGAGTGTTTATAACTGGCATAATGCAAGTCATATCAAGAACTTGTTTTGCGGATGTTACACAACATTAAACTTTACTATAAATGGATTAAATGTATGATATATGTTTTTCTATGACAAAAATTGTTAGCGTTGGCAAATTGCTGTAGTGTAAGAGAATAAGAAGAATAAACCATTTCAGGATGTGCTGTGGAAAATATTCAACTTCAAGGTGGTAACAGTAACTCTGCTTCACACAACCCTGTCACTGATTATTTTCCTTATAACAGCATACATGTTGGTGAATTGATGACAAATAGGCCCTGGGAATTCTGGGAAGACCAATACTGCAGTCCTGTGAAAACCTATGGGAAGTGGGCCTAGCTTTTGTGCCATTCTACAAAATAAAACATAGTCTTAAAGGACCGTGACATGCAGAATTTTTATTTACTAAACCACACCTTTTTTTTGGTTATTGCAGTGTCCACTACTGCTGAAGGTCGCAATATGCAAATGAGCTCCAGCTGCTGAGCGTCCCAACCAATCAGGGTTTGTTTCAGGCGAGAGTTGTGACGATTCAAGACTGTCACCTGTTCTGACGCAAATCATCGTGGTCTAATGAAGGCTATTAAAACTTTACCGCTTTACAGTTAGAAACAAAAATACCAAATTCACAGACAAGCCCATATACAGTATTATTTGCAAATAATACAATCATGATTGATAGATACTGAATATCAATTTGAGGCATCTGTAAACTGTTTCTAAACTGTAAAGTGTAAATGACCCGTCATGAATGAGCCATCATTAACACTAAGTCATCACGCACAGCACTTTGAGTACACTGCGCAAAAATATGGCCATCACAACCAAGAGCATGCAATGATGCAGCAAAACACCGGCGCGTGCCTGCGGGAGAATAAACCCGCATTCAAAAGGGAAAAAAGAGTTTCTCCATTCTGGCTGTTCACCTTCAGCAATGCACTTCTAATTTAGCTTCACTTACAACTTCTAAATCTGTCACAACGACACATTAAAGCATCAAACCCAGCATCACGCTGACAAACTTAATAATTATCCAGTCAGCCTGCGGAGAGGCTGCGTCCTAAACCGCATACTACCGCACTAAACAGTATGCGGTGCTTTCGGGCACTATCTTGACCTGCATAGGCTATGCTACTTTGGCATATTTACCACCTTTACAATTTAGGACATGGTGTATAAATAGCATGCAAACCGTTTTCTACTTGAGCAATATCCATCACTGTGCGCCGCCTAATCAAATGTCTGCAAGAAAAGATTTACCGGAAGTTGCTTGATTGGTGAGAATCCGCTGCGTCTGATTTTGTAGGGATCAGCAGAGAATCACGGCAGTAAATGCAGCACGGAGAGGATTACACGCTCCTGATGATGCAGACGCGCTCAATAGCGATATCACCTCCTACATCAGGACGCATCATTTACACCAGGCTCGGTCTCTATTCACCGGGACACAAATGCTAGACAGTGGAGCGCACTACTTTACGCACTATTCTACACAGCACAATGAGGCAGTCACTGAAGCAATAGAGTCTCTGTGTCAAACTGCACACTGATGACCCTTTCTCACTATAACCCTGCGCATTGCGTAAAAACCTCGAATTCTCTGTCCAGCAAAGCCGCAACTGCATGTCTTCTTGCATAATTTGGACAAAATTACAGGTCATTTGCTATCTATGCAGTAAGGACATGACTTGCAATATATTAAAGGTGCAGTCTGTCATTTTCAAAAAAAAAATTCTAGACATATAATAATAATAATAATAATAATAATAATAATAATATGTACTATACCACAGCACTGTTGAATTCCTGAAAGTGGCTAGTCAGAAGGAGTTGATTCATGTCCTTTAACAGCACTGTACTGTCAGTACTTCTGGTCGTAATTCAGATCATAGGTGCTCATATCGTTTCTATAGTAACAACTCATTCACAAGGACTTGTGTGGCCGATGATCCACATAAACTAAAACTACACGGTATCCGAAAAGACAGGAACCAATGACAGTAAAACTACATACTTAATTTTGTATTTGTTATTATTATTTAAAACTTACGCTCTACATGATTACTCTTACACTCTACGCATCTTCTCAGTCACTGTATCACATTTTCAATTCCAGCCTGAAAGATAAGCTCCAACAACACCCAGTACAGAACTGCTCAGCTCAGCTCCTTAATAGGCAACTCAGGTTTAAACACATAGAGTGAGGATTGTTGGTGGTAAAAGTTGGCTAGTATACAGTACACTAAACAAACCAGGTATTTCAAAGCAAAAATGTTTGATGTCATGACATCAGCTCACATTACAGCCCCGTTAAAGGCGAGACTGGTTTAAATTTACAACTCCATGTTATTTGAAGTATATGGCAGGCTGAAGGAGAAGATTTTAAAAATGCTCTCAGTACAATTCGAATTCATCTCACAGGCAGCAGAATGCTATACATAAATATTACATACTCCTCCTTTAAAACATGGCATGCTTAGTGATTGGCCTGAATTAGAATCATCAGAAGCGTTACATATTTTTGAATCACATGAATGAAGAGTCTATTTACATATTTCAGTTACTGTGATATAATAGTATTGCTACGGCCATTATTGTGATACCAGTTAACCTCCACAATAGTGTTGGCCTATACTTGCCAGATTTCTAGAAATTCCATCCAGACTTTTTGCAGTGAAAGAGGCTTTTTTTTCACCATCATACTTAAAAGACAAACAATAAATATTGCAAATGTCCAATGTCAATTTAGTTAGAATGACAGAGAAGAAAAAAAAAACGTGAGCAATGCTTTTAGTCAGTGTCTATGCCTGGGAAAATCTTGTGTAATAGGTTAACAAAGCATTCAATGAAGACAAATGACTTGGTACAATGAGGCATGGGCTTAACAGGAGGAGGGGTTTGAGCTAACTGTGCATGCCATCCAGCCTTAGTGCCAGTCTCAGTGCCAACTTCTCCAAGCTGTACCTCCCTGGAGGAATTAACTCTGTGCTTCATCCTAGTTAAGATACAGCTGAATATACAGAGAGCCTTTACCCTTAACCTAGCATATCCATGGAGCTAGCAATTTCAGCTGCAGTACAACAATATAAATAACAATATAAATTGGTGGCGAAAAAAAGGATTAGGTTTGAGGATGAAATTGAGCAAACTAAGTATACATTGATTAAAGAAGCTGTTACAGCTCCGAAACAGTGTGTTTATCACTGCAAGCAATCAGCACTTTCACTTCAAGTCTTAAAGCGGCAGTTTGTAATTTTCAGAGCCCCCTGCTGCCTGTGAGGCAAACTGTAACTGCAATGAAAACACAGTCAATCTTTCCATTCTCAGTCTCACCCCACCCCTCTGCTGAAGCTTTTTTAAGAAAAAGAGTTGAGCAGCTCTGCTTCCTTGGGGCAGGCCTAATTTCTGGGCCAGAAAGCTTTAAGCAGAAGCCTGAAATGAAGCTAACAAGTTCCAATGCATGGCCCTATTTTGAATCACAGTTTTACTAACATATCTTTGAGCTCATATTATTAAATGATTATTAAAGGTCTAGAAACAGTTTTAAAAACAACAAACTGTACCTTTAAAGATGTGACCTCTAGTTTAAAACATTTTTATAAAATGCCATGCATCAGCAGTATGACAGGTTCAACAATTTCTATTCTGAAGCAGCATAATGTAAATGAATTTATAGCAACATCAAAAGGATGAAGTTAACGTAATTAGGTAAGGTACAGTTCGCTTGCTAAGTAGAGGTGAGAGGAGACTCACATTCTCTGCAGATTCAAAGGTTATGGCTTCAGGTGCAATGGTGACCTTCAGACGGCGTTTGTTCCTCTTCCTTACTGTGGTAGAGTTTTCTAATTCATCCTGTTTTTCTTCCTTCCCCTCATTTATCACCTTCTGCTTCTCCTCCTTCACTTCTTTCTGCTTCTCCTCCTTCACTGCTTTCTGCTTCTCTTCCTTCACCACCTTCTGCTTCTCCTCCTTCACTGCTTTCTGCTTCTCTTCCTTCACCACCTTCTGCTTCTCCTCCTTCACCGCCTTCTGCTTCTCCTCCTTCACCACCTTCTGCTTCTCCTCCTTCACTGCTTTCTGCTTCTCTTCCTTCACCACCTTCTGTTTCTCCTCCTTCACCACCTTCTGCTTCTCCTCCTTCACCGCCTTCTGTTTCTCCTCCTTCACCGGCTTTTGTTTTTCCTCCTTCTCCACCTTCTGCTTCTCCTCCTTATTCTCCTCTTTTAAGTCTTTCAGTGCTTTCTGCTTCTTCTCCTTCTTCTCCCCTTTCAATGCCATCTGTTTCTCCTGAGTCGGAGGAGTTGCCAGTGTGATCATTCCAACAATCCCATCGTTAACCAAAGCTGAAGTGACACTTCTCTCCTTCTGCTTCTTCTTCCGCTGGAAGAACAATGAAAACAAGGTATTCATTCCACTTGCAAGGAAACAACAATTGAAACAGTTGCAAAATCACTCTGCTGAACTGTTCGAGCTGAATGCAAGTGACTGTACAGCACAAGGGCAACACTGAGTAAACCACAAAGAGGTTTTAGCAGTGAATTATGTGGGTGCTTTTCTGCTGCCTACTTCCAAGATCACACAAAGGGCTTCTTGTTAGATGGCCAATGACTGTGATTGGGGGTGTCAGGTAAACAAATAAAGTTTGGCTCTTTTCATGGCTACATCAAACAGAATCTGCACTCAAGATGGCATTTATTTATATGTGAAAATCATTCATTCATACATCTTCAGTAGCAAACGTCGGTTTTAAAAAAAAAAACTATCTCGGTCAGGGTTGTTTTGGATTTGGAGCCTATCCTGGGAATACTTGGTATGTGATAGGAATATACCCTGGATGAGATGCCAGTCCATTTCAAGGCACAATGTATGCGTATATTCACATCTAGGAGAAATTTAGAATAGCTAATTCAACTACTGCCATATTTTGGGACAGTAGAAGGAAACCAGCGAACCTGGAGGAAACCCCCATGGACATAGGAAGACCATGTAAAACTCTACAGACAGTAATCCGAACTCAGGATTAAACTGGGGAACTTCACTGTGCCACTATGCCACTATACAGAAACATTCTATATACAGTGGGGTCCAAGAGTCTGAGACCAGAAAATGCTTATGAAAATGGCAAATATGAATGTGAAAGTTTTTTTGCATTCTTTTTTAATTTAATACAACTGTTTTTTTTATTACAAATTATATTATTGACATGAACTTAAGTGAAAATTATAATCTTCAAGTCAAGTGGCTTTATTGTCATTTCAACCATATTCAGCTAGTGCAGTACACAGTGAAACAAAACAAAGTTCGTCCAGGACCATGGTGCTGCATAAAACAACACAGAACTACAAGAGGCTACACGTTACTACATAAAGTGCACGTGCAAACGTGTGCAAACAGCAAGAGACAGTATAGTAACTACTAATACAAGACAATAGGCACAGTAAGAGACAGTGCGGCACCAACCAGTACAAATCTTTGAAATATTTACATGAATTTCAGAGTTTCTGAGTATTTGGTTTGTTCTCTTTTTGCTTTAATGACAGTGTGCACTCGAGCTGGCATGGACTCCTCGAGCTTGCGTGAAACCTTATGATCCATTTTAGATCAAATCCATCAGAGTGTCGTCTGAACGCACGCTTCAGTAGAAGAGATTAGGCATCAGGAAAATCTGACCTTTTGTACAAAGCAGTTAACGTGGTCACTATCAAAAATTGCTTAAATAGGGACTTGGAAATAGTGCATAATCTTGAATATTAATGTTCCAGATATGTAACATTAAATTTTTTTCTTCGTTTTTTGTTATTTCAAAATTCTTCTTCTGTTTGTTTCTAATTTTAAATGAAAATGAAATGAAAATATCCCAGATTTTCAACATGGCCTCAGACTTTTGGACCCCACTGTATAATTATTCTACAAGCCTTCTCTGCAGTGACAGAGAGCTAGAAAATCATTAATACCATTACCTACTGCTTCAGGAACATGGAAGTTGATATAGGGCGATCTAGGGTGAGTTTTGCCTATGTAACATCAATTCCCTACGAGACATTCTGCAGAAATTGCAAAGCAGTGTAGCACTCCTGAGTACTGGCACTTGCTCCAACTGTCATGTTTAGTGTTCTGTTCATCCTACAGCTATCTTCTACTCATTTCTGGTCAGTTAGTGGGAATGTAGTCATGTATCACTACTTATCACAGCAGTGACCATCTTAGAATAGTGGCTTAATCATTTTTTGCATTGTTTTTAATGTAGCTAATAAGCCGGCTAAAAAATGCAGTTCTGCTCATAAGTTTACATACCCCTGCCGGAACTTGTAAAATGTATTCCTTTTGTTTTTAGAAACACAGTACATACAAAACACATTTCTTTTATTTAGTAATAGTGCTCAGATGAAGCGCTTTATTTATCACCACAGAAATTTCCATGTATTATATTAATCATAATTATAACTGAAATTACAAACGCAAAAAAACCCTCTTCAAAGGTTTACATACCCTTACTTCTTAAAATTGCATGTTGTCCCCATGAACATCAATGACAGTTTGCAGCCTCTTATGACAGTTGCGAATGAGTACTTTTATTTTCTCAGGTGGTAAAGTTACCCTGTCTTCTTGGCAAAAAGTCTCCAGATCCAGGAAGTTATTTAGCTGGCTTGCACGTACTGCACGTTTGAGTTCTTTCCAAAGTGGCTCAATCATGCTGAGGTCTGGAGACTGTGAGGGCAACTCCAGAACCTTTACTTTCTTCCTCTGCAGGAACTGAAGGGGCAACTTGGCCTTGTGCTTTGCTTCGTTGTCATATTGGAAAGTCCATGTGCGCCCCATATGCAGCTTCCACGCAAATTTTTGGATAATGTGATGCATATATCTTTCCATCATTTTGACCAAATTTCCTGTGCCACTGTAGCTCACACACCCCCAAAACACCAGAGATGCACAGACATGCTTCATGGTAGGGATATCTTTCTTTTCATAGGCTCTGCTGACTCCTCTCCAAACATAACATTTATGGTTGTTACTATAAAGCTCAATTTTTGTCTCATCACTCCAAATTACTATATTCCAGAATTCTTGAGGTTTCTCTAGATGCTGTTTGGCTAAGTACAAGCTTTATAATTTTATGGTGGCAGCGTAAAAATGGCTTTTTTCTACCAACTCTACCATGCAGCCCATTTTTGTTCAAGCATTCCCTTATTGTACAGTCAGAAACAGCCACCCACTTAGTTTCAGATAAGTAGTAGGCTAAGTAGTAGGGTTTTTCTTTGTATCTCGTACAACTTTCCTGGTGGTTGTGTCAGAAGTCTTTCTTGGCCTACCTGATCCTGACTTGGTATCCACAGAACCACTTTTTTTTTATCTTGAATTCGTTTGAATAATGCTTTTGAGTTGCATTTTCTAATCTTTGGATATTTTTTTATAACCTTTTCCTAATTTATAGCATTATATTACTTTTTCTTACAGATCATTTGACAGCTCCTTTGCTTTCCCCATATTTTAGCATCCAGCAAATTCAGGGAAGGCATAGACTAAATGCACGAGATTTCCCTAATAACTAAGAAGCATACTGACTGTTCATGCACATACACCGATTACAATACAGCAAGACACTGGTGCAGAGTCTTAACTTCACAGTGATCTCAGTATCCTTGAGTGAGTATTAACAGGCCCAAAATACAAAGGTATGTAAAGGGTATGTTTTGAAGAAGGTTGTTTGTGTAATTTCAGTTATTATCGTGATTAAAATAATGCTTGGAAATTCCTGTGGCGGCTTCATCTGAGCACTATTACTAAATAAAGGAAAGGTGTTTTGTATGATCACTAATATGTCTTAAAAAAAACATCTTACAGATTTTGCCATGGGAATGTAAACTTATGAGATGTACTTAAAAGTATATATATATATATATATATATATATATATATGTGTGTGTGTGTGTGTGTGTGTGTATCAGTGTGTTCAGTATTTGTAAGTATTACAATAAATAAAAAATATAATATAATCAATTATATCATGAATGTATTTATACACAGCCGATGAAGGACTTTTGTCCAAACTTTGTGTACTTCACTCAAACATCTACGATTATTACTCTAGTACTCCCTGGATGTATACAGTATACTGTATAAGTTCTTTAATAAAGTTCATTCGCTCATTACTGGCCTCTAGAGGCTTCTATACCGTGTATATTATTGAAATACTGAAGGTACAGCTAGGCAAAACACATGGTTCAAAATACCTGCACTCATAAAATATGAAAAATAATATGCCAGAAGCGTCCCACTGCAAAGACACATGCATTTCAGAGAAAAGACAAAAAAACCAAGTGTTATTATAAATTATAGGTTTAGAGTTATTATGGTTTTTGAGTTACCTGACTTTGATGCTTCGTCTTTGCGTTCTTCTTCATGGCTGGAATCAAAAAGGGAAATTCAAATGACCGTATACGTAGACATACAAATGCTCACAGCACAAGAGTGATCGGAAATACACAACTTATATTTGGCTGGATATAAGAAGAAGAAGGGAAAAACAACATTAGGGAGGCAAACATATACAGCCAGAGCACAACGGTAAACAAAGAAGGCTGCTGAGATCAGGCTTGTTTTAGTACAGCTTGAGGAAAGGCCCCAGGCTCCTTCCTGACCCACAGCAACTGCCTGGATCTCTCTGCGAATATTCATCATCCATACTCAGCATGTGAAGGCCTGTTGCCTGTAGTGGCCCTGCATTTAAGAGACACCCTTAAGCATGTAGGCATGTTATAAAGATTTAGCCCATTATTCACTACTGATATGGGGGCTCATGCAGATACAGTGCTACATTCTACTAACATAACTGCATAAATGTCAAAGGATTTTGAAACTGGACCCTGATTGAACACCTGCCTATTGTACATATTTTGTTGTATTTGAATGTAAATGTTTACTTCATATTATTATTTTTCTTTATTCTTGTAACTTGATGCCATTGAAAATAAGAGCACAGAAGAAACATCAATAAATTAAATAAAATGATTAAATGAATGCAATATTTCCAGCATGCTCTTAAAGAGCAAGCAGACTTTCCAGAGTTCGACTGACTGATTATTAATAATCTGATTCTTCAGGATTATCAAAATATTGGCTTTGCGGATCAGAGATGGAAATGCCTGCTTTAAATCGCTTCAAACTGCATCATAGCTTACATGTGTTACATTATATTTGCAGGCCACCATTTTAAAATCTGGTTTAATTTTGCATTCATGTCTAAAAATAATAATGTCTTTGTTTTTTCCCCATTATGAATTCTTAAGTGAAATGCATTCTTTAAGAAACTTGTGAAGACAACTCCACCCTGAAATGCATTAAATATGTTTATATTGAAATATTTGTGCTATGCTTAATGATGCTGGTGCTAATTTGTTGGTTGCTGCTGTATTTTGTTATTCCTGTGAGAAGGTAGCTGTTGTCTGCTGCTCTGACGTCACAGGGGACATGGCTAGCACAGTTACAGTAGTGTTTAATAGCATCTCGAGGACCTCAAGCATAAGTGATGAGTCATTTTTGCTGTTACCGCCTAATAACAAAAGAACAAGAGCCTATTTCTCCCTCACCAATTTCCAGTAATGTCACATTAATGAAGAATCCAGCAAAGAAATAGTGGCGATAACAAACATTGGATACAAAGTTCCAGAATGCATTGCAATTAAATGGTGCAGTTAGGTTGAGTTACAGCAGAGCCTTAGCTCTGCTAGTTAGCAATCTACGAGATGATGGCTTTGATGGTGGCATTAGCTAAACTGAAGCTTTTGGAAGCTGGTCTGTTTGAACAGGGTGTACAGATGAGCTTGACAGACTAAAGGCTTAAAGCGCTGCTGCATCACTCTTTTTAGAGAGATGAAGCCAGAGCTGGTTCCACTATCAACAGGTCGCCAAAGTGAAACAGACCTACATACTGATGAAAGAAGTCTAACAAAAAAAAAAGATTAATCTTAAAATAAATGTTTTGCACCCTCGAAGATCAAATATTGATTATAAATATTGATGTGCAAGTCATTCAGGGTGGATTTTTCCTTTTAAAAGCAAACAGATTACAATATCTTGTCATCAAAATATTTTTTTAGAACCCTGTAATGAGTGGTGGCCACGGCAGTGTGTGATTTGGAGGTTTGAAAAACGCCCCCTGAAATGTCAACACCGAAAAATGATGTGACTGGAGCTGCACATAAACAGCCTACACAGACCTGACCGCACTCTGCAGCCCAGGCCAATAAAAATGCCACTCTCCACGGAAAATGGAAAACATCACCCTGGAAACCGGCACAACTTTGGATGAATGGAAAAGGAAACTCTTCCCACTTTTAGTTATTTTTGCAACAGCTTATATTATGTCTTTCATTTTCACAGGAACACTGTTTTATGAGTCACTTCGCCTCTGGGCGCCGACGGGGCGAAGGACTGAAGCTCCATTGTGCGCTTTATCAGCCGATTCAAATAGAGAGTAAGGAAAGCTGATTGCACATGCAAACACGAAAGCAGTTCTTACCTGAGAGGTATCTCTCCAGAGGAGACACAGAGCTGCGAGTCTCCCAGCAGCAGAAGAACAGACTCCAAACCAGCAGAGTGGCCAGAACCAGAGCCAGAACCCAGAGCAGCCGGGCCGGAGCCGGGTACGCCAGCACCCAGTCATGTAACGCATTCATTCTCGAGTGCTAAGCTTTATCTTGTCCTTGTATGAAGCTGTTGCTCAGCGCACAGCCGCACAGCCAGATGCGCAACAGCTGTGCGAGATCGAGCCCACAGCCCACGTCAGCTCTGCTGGGAGAGTGAGCGCGCGCAGGCACGTGCGTTCCGTTCCCCGGCTCAGGAGCGCGCGGGCTACAGGCGAATATTCAGCTCCCTCTCTCTCTCTCTCTCTCACACACACACACACTCGTGTTTTTTTCCCTCGGTCTCAGAAACCTGTCTGCTAATTGTAAGGGTCATTGCTCAGAAATGCACTCGAGGCGCTTTAACATGGGCCATAACTCAACAGCTCAGTGTTTTAGAAATGCTCGTGCAGCTGGTGCACGTTTGGAAATAGGCGTAACTGGAATGTTTACAACAACAAAGTTCTTAAATGAGACTTACACAGCAGACAAAACGAGGATTTTGTGAATATCTGTTTTTTTTCCCCCCTTTTGTAATAAGATAATGTCTGTAAATCATTCCTGTCATGAACTGAAACCGCAGAAGCTCAATAATATATGGATCATCTTCATATTGTGGTATCGAATATCAGATTAGGACAGGAAAATTGCATTCAGATGAATAAAGGTTTCTCAGCATGCCATTCCTGCAGGTACACCAACACCTCATTTTATCACCTGAATGTAAAGCTTAACAACAATAAATAAATGAAAAGAGTAAACAATGTTTCCAAGCAACTACCTCTCAATTACACTCCAGACAAAATGCATGTTCTATTTTACAGGAATAAGTATCAAACTGGGGTGCACTGTGCATCTATAGTCAAGGTAATAACGAGTAAAAAAGTTTGGAATTATAAAATTTGGAAGTATAATAGTTTTATACGAAAATAAGATGGACACTGCTGCCACCTAGTGGACACACTATCTCCATACATGTTCCTAGCCAGGCTCACTAAAGCAATAAATTCAGTTTCTAAATTATACTAAATTTATCTTCAGTAACTGCTTCATTCCGGTCAGGGTTGTGGTGGATCCGGAGTTTATTCCGGGAACACTGGGCATGAGGTTGGGATACACCCTGGATGGGACACCAGTCCGTTGCAGAGCACCATGCACATGCACATGGACGTGCGCGCGCGCGCACACACACACACACACACACTCACACGCAAGGCTAGGGGCATATTTTTGGGAGGTGGGAGGAAACCTACACAGACACATGGGAGAACTTCACACGAAAACTAACCGGAGCTCAGGATCACGCCAAAGCACTAAAGCACAAGTAATTCCAATATTAAAGAAACCGTTGGGCCAAAAATCTAATTTGCCCTTATCCCAAATGTAGTCAGTCCTCCAAGACATTGCTGATGCCTGAAGTTTGTGTCTTCAGACTTGCAATGGAGCTAGGAGGACAACAAATAAGGATAGCCACCAGTTTAGCAATTCTATACCCACATCATAATCAAAACTCATTGAACAGCTAAAAACAGCAGTGGTGGCCACACAGAAGCTGGAGTTACTTTCTTCCTGAGCACATAGTTTGCTTTCACTCTGACTGACCCAGAGTTTAACAGAGAATTTCTGTCAGAAGTGATTTGAATAATGTTATAGTTCCACTTCAATTTGTATATTTTTGAATAGTTTTATTATGCAGCTTTGTGAAACTGTTTATGTACCAATGCTGTTACTAAGCCAGAAGATATCTTCTGAGGCAAGCACGCCTTGCCTGATTGAGCAGATATGCCATAATGAAGGGGGGAAAAAATTCATTTTGGACTGAGCTGTTACCTTAGGATGTATATCCCACAGTGAAATATACTCATTGCAGTGCTTATATACTCAAATTCATACTCATGTCGAATCATCGAGGGGTATGAATTTTGACCAGCAAAATTAATGAGTAGCAGTAGGATCAATCCTGAGCTCAGGGTAATGTGCAGAGTTTTGCATGTTCTCCCTGCAGGTCTCCTCTGGGTTCTTTCATTTCCTCCAGCCTCACAAAAACATAGCAGTAGGAGGAAAGGCTATGATTAAATTGCCCCTAGGTGTTAATGCATGTGTGGATGGTGCTATTCCTGCTACACGGGTAGGCTTTGGATTTATCAAGACACTGACTGGGTTACCGAAGATTAAATAATGAATAAAGCAAAACGTAAACAAATATTCTAGGCTAATTAAATTATTTAGACCTTTGTTTAGATTAATTATTTTGACATTATTTTGACATTTGTTTAGAATCAATAATTACATATTGCTTATTATGTGTAATGCAGCT
The DNA here is from genome assembly GCA_022985145.1 of Pangasius djambal. Taxonomy (NCBI): domain Eukaryota; kingdom Metazoa; phylum Chordata; class Actinopteri; order Siluriformes; family Pangasiidae; genus Pangasius; species Pangasius djambal. The sequence continues at coordinate 7,045,185 of CM040997.1, forward strand.
GGCATTTAGTTAATACCAGTAATAACATTTTTTGCTTGCAAGCTAAAATTGTCATTAATTCTTAGCCCAGTCACTAAGTGATACTTGTCTGCACTTCAATACACTAACCGGTCCCAACCAAGGAAATCACTCAGTATCAAGATAGATAAATAAATAAATAAATAGAATTTGTTCAAGTTATGAGCTGTTGACTCAAAACCCTGATCAGAACACCAACATGGATGCTACATGGTCTACAACACCGTGGAACATAAAAGAAGCTCACACAAAGTTGGGATTTGTTTATTTCACATGTCATCAATACTGACTGGCAGTGAACTGAGGCAACAGTGTTGTAGTTGTTACAATACAATACAATACAATACAATACAATACAATACAATTCTGTGAAAGTAGCTGAAATGGATTCAAAACAAAGAGCATAAAAGAAATCAGAGGTTCATTACTGGGAGTGAAGTGGGAGATATTAATAAAAAATAAAGTTAGAATACTAGGTGTGTCACTTGGATGAGTGTTACTGGGATGGGGATGGGGATGGGGATGTCCCGCTGATCTAATAGAAGCTGGTGTCCTGAGCAGCCCAGTTTGGTGTCTGTAAAGAAAATGTAATTATTGGTTTCTTCTGTAAGTTAGAATAATTTTGGATTAACAACATAATGATTTAAGAAAAGTGTACATTATGGCTGCTCCATAATTTGCATGGCAGTCTTTAACTATGGAAAATTAAGAGAAGGCATGCTCTGCTCTTATGTAATGTAACATTCAGTTATATTCTGCACCTCGTTTCTGCTGCTGTGGCTCAGCTTCTTCTCGATGTTCATGGCGAGCATCTGGCTGCGGAACGAGAGGCTCTTAGTCTTCTCGATGACCTGCTGGTACGGGGACACGGAGTTGTTGCCCATCACCACATGACCCTGCACAGGCCAACAGCACAGTTTAAAGTCATTACTAGATGTATTACATCATAATGTTAATACAAGTTTTCAATTAAGGAAGTTAATATGGAGCTGGTTTTAAACAGTTTCCAAGTTAATGTTTAGAGAGGCAGCTCAAATTTTATTATGCAGATCCAATTCAAGTAGGGAAAAAGAGAAATCATATTATGAGGGGCCATTCAGGAAATAATATTCAGGAGAATATTGAATAAAAACTGAAGGTATAAATCAAAAACCTGAGAACACTGAATGAAACCGGAGGATAAAAACCAGAAACTGTGCCTCGTCAGTTTAGCCTTCCAATCTTCCTTATATAAAACACTAAGATTATGAATTCAGAATGAGAAGTTCTATATAAACAGATCAATTGTGAAAATTTACATTTTAGATACGGTACATTGAGCAGCAAAAATGGCAGGTTTAGGAAATTACTTCCAGTATAAGGCATTGTTCCTGACAGTCCCTCTTAAGTGTTGGGGGTTAATATTCAGACATATTTAATATTAAAAAATACTGATTATGTGAAACATGCAGTTTATTGTGACCAAAAATGGCTTGAAACATTTTCTTCACTTTCGGTTCACTTGTATAAAGCCTGAAGACGTTACTGATGTGTACTTTCTCTACCCATCACTAACAATTTCTAATCACACATGATGCTTCCCAGAAGAGGCATAAGGGAATAAAAGCCGCTGATAAAATCTAACGGCTCATCTGCTGCTTTATTGGTCTCACTGGACTGCACGGCACTGGCAGACTGAACTAATGGAAAATGAAGCAGCAGGCCTCTGGGCTTCCTCACCAGTTTGGAGTCAATTTTAGCGTCCAGCCTGGCATTGCGAATTAGGTTTACTATCCATCGCTCGGCCTCCTCAGGGGTCATGTTCAGCTTATCTGCCAACATGCTGCAGATGGGGTGGAAGAGCAGAGCATGAGAGGAAAGAAAAGAGAGGAAAGGAAAGCAGAGGAAATGTAAAAACAGCAATAATTACAAACCATTTCAAGTCAAATCAATACTGTTCATGCCCACTCTGATCAATACATTAATTAAACCAAGTCTCTGGGGAATAATGTCTATTAAGCCGTCCACATTGCATTAGTATAGCTAAGTGTAAAAATAAAGGCTACAGTGATAATGGTGACCCGAGAGAACACAACAGAAATGTATCAGAACCGGAGTAAAAGTGGCATCCGTGCCTTCACACACATACAGAATAGACTGCTGTATCCTCCTTTTTGTTTTGCCTCAATCTTTCTCTCTCCCAAAATTCACCCTGCTGTGACTTGTATCCGCTCTCCTAAGGTTTGGGTGAAATCCCAATGATCTTGGCAGAAGAGTGCACATTCACACCAAGCTAACCTCGATTTACAGCGCTAAGAGGATTAATGTGCTATGCTTTACAGTTGGTACCTGATGCTGATGCACTGATGGATCCGACAAAACGTCTCAAAGATGAACAGGCGAGCATTCTCAATAAAATCCTCCAGACAAGCCACCAGGAAGAAGTCATTCACTAGTACCTAAAAACAAATCCAAAAACATTACACGTTACCTATGAGCACGTAATATTACTATAAGCACAGGGCTGCAACAGGAAGCAGACAAAACCAGCTATGAGACATCACTCTGTGCCTGCACATAGATGCAAGTAAAATGTAATGTTTTACTTTTAATGCCACTTGAAATGTAAATTAAGACCAAGTTTGGTGACATACAAAATATTAACCTATTCTTCAAAATAGCATATAAGGAAAATTGTATATTAAATATAATACTACAATATCAAATAACACCACTGCCATTTAAAAAAAAAAAAGGTTTTACGCAGTGAAAATCATACAGTTGCTAGCGAACATGTTTTAACCTTGAGTGTATTTGCTGTTTTGCAGTCACTTTTGGTCATAACCTTCCCCATAAATTCAAGCAGCTATCTCAAGCGTGTGACCTCTTGATTCTCACTGGGTGTTTGTGTGAGATATGTTGTCTAATATGTTCTTTTCAAAGAGATTCAGTCATATATTAGAAATGACACCACATGAAGAATGTAACCTTAAATCAAAAGACCACATACATTTAACATAACTGATTATGTACTAAGTTTTATAAATTAAGCCCGTATACATATTTAATGTATACAACTAAATCATGTACACATTTTCTTATTGAATGCTATAAAAAAAAACAGGGTTCATTAAATACCCTTATATCAATACTTAAGTCTTCAAATGTAACTTGGCCAACTACCCAATTTACAAGTCATGAAAACGCACTCATTATCTGTGTATATTCTTTAAAAATAAATAAATAAATATTGCGCACTGTTGAAAAGTGAGAAAGTTGATGATTGCACTCTGAAAATCAAAGTTTTAAGTAGCTGTTACATGCCACATCTGTGTCTCGGTGCAGATCCTGTGAGCTACATGATTCATCTGCGGAACAATGAACGGGAACAGTAACAAATGCTGGGATTCGTGTTGTATAATCAGACTAATGAAGCCTAATTGTTCTCTTTGTAAATCAGACCACATTGCAGGCATCGAATCACACCACAAATATTAAACTGTCCTCAGTAGGTCATTAGTGATCATTTCGTAATGAGCACTGCGAGTACGGAAATACGGCTTTCCATAATTTTATGCCATAGTCTCGCTTCTACTCTGAGACTATGAAAAACATTAAATATGCTTCTACTAAAATAACTGTAATGTACTTTTCATTATTCATGTGAGAAGTGTGCGGTTAGTGTGCCACTCTCTGATGTCACAGGAGGAAACTGTTAGTGCCGTTACAATGGCATTTAAAGAGGCTGGATTTATGCTACTGCAAGCTACTTGCAGAAGAGCATCTTGAAACATGCCTTGTGTGCGTCCTTCTTCACCATGTGAATGAACTGGCCGCTACCAGTAATACACACTCTATGAGAATTCAGGGCTGTGTCGCAAACAACATCCTATGCACTAAATAGGACACCTAAATAACAATGAGACCATTGGTATAGTAACATAATATTCTGTACAGGAAAATGTGGTCTTGGACGTGTCCCAATATTTGTGACTCTGAGGATAAAAATGGCTGTTTACAGAAAGAGTTACGAGAATAAACGCTTTATAAACTCGTGTACCAATAGCCACTACACGCCAATCGTTAGAATGTTATCTAATGTTGCAAGTCATTTGGTATTAAAGCAAACAGAAGTACCAATTGACTTGCTTTTGTCCAATTTACCAGCGTTTGAAACGCTAAAATACACGTATCGCAAAAACACACCGCATTACACACGAGCCAGCTATGATGAGTTCTCTAGCTAAAACAGCTGAACTACTGGGTAACAATATAAACTACATAACAAGGATGAATTCACTAACGATCATCTAGCATTCACTAGCTTCCCACTCAATTAGAGACCAAATATCAATCTCACTCACTCGCTCCTTCCAGATTAGCTGTGGCTCCTGCCAATCACAGTGTAGTCTGACTTCTTTTGAGTCTAAGGTCTAAAGTAACTCAGCTTGGCTAGTTAGTGATCAATGAGATGACAAGCATGATGGCTCCCCTGGAGCAGATATTAGCAGGTTGGTGAACAGCATTGTGGGTAACATAGGAAACCATGTTCCCAAGTAAAAATAGATCAGCATGTTGATTAAAAAAAACTGTTTAATCAATAAATATTGGCCACAACTGAATGTCACATGAATTCATTATAACTATTGATATGCAAGTCATTCAGGGTGGATTTTTCCTTTTCCTTTTCTGAAAAACTGAAATGTGAGAGCCGTGTTGTTGAGGAAAAGCTTGGAGGCCGTTGAACTGACAGCAGTGGCACTCTGAGTAAAAGCAGTAAATTACACAGGACAAGGATATGTAGTGGATAAATGGACCTTGAGCTCAATGCAACAGGATGTATTATAAGCTTAAGCCAATATTTGGCTCCAACTACCAGAGATGACAAGTCTAGCCTATACAAAAATCACACACACACACACACACACACACACACACACACACACACACACACACACGGTACTGAGCCTTACGCCTTACCGACTCACACTCCCTGAGTTTCTTCTGTGCGCTGTCAAAGTCAAAGTTAACATACAGGCATTCCACAAACTCCGTGATGGGATCCTTGTATGTGTAAGACTCCTGAGGCAAGAAAGAAAAACAGAACTTAGCATTATCCCTCCACTAATGTGACAGCTAGCATCAACTATTCAGGAATGGAAGCAGGCAGCTCACCAGGAGCTACTTCCACTCACAGCTGCATTTTAAACAGGAGCAGATGGAGCAAGCGCAAGAAATTGTACAGGAAGAAAAAAGCTCTACGGATCCACAGCCAAAATACACAACACACACATGGATTATTTTCAGAAAATAAATTTGTTCAGAGGGTGTCTGTGGAATTTTTTTATTATTATTAATAAAATAATTATTATATAGCCCGAAGCCCTGTTTGGACAGTATTAGCTCCTCAAGGTGTGTGTAATAGATTGAACAGAACGTTCACCTTCGGCTATATATAACACAGAACAAATAAATTTCCAGTAGATTTCACCTGGATATTTGTGTCATAATAATGGATCATTAATTTATAATATACAGCAACAGTCATAATACTGTGGAGTGTCTATATTACATGAGGCTTAATGGGCTGCCTGTAGAGGTCATTAAACTATAAAGGCCAGTTTAATCAACCTGCGGGATTATGCGCCTACTGATTTTCTTTATAATGAGAGTACAGTGAAGAAAACAGTGCATAGAACTTGAAAATGGATATCTCTGGATAAGCATGCAAAGACGACAGAAATAAAGTGATCAGATGACCATGAAGATTGTTGGAAAAAGGAAAATGTAAGAAATAACCCAGAGAAGAGAGCAGTTTAGCACTATATGAGTAGGAAGCCTACTAAAATAAATATATATATATATATATATATAAAACGTACACACACTTTGGATAACCATATAAATTCTGTTTAGCTGACCACAAAAACAAACAAAAAAAAAATCCAAAATTATTTTTAAAAAATAAGTTGGTTTTTTTTTTTTTGGAACTATGCCTCCAAAGGATTTACCTCAGGCTCTTCTGTATAAAATGGTATTTTACCTGCTGAATAACTTTGACCAGGTCTTTGAGGACTTGCCTACGCTTCCTCACATCCTTATTAGTGATGACAGCTGTGGTTAGGTAGCGCAGGATGTGTGGGCACATGGTCTGTATAGCGTTCAGATACCTGCAAAAAAAAAACAACCAGTAACCACCTCGAGCTACACTGTAGTACAGAGACAGGCTGGAAACCTTCAGTGTGCTTTACTCATCAACCTGCAGAGGTCTTTCTGAACTTACACCCAACACCCAGGCACCCATTCGCTGAGATTCCAAATAAAGAAGTGTGAGGAGTAGTATAAATCAAGTGCTCATGTCTGGTATACACTGCCCTCCAAAAGTTTGGAAACGCCTGAACAAAATAGGGTTTTTGGGCAATATCAGCATAAATCCTCTTTAGTTAGTGACCATTTTGCATTGATAATAAGGGACAACACAAACTATGAAAACATATTTTATTAAATAAAAAGTTTATGAACATAAACATGAACATAACATAGAAAAATACTCAAATTTT
>CM040997.1:7058220-7073131 GCA_022985145.1 Pangasius djambal
CATCTTTGGGCAATCCTCCAGGAGGCTTGGAGTAATATATCAAGTCAATGTTTGAATAAACTGACTGCTCGGATGCCTAGTGTTGTCCCTTATTATCAATGCAAAATGGTCACTAACTAAAGAGGATTTATGCTGATATTGCCCAAAAACCCTATTTTGTTCAGGCGTTTCCAAACTTTTGGAGGGCAGTGTATGTGCAACCAACTGAACCTGCTTGGCTGCAGAGCAACAGTGAATAAAAAAACGAATAGCTTGGATATGTAATCTGCCTGTTCTGGGTGTCTGGGATAGTTATTTGTCCATTCAGGCAGAAACACCCCAAATTACACATTCATTAAGGCAAATATGTAAAGCGCTCATGATGTGCTATCGAGCTTGTCTGAAAGATGCAATCCTTCATGAACTCTGTTAGTAAATCAGATTGCACTTTTTTGAGTGCGTTTGCAATTTTGCAACTGCGTTAACTTCCTTCAAGAAATCAGGGCCAGAGTGTTACATTTCAAATCACATTCTGCTGTAGTGCACTAGCCAGGTTTAAAGCATTAAGAATTGTACACACAGTGAACACTATGAATTTCAATAAAATGTGGTGCGCTATACTCAGATAACGTTGATGAACTGGTAGTGGAATAAGGGAATGTGTTACACTGATATGAGTGTATGAGCTGGAGCTATGAGGCTAGGATTTTTAAATAATATAACTGCTGTACCTGATACACTTGTTCCAGTGCCACACACACACACTTCCATGTCAGTGTCATGGCAATGCTGAGAATTGCATACCACCCAAATATCTAATAACTTTCCATGAACAGATGAGGTACACAAGCCCTGAACTGAACCAGTGTATACTCCATAACTGCATACCTGAGGGTAGAAAGTATGTGCACTTAGCCCGTCTCTGCACATAAACTTGTATCTACCCACAAATGAGCATTTTTCAAATATACACAAAGCCAGAAGACCAGCACAATAAGAGGCTAGCTGTACGCTTTAAATTATACCAAAGAGCTTGCGTCTGAGCTTGTTATCTAGTCATGCTAAAATGCACTGCTGCCGCTCAAATTCCTGCATTTCAAACAGCTTTTTATTCACCCCTTAGAAACCATGCATTTACTCCGATATGGTTTCTCAGCACGTTGCTGTAGCCGCACTCACTGAGGCTGGTACAGGAACAGATCGATGATGTTGTCCCGGCCTTTGGGGTGATTGAAGAAAACAAACAGAGACCAGTGAATGAGCCACGTCCTCTGCTGCAGGGACTGGAGAGGAGAACTCACCGACTGCAACGGGGGAAGATAAGTGCATGCACATTACACACAGTACAAGGTGAAAACTCTCCATAATACAGATGTGTTTGTAAAGTAATCACACTGTAACATAGAGTAAAGACATTTCACATTTCGATAAATCTCTGCATCAAAGGAAGCGTTAATCTTCCTAATGTTAAAAATAAAGCAAATACTTAAATAAACCTACACAGTGCATAGTATGTAAACAACCAGCCCATTAAAACTTCCAGTCACTGCTTATAGATACCCATCAGCTATGTATAATTAATTGAGAAAGCCAAAAATCATCAAAAGCATGATTAATTGTGCAGCCCTATTGCTACATACAGTATATGAAATATTAAAATAACTCACATTGTTGTCGATGGTCTCGCGGAGGCGGGTCAGGTCCTCCATGGCTGCCTCCCAGTTCTGCATGAGGATCTCAGATGCCAGTTTTCCCCACAAAGAGCTCAGAGCATTCCTGTCTGTGGAAGGAACCTGACACACAAAAAAGTGGGTTCAGTTAAACAGGACAAAACAAGGCAAAAATAAACTGTCATTTAAATCACGTTTCTGTTGTCAATTCTTTATTAACACGGACCATCAGTAAGTTAATGACTGAACATTAGGAGACAAGTAAATGCTGCTGTAACATCCGATCTACCACACAGACACGTCTACATATCCACAGTAGTTGCCCAGAATTCATTTCCTTCACTTTTCCTCCCATTATTTTACTGTATAAAAGGTATATGGCTATTAATGCTGCCACGATACTATTCGAAATGGAGTAATGCACAGTATTTAGGTATAAGTACACATTACAATGTTTAAGATCGCATATTTTACTTATAGTTGCCCTGTCTCATGTCTATGCATAACATGCGTTTTGTGTTCAGCAAAAAGACCTGATAGAGGAATAAGCTTATAAAACTTATTGGAACCGCCATTTTCTGTATTATATAGTAAGGCTGGGCTATATGCCAATATAATATCGATATCATGATATATTATGCCATGTTACTATTTTCTGAGATATTGTGGATATCTTTTTTTTTTTTTTAAATAATTATAATTTTAATTATAAAGCAACTGGAAGCAGCAGATTTTAAAAATATTTTTTCTTTAATTTTTACAGATTTTTTTTTCTCATTTAATTATTAACAGTTCATTTAACTTTTCTTAATCATAATTTTTTATATATATATAAAATGTTATTTGTTTTAATTAAACATTTATATTTTGCAGACATTAAATAAAGCATAATCAAAACAGGGTTTGTTTTTTTTTTTAAATGCAACACTACCATTTTGCTGTTTGTTAGCAAACCTGTAAACTGTGATGCATATCGTGTACCGCAGAAATGTCTTTAAGAATCAGGATATCATATCGCCCACCCCTAGTATACAGTGCGCTATGTAGGAGCTGCACTGTGCTATACCCTATGCAGTGAGCATATATAGTGAACAGGAATCAATTTGGGAATAAAGATTGCTTTAACCTGGGTGAAGAGAGGTTGAAAATGGTGGATTTCTACATGAGTCTAGCCAAATTACGTTACTTTTATCAAAACAATTACACTACTTCTCCCCATAAATAGCTAACAGAGCACGCACAAGCTGGCTGAGCTCTTTCCCATTTCATATCTAGAATTTCTAAAGGACTTACAGGCAAAGACAAACAGAACTGAGCACAACGAAAGAGAAACTCACCAACACACGGAAAAAGTAGAGATATTCGGCAGCACCAGAGTAGTTACCGCACTCGTACTGGAACTTAGCATAACGGTAAAGCGTGTCCAAGTACTCCTGACGAAACTGAAACCAAGCTGACATGTTAGCAACACTTGATTTTATTTTACCTTTAGTGAAAGTCGATAATCACTTTAAAAGCTTTAAAACTGCAATTATAGGGGAATGTAAGGAGTACACGCTAAACAAATATGCTGTGGACCAACAAAAATGTAGTGGAGGGTCAGAGGACAGTAACTTACATTGTGTTTATCAGCCAAGTAATCAAACAGCATCCTCCCATCTCTGTAAGAAACATCATCAGCCACTTCACATCATTCTTATAAACACGACAAGATTATCTACACAAGAAAAAGAAAAAAAAAAACAAAACTTCATATGTCCATTAGGAATAATAATGCCTTCATGTATGATTGGAACAATTGTGAATATAGTTTCTGACCTAAAAATCTGCACAGGAACATTACTGACCTTTAATCTTCCAGAGAAAAGGAAGGATTTGGTAATGAATGCTAGATATTTCTTGAATATCTACCAAGCAGCAGTTGCAAATGGCTATGACTTAATGAGTGACACCATTAAATCATCAATGAACCAGTCACTGGCTGGAGAACCCCCTGTCCTGCACATTTCAGCATTTACTCTGCTCTAACACACCTTATTCAACTAATAAGCTAATTAGCAATGTTGAAGTGTGTGTATGTGTGTGTTAGTTAGAGCAGAAAAAACACTAGACAGTGGGTTCTCATGACAACAGGTTCCCAGCTCTAGTCCTGGAGAACCTCCTGTACTGTACATTTCAGTGTTTTCTCTGCTCTAACACACCTTACTGAACTAAAGAGCTATTTAGGTACCTTTCCTGAGTGTGTGTGTGTGTGTGTGTGTGTGTGTAAGTGTGAGAGAGAGAGAGAGAGAGAGAGAGAGAGAGAGAGAGCAGAAAAAACACTAAAATGTGCAAAACAAGGGGTTCTCAAGACAACAGCTTCCCAGCTCTAGTTGTCGAGAACCCCATCTTCAGGACTAGATTTGGAAACCTGTTGTGTATATTATAATAAAAAGAAACCATAACTGATCACGCCAACTAACTAGCGAACATTAGTTGTGCACTTGAAAACAAACGCTTCATAATTACATCCTCGCAAGTGTGAATGCGACAAACAGCTGGTCACATGCGCACCTGGTAGACTGCATTTGCCTGGTGGTCTCTGGATCTTCAAACATCTTGACGATGGGCTCAGTTTCAGACTGTAGCTGTTTCAGCTGGGCCACAACCGCAGCTCTCTTCTCTCTCAACGCTGCACGGACAAAAGGATGAGCGAGAAAACAGCAGATCAAGCCCATGGCTACACCAATATGAGTGTTAGTGTAATATAAGAAAGCAAATGCACTTTCCAAAGCTGGAGACTTTCACTTCATCCATACACTAAGAAGCTGGTTTCCATCAGGGGGGACACTCAGTTTGAGCAATCCCTACCCACTCATGGTCTGGATAACAAGTTATTTAAATGGCACGGATGACTTGATGAGATCTCAGTCAACAGGAAAGCTGGATACACTTACCATGTGGAATCTCTCTGTCTGCATAAAGATTCTTATACACGTCCATGGCAAAGTCCACCATGTTGGTGTCGCTGAGGAGGTCCAGCTTCCCTTGAAGGAGCTCTTTCTCATTGTAAATCTAACAATAATAACAGATTTCATTTAGATTTCTCCAGCCCGGCTAACACTGGGCTGCTTAAATAAACCGGCTAACAAAACAAAGCTAGCTCCAGGCTGTTTTATAGACAATAACATCCCCTAATCCACTATAAATTGCTGTAGTGAAAAGATAATCGACTGCCCACAACAACAAAGTAGAACTGAGTGTGCTTTTGCAGTGAATTTCGCTAGCTAGCCATGTAACCTGCTAGCCTCCGAGCCGGCTGCTAGCTAGCGGCTACACGTGAGTCAGTTCATACATTAAATCCTGGTTTATAAATAAGCAAACATCACACTATAAACGGCTTAGGATAAAAACACTCCTACCTCTTTAACGGATAGAAATTCCAATAACGGAAAAACAAGATGCCGGTCTAAAAAATGCGCGATTTTAGTTGTCAAATCGTAGTCTGCCATCTTGAAATGAAAGAGACTGAAAAACTTTATTGAAAACCCTCGACGATGTTGTCATGGCGATTCCAGAACGATTCATTCTTTTGGAATGAATCTCCCGGCGAATCGATTCGTAATAACGAGTGAATCAAAACATTTTTAAAAATATTTTTATCCTCTACACCAGGGGTTCTCAGACTTTTTATAGCCAGAGACCCCTTAAACTTCTTATAGTCAGGGACCCCCTTAGTACATATGTAGTTTGTACATAGTTTACCAAGCTGTTTTTTATTTATTTATTTATTTATTTATTTTTTAAATTGTCAGTAGATTCTGACTTTGAGAATCGGTTCTTTGGGTGACACAGGGATTTCACATGTGAGCCAACTCACATCTCATTTCCTATGGAAAAGGAACATGGTTAAAGGCCTGGGACTGAGAGCAAATTAAACATAATGTAGAGTTATGTTAAGTTTGAGTTTGTTTCTTATTGTCATTTTTTTGTTTGTTTGTTTTTTCTTTGATATGATCAGTTGCATCTATTTAAAATATCCCACAGTGGTGTCAGTCATTTTTGAGAGAAAATATGATCATTTAAGATCATTTTTTTCCTTTTTTTTTAAACTTTTTTTTTTAGAGCAAAGATAAATTGTCCTATAGTCTGAGAGGAAATCTGAATTACAGTGTGTACAACGTTTAAATAATTATTTTTCCCATTTTTATCAATAATTCTGGAGAACACTATATGCATAGAAAGTTGCATTAGCCAAATATGTACAGTAATTTGTTTTTTGGTGCAAAATGAATAACAACATAATGGAAGAAGTGTATTATCTTCTATTGTTGCAAAAAAATACTATAGCCTATATCAAATATAAGCTAATAAAGCCTATTTCTAGATCAATTTACTATCAAACATACATTTTTATTCTTCCATAAAGAATTATTTGGACATTATTTCCAGATATAAAATCTTAAAAAGAAAATTATCTGCCAATAGAATGTGACAATTTCAAGCATGAAATGAATTAAAATATATAGAAATAGGCTTAACAATATTACGTTTGTTTAACAACAATCTGTCTATATCTGCTCTTGCTAAGACATACTGAAGGGATTTGGTTAGGAGCTAGGACACTGCAGTGACAGGTACTGCTGGATAGGCTGCATTAAGCCTGAATAAATAGCACTGGCGTAACAGATCTCTCTGTGATGTGATCTCAGATTTGGAGTGGTAATTACGATGACAAGGCTTTTTTCTCAGCTGCCACACTGTGCATAAAATTGCACAGTGAGTTTTGACAGGGCAAAAAAGAAGCCTTTTTTTTTGTTAAAAGCATTACAGTGTTAGGGTTTGCTGAGATTCTCAAGTCTTTGATCATTTGATTTTGCAGTCAATACAATTCGAAGTAGAAGAGACACAAGATGTATATTAAATCTACATGCTTTTCTAAAGACAACATTTTCATGAAAGCAACTGAAATTGAAAGCACAGAAAGACCGCTGTTGTTGTTACTAATATCCATACATTTTATTCAAAATAACAGACAGAAATTCACTCTGTCAAAGGCTATTTGACCTTTACACCACATATAATTATAGTTACATTCCCATCTTCTCAGAGTTCATTTTAACTGTAAATTGGATTGCTATGAATAACCTGTATAAAACTTTCCTCCAGCTTACTGTCTAAGATATGATATGATATGATATGATATTTAAACAATATCGCACAAGCAAGAGTGCTATTGTACTGAATATCAACACAGCTGTGATGGCACGAGGCTGAATTTTTGCTCTGCCTACAAAAATAGTTCCCAAAGAAGCCACAGCTAGATAGAGCTTTGCTTGTTGCTTTGCAATGCACAGACTGCCTGACATCCTGTAGTAAGTGTAGCAACGGTTTCAATGTAACAAACTATTGCTAGAATTGGAATTTGTATATAGCAAACACAGATAAGCAGAGTGATACAAACAGTGAAATGTACCAGTGCTGTTATTCTAAATATCAACACTCTTGGTACACTGCTTGTCCAATCAAATTAGTGGACTGGAACTGCTGTATAATATATTATATTAGAGGATGGCACATTGGTGCAGTGGGTTACATTGCCACCGCACAGCTCCACGGTTCCCGGTTCATTTCTGGGCTCAGGTTACTGTCTGTTCTCCCTGTGTTCACATAGGTTTCCTCCCACTGTCCAAAAACATGCACTAGGTGAACTGAATATGCTAAATTGCATGATGTAAGATGTGAATGAGTGTGTGAACAGTGCCTTGTGATGGACTGGTGTCCCATCCAGGGTGACTTTTCCTGCTTTGCTCTGTGTTACCAGGAGAAGCTCAGGATCCACTGCAATCCTGACCAGCATAAAGTGTTTACTAAAGATGTATGAACAAATATATTAAATGATGAATACAAAGTCAAACTTTATTGTCAATTCTGCTATATGTACAGCACACACAGAGGATTGAAATTCCGTTTCCCTCAGACCAACATAACAAGACACGTAATTAAAAAAAAAAAAAAGTAAAATAAAACAAAATGCAATGATTGATAAGTGACTGAGAAAGCTAAAAGAAATGGTATGTAATGGCATATAATAGGTTAAATGGCTCAATTCATTTATACTTTATACTTTTTCATCGACTACTCTGATGGAAGCAATTTTTTAGACTTTACAAGGTTTACACTAGATCTGTAGACTGACTTACAAGGTTGTGATGGATTATGGCTTATGATTCCATTGCAAATGCAGCTTCACTGTAACTTAACTTGTGAGTGTAACTTGCAGTACTGCATTAATGGGTGGCATCCTACCTTGCCATGGTTTATTTGACTCGCTATAAATAAATAAATAAATAAATACATACATACATATATATACACACATATATACATACATACATACTACTGCATAATTTATGCTTTAGGAACAAATTTGAACATATTCCACTTTAGACTTTCTAGTCAACTGCACGTGTACAAAAAGTACATCACCAAGTTTTAATAAAAAAAAAAAATCAATAATGCAAAGGTATTCTAATTAGGAAGATTTGTCATTGTATCATTTTACAGTTCACCAAATGCTCTAACTTAAGTAGCTGACTACTTCAAGGGGAGCTGAGGATGTCCGATTTTAATATCTCATATAAATCATCCACCTCTTACTGTCTCCTATCGCCATTTGAGTGAATTTAAGTGCATTAGAGTTAATTAATTAAAGTAAATGGTTCATATTTGTATGAGGATGATGCTCTTCCAGTGGTTAACTGGAAAAAGGCTGAAAGTGATGTCATGGCAGATATATTTCTGTCCTTCCTGTGCTGATTATTCAAGTCAATTTGACAAAAAAAAATATGCAGAACTTAATATATTAGATAAATGCAAATATACCTTTTGTAGTGTATGATGAAAGGGAATGAGCAGATTTCAATACTTTGGAGAGAGACAGAGCAAGAGAGAGAGAGAGAGAGAGAGAGAGAGAGAGGGGAGTGTGAAAAGGAATTGCAAGGTACTGTGCCCAAATTTTCCATTTACTACAAGTTTCATATTTATACAATGTGTAAACTGTGTGATATTATGATGATCTGTTCTTAGTACATTATATACTGTATATTTATACCGTGTATGTACACACACACACACACACACACACACACACACATATATATATATATCTTAAATTGACTACCCATAAGTGTGGGCACTATGCATAAAAGTGTTAAATTGATGTATACTTTCTACAGGCTTGTCTTAATTCTGATATGAGAAAATTAAAAAAAAATAAGTAAAAAGTTTATTTGGTTATGGAACCTGTCCTGAAGCATGTGCTCTTACTGAAGAGCCTCATGAATATCTATTGTAATCATACACATGCTGGTTTTTCTACGAGCATTTTCATACCATTTGCTTCCCTCCCTTGTAAGTGAACAGCTTTGACAGATGGTCTTGTTTGTTCTGAAGAGGAGCAGGTTGTAGGTACAAGGACGTGGTAATGAAAAGACTGTGTGGGTGCTGCCTGCCAGGGTGCCAGAATCACAGCACTTGCCTTTATGAGTGGAGGTTTGCTTTACTGATACTGATCACTGGCTGACAAAAAAAAACCCCAAAGAAATGAAAGTAATAATCGCTCCATCCATCTGTGAGCTCATTTCTAAACTCCAAAGTAAACATCCATCATGCTCTGCCTGTGGCTTTTAAAAGTCCAGAAGTCTATTATGGAAATTTCTGATACTCTGGCTGTGCAGTATTTTTATATTTCAGTAAGTGCTTCATGGTCAGTTTGGGACTTGCAACACCAACCTTTCACTTTAGCTCTGACACAAAACTTTGGTGAAAATGATTCAGATTTATCCAGTACCTCACTTAAAACATGAAATCAATACGACATGGAAACATTTTATCTCCACTCCAAAGGACTGATGATGGAGCCTCAGAGAGAGGTGTCAGAGTCTGCAATAGCAATAGCATGAATCAAAGGGCAGGTGAGAAAAGCCTTTTTCACCACACGATATTGATATTAATATTAGATCGCTCCCACTGCTAAATTATGCATCTTACAGAATTATGGCCCATGGCTTATGAAGAGTGAGCACTTTTTGTGCTGTGAAATGAACAGCTTCAACACATTCACTCAAAATGAATAACCATCTTCTTGTTTTTCCTTCAGAACACTTTTTGAAATATCTGGCAATTCTCCTCTCAGTTCTCCTTTGGCGGTTCTCCGTTCATTTAAGATTATATGCTCAGAGGACAAACTCCAGCGTTTGTGGTTCCTATGGTTAAACATAGGATGCTAGTGCATTCTCAAACCTCAAAATACATTGAACTCATATTCTTTAAACCAGAGGCACAAAGTCAAAATCAAAAAGAACATCAGGAACAATACAGAAAAAAAAGGAAAAAAGGTAAAGATGCACAATGAGACTTTACAAACCCAAAGGCAAACACAAGGCATGTAATTACATGAACTAACCAAAGGAAAACAGGGTATACTGTACATGGCACTTGTTGCGATGGGAGCTGTGATGCAAAGGGGCCTCTGTAAACAAGATGATGTGGGTCAATAACATCTAACCAATCAGGAAAAGAGGTCATCTCTACTTGCCTGTCAATCGTGATGCCTGTCAGTTCAGAAAACCCCTCCTTCCAGTAGTTGTAGCCTAGCAATTTGTGGGTGTGACTTTGAAGGGTGGAGTTGTATTTGTTTGAAGGTTAAGTTGAAAGTGGCTAGCTTCAGCTAACTTAATCTAAAATCTCTGAATGACTGATGTGAGGCTATAATTTATAGACTATGAGAAAAGCTGTATGTGAAAGATCTGGGTCTCACTCTTAGATTCATTGATTAACAAATCCAAAATGACATATGCCAGATTTACTTATCGGAATAAGTCTAAACAGGCTAATTCAGTTCTTTGAATGTTTTAGTATCTCCTAGGATTTTCACACAGAACAGTCTCTAAAGTTAAAACGTAGTGTAAAAAACAAAAAACAGCTGGGGTCAGTTCTGCAGGCAGAAACGTCTTGTTGATGAGAGAGATTGGGGAGGATAGCCAGAATGGTTCTAGCTGACAGGAAGTCTATGATAACTCAAATAATTGCTTTTTACAGCCATGATCAGCAGAAAAGCATCTCAGAACACACAACACATTGAACGTTGAGGCAGTTGGGCTACAACAGCTGTAGACCACATCAGGTTCCTCTCCTGTTAGACAAGAACATGAATCTGAGGCCACAGTGGGCACGGGCTCATTAAAACTGGACTGACATAGGAAAAGCATGACCTTTTTCCAAACTTCTGATTGGCTGAGATTCTGTATGAAGAACTCATGGCTGAATTCTGTATTAATATACCTTGTTTTGAACCAATCTTCTTAATTCAGTTTTGAACTACTAAAACGATTTACAATAAAAACAAATCATCTATGCAGTTATACTGGCACCCAAACTATAATGAGCTGAGATGCTGGAGCAACATCCTTACTCACACCACATTATCAAAACATGCTTGCTCAGTAATAAGTACCTCCAGCCCATATTTCACGTTTCAAGTCATGTGCAATCAATGGATTATTACAAAGAATAATTGAGTCATTGTTCTGTCCATAGAATACTTTAATCTTTGCATGTTATGTTGCCTAGCAACCAAAGCTGACAGTTAACACACTATATTGTGCTGTGGAAGACTTGTTTATTGTGAATATGAGAGACTTTGTGCTTGTGCTATGTGTTCAGGCTAATGTGAAGCAACTTGTGCCCACCTTTTAATCCCATAACATACCTGGTATAAACTTTCATTCCATATGACTGTGATGATATACCGTTTCTATTAGTTTTAATGTAGCTACTGTAGGAATTAACACGACTGACTAAAATATAACTATTTAATCAGCCTGTGATTTTAACTGCTAATAAACCACACTATGTAAAAAAAAAAAAAAAAAAAAAGAAAAATCTTACTTGATGCATCACACAAGCGGAGACCTCCATGGAGCTCTCTCCTTAGCAACAAGGGGACTTGGTTTCTATGGATATGTGATCTGTGTGCACTTGAACAGGACAGCAGAGCCACAAAAGGACACGGGTGTGTGGGTGATAAGAGCCCGATCACAGCTGATGCTCATTAGCTCACTATTCAACATGACTCTGTTCACATGAGAAGGAACGGAAATGCACTGGAGATAAAAAGGTGTCTTGGAATATGAAGCCTTTGCTCTAAAAGGGAAAAAAAAAAGAAGATATTTTGCATTTGAAAGCCATAAACTCAGGATTATTTGTGTTTCACTCAAAAAAGTGCTGTGTTTAAAGGTGTTCTTTTTCTCTTTTTCTTGAGCACAACTCCCATTTCTGCCACTCTCTCTCTCTCTCTCTCTCTCTCTCTCTCTCTCTCTCTCTGTCTCTCACACACACACACACACACACAGGAGGTAAACATACGGCATGAATTTTCTGTGACTCATTACCTTGTAAAATCTGAGATAAAGAAAAGATTTCCTTGAATCTTTCTACCATGCTTGACATCAATACCACACACACTAATACACAGAGGAAAAAAAAAAAAAAAGAAAAATTCGAGGCTTTGAAAAATGTGGGGGCAAATCAACCACACACGAGTTTCTACCGCTGTGAAGGCTGACATTCTGGGGCTGTGGTAGAACAGAAAATAACTAGATTATTGGGGGAATAAGATCAATTCAGATTTATTGTTCTAGAACTGGAACAATTTCACAATCTGCCCCTTAAAATAATCGTATTATTCAGTAACACACCTTAAATCAAAAACTATTGAATTATTCAGTAAGTATAGCGAAACTAATAGGGAAGATGTGTAGCTACTAGAGTGAGGAAGTCTCAGCATGATAACATGTCCTGTGAGTTTAAATGATTCATTTTAATTTTTGACCATTCTAGCGCTTAGCTGTACTACCGACGATCATTTATTAGTTCAATGTTCAAGGTTCTTTATTTGTCTCATACATATTTCATACGTGATGTAATGTAGTGAAATGTTTTTGCTTAGTTCCTCATCCCACAGTGCAACAATGAACAGAACCAACAACAAACTAGATACACACACACATAATAAAAACAGGATATAATAAAATATACAGTGCTGTGCAGAAGTCTTAGAGCAAAGATGCCTTCAAAAATAATGAACCTAAATGTTTCTACATAAAAAGAAATACTATAAAGGGCAATAAACAGTAATAAATGAAACAAAGTCAATATTTGATGTGAAGATCCTTCGCTTTAAAAAAAAAGTAGTCTCAGGTACAATTAGTGCAGTTTTATAAGGAAATGAGCTGTACGTTTTTACTGAGCATCTTGCAGAACCAGACACAGGTCTTCTGGAGACTTTGACTGTTACACTTGATTATTATTTTTGCAGCGAAACCCAGCAGCCTTCATTCTGTTTTTTTTTTTTTGTCTGAAAAGTGTCTCTTATGCAATCTGCTGCTTTCTTTACTGACATACAAACATTTCTCTGTAACATTTAATTCTGTGCTGGAAAACTAATGTTTGGAAATCTAACATGTTTTTGTACTGAATCAATAATGTAGAAGTCATAAAATAAAAATCTACAGTATAACAAAAGGGTGCCTAAGACTTTTGCACAGTACTGTAGTAGATTATATAGTAAAAATTTAGTAGCCGATAGAGGAATGTAATGTATATTGAATATGAAGATATAAATAGAATATGTTTCTTAAAAAAAAAAAAAGAAAGAAAGAACTGTACAGTGTATAGAGAAACTATATAGTGTGGAATTTTTTTTATATAGTGCAAACCTTTTATGCATGTGTGTCTGTGTGTTGGATTTAAGGAGCATATCTTAGCAGAAATTTATCCTCTACCTATCTCTCTACTACTGTCAGAAAAGCCACTCTGGGGATGGCTATCAATTTTAAATTGCAGTTCTGCATTAATAACACTGGAACATATTAAAGTTATTAAATCTTCTGGATGACCTAGGTAGATAAATAAAATTTTATATCATTGTAAAACCAGATCTCAGCACATATGCATCTTACAAAAAAAAAAAAGCTCCTTAAGATTAAATATTATTGCACCGCATTGCTGTAAAATTCTCAGTTCTGACTGGTGTTGATTTTCTATAACAGCAGCTAATCACAAGTATATACAGTATTAATGCACTTTTTCTAACAGCTTATAGTTTCTATAGCAACAACTTACACAGGGACATTTTTGGCGGATGCGCTACATAAATGGATTTTTACAAAGTAGGTAGTTGTTGATATGGTGACATTTTCTGAGTGTATTTATTAAAATTTTCAGAAGGAGTCTCTAGTGTCAGCGCCTTATAACATTCAGAGGTAAAGTTGTAATTTTAAGTTTTCCGGCACATGAAAGTCACCAGGATGAAGAGCTTTGTGGCTTCTCTGTAACATGACAAGCTGCAAAAGAGAGAGGGAAAAAGAGGGTGGTACGGCTGCTTATAGCTGATTATAGCTGTTATAACACACAGCTGTTTACAGCTGTTATACCCTACAGTAAATGGTAGCAGGAAATAATTTGTTTCGCAGATGTTCCACAATCCTGAACAAATTGCTGTGGAATAAAACAATTAGGGACATGCTATTATTGGAAAATAGTCAATTCCGTGGTGGTAACAGTAATTCTGCTTTGTGCCAGACCACATTATACCACCTTATCATTAATTATTTTCCTATAACAGCACATCCCATTGTGTTTTTAAGAATGGGTTCTACTTGGAAATCTCAATTTGAATACAATGTTTATGTATAGAGGTCATGCATGGAATATTACGAGTTTAAACACTCATCTAATACGCTCGTAAAAATAAGGGTGGCAGAAAAGCTTCTTCAGAACGATGCTATAGAAAAATCAGTTTTAGGTTCCAAAAAGCACCTTTCACTGCCTGGGTCTTTAATCATTTTTGTTGGTGCCTGATGATGTTGATGTTAATGGTATGAAATGATCTTTAATTCATGATGACAAAAAATAATCCTGTATAAAAAAAAGGTTCTTCTCTTCTGCGCCAGTGTTTTGATGAAAGTTTCCTGGTTCTTCTTTACACTATTAGAAACAAAGGGTTCTAAATGTTCTCTGGTTGTTCCTCTGGGAAAAACATTTAAATATAAAACCCTGCAACAGAGTGTAAGAACACTGAATCCGGAGAACCTTTAAATACACTTTTCCCATTAGTTTCACTGTATTACAGAATAGTGTATAGTAGTTGCTGAAAAAACATGCTTTAAGATGAAGAACTGAATAATGACCCAGAGCTTTTACTGTGTGTTCTCTATGTA
>CM040997.1:7080840-7118775 GCA_022985145.1 Pangasius djambal
TTTTTTTTATTTATTTTTGTTTTATTATTACTATTGTTTTGCATTGTAAGCTTTTCTTTGTGGTCTTAAATTGTAGTACTGTACATTCGTTTTGATGTATGGACTTAAAAAAAAAATCTGCAAATAGACACCTGTTTTGTTTACAAATTGTGAGTGCTTCTAAAAAAACTAAAATAAGACAATTTTGTGTTTACGGAGTAATGAGCACATTGTATTTCTGTGTTGTATACTGTTCTGTACATGTATACCTTTTTGTTGAAAATGCTGAAGGTGACCACTGGATTTGTTTAAAATAATGTGTGCTATGTAAAAGGAGCTGATTTCTTTCTTAATAAACTGTGCTATGTGGTCAAGACTTGTGCACTTTCATTGTAGGACTATAAGCTACTGCCCAAATTAGCTTTCCTCAATTTCTTTTATAATGGACAAAAGTAAGTCATTTTATTGATATTTATTTTCTTGTTGTTATAGGATATTTGGTGTTGAAGTAATCCAAAAGTAATTGAAAGTAATCAAGTTACATTACTTTAATATTATGGTTCTTGGATTACGTTACTGAATACATATTTTAAGGGGTAACTAGTAACTGTACCAGAATACATTTCTAAAGTAACCCTCCCAACCCTGACTGTATTATTGCTTCTATCTATAGTAGACTGCTGCTGATGTAGCCTAAATGTGACCTTATGGGAATATAGCTTGGTTGTTACACACTGATTGGAAAGATAACGCCTCTCACTTGGTTTCTAATATATCAGAAGACTCTAAATGTCTCTTGCTGGGATGGAGCTTAATGTCTTCAATCTGTGATTTCCCATGGCACAGGACTGCAATGACCCCCTATGCTTAGCCTGACGCAGGCCAGTCATGCGTACCACAAGGTTGCCGTAAGTAATAATCTCTCATCTCACTGCTTCTCTCATCTCCCTGCATGACAAATATCAAATCCAGCCTGTGCACAGATGCAACAGTGAAATGTGCAGGCGTGGGGCTGGTTATCACCTTTCGGTACAGTTAAACATGTTGTGAGAATGAATTTAAAATAACTAAGAAAATGATTCTCTCTCTCATGCTCTACCGCACGCACATAAATACACACAGTGGCAATAGGATGACTCACACAACAAACCTGGGACATAAACCAGGCCCACACTCCTGTTAGTGACAGCAATAATATTCTCCATTGGATTTGGTGACCTAGATGGAGGGAACACAGCTGTGTGTAGTGTGCAGAAGAAGTGAAGAACACACACAGGGAAACAACATTTCCGACAGCCACATCTCTGACAGGTATAACCCACAGAATATTCATTACAGAATGGGTTTATCAAAAGACATCTCATCTGTCATCAGTGACACATCCTGAGTCTCACATTCTTCAGATCAGATTGTGCACAGCCAGACAGGGACATACACAGACTATTTTAAACCAATGGAGAAATAAAACCCAATTTCTGGAATGGAGAAATGCAGGTTTTCACAGAAAGTTGTATTAGTTTTATATGTTGTAAGCACAACCAGCAATGCAGCAGTCATGCATGGAATGTTCCAGCGATTGAGGCAGGATGCAAGTGCATATATTTAACATGGGCTTTATTTCATTAAATTCAAGAATTGTCATGAAGTTCCATGGCAACATCAAATGAGGACAATCTATAATCTTAAATGAATAAAGCCAGAAAACAATTTTAAAAAAAGATAGCTGGAACAAAAAACTGGGAAACACAATGCTCAGAAATGCATCATGCAATTGGCAAGACTTCGCAAAGATACTAAAGACACTACTGCATATAACCAGACAAATTAATCAAGAACATATAAACACAATAGGGCAACTAACCAATGGCAATACATGGGCTGACACAGGACTAGAATCAAATGAAAGGCATATGGCCAAACATAAACAAAAGCACAGAGAGGGGCTCCTGAGTGGTGCAAGAAAAAAGCATTTGCCATATCCTCCAGAGATCGGATGTTCGAATCCCAAAGATGCCAGAGCCATCAGTAACCAGGAGCCCAAGAGAGAACAAATTGTCTGTGCTCTCCTGTCAATCACAGTCATACTAGCCAATCGTGGGTGTCTGTGAGATCAGGTATGTGGAAGACGGTTGATAATGCTTTCCTCCAGATGTGTGATGCAGCTTCATGTATCCTGGTTGGTAGCTGTTGTATGATAGGGGAGGGCCGGCTGGTGGGTGGGAATTGGCCAAGACTAAATTAGGGGGAAAAAATAGGTTGAAAAAAATCCCCCCAAAAAAGGAGAACAATGAACCAGCACAAGCAGCACTCATCATGCTGCTCTCTTTTTAACACACGTATCACAATTTCTCAATGCAATTCCTTATAAATCCATTTGCATGAAACTGAATGAAATTAAATCTACCCATACTACAATACCATAACTACAACAAAAAAGCCCATTAGCGCAAAGCTTAATTCACCATAGCCCTAGGCTAGTCCAGATTGCCTGTGCATTCTATCCTACCTCAAATTTCACAGAAAAAAAAATCTGTCCACTAGCTGGCACATTAGGTGCACACATTGCCAAGACTCTGAAGGAAGCTCTTTATCAGTATCCTGACTGCCAGTGAGGTCTCAGCAGGCTGGCAGGACAGCTGACCATCTAAGATTTTTATTGGTTTAGACACAATGCATGCATGCGTGACAGATTAGTCAAGGACAGGTTTAATGCTCCTGGCCTCAGAGACATAAAACCTTTCATAGTTCTTCCGTTCAAATATACAGTCTTAGACATCATATTTTATAGATCTGGTCACACAGAGACTGTGATGCTTACCTGAACAGGGACATCAGGTCCTATTTGTAGACAACCTGTTCTATACAGACAGGAGGGCTGGAGGATTATTACATGTCCAGTATGCTTAGCCCAGTGCTGCATTTAAAGACAAGATGGAGCTCCAGTGTGAGGTTGAATATGGTGCACTTTAGCAACATGACCCCACACATGCAAATCTATAACATTTCACATGAGTCAAGATGAAAAAATCCAATGGTTATGGTTGGTTAATGTTTATACATATGGCTTCATATGTATGACTTCATTCATGAAATTACACGAAACCAAAAATAGGTTTCTTGCTGATAGCAAAACACTCTGTTGTAGAATTCTACATAGAACCTTTAAGGGTTCTTCCAGAGGGACAATCCAAAGAACACTTTAGTCTGGTATTGTTTTATTGTACCCTGCCTCCTTACAACAGAAAAATGAGATTCTTAGAAATGGTTCCAAGTAGAATTTTTAGGCGGTAATAACCATTAATCCATTTAAGAGCTCTTTTCTAAAGTAAAGGTTAAAGCTAGAACCAATAAGGATTTTTAAAGGAGTTTTTCCCTATCAGAAAAGGCCAGAACTTTTTTTAGGAAACTAAAAAAAAGAACCCCCATCTATCCAAGGTACTCTTGAAATACTATGAAAGCCTGATCATAAAATCATTCAGAAACTCCTTGGATACTGTATCTTAAAGTTCTTCAATTAGCATTAATATTCACTGATGCATCTTCAGAAACTGTTCATCCTGCCATCCTGTTCATCATCTTCAGGCTCACAATGTACTCATCAGTGAAATGAGACACATGTGCATGTGTGCATATTATAAATGATGTACATTCTGTTTTAGTTTAAGGAAGAACATTTACTGAACTTTAAATCCTTAAAGATTTGCTTGGAGCTTGTTGTAGTAAGAAGTGAGATATGTGAGAAGTGTGATAAATGAGTTCTGTCTGAGACACACTGTGTTTATTGTGTTTATACCACAGAGTCTGATGTGGCATTTCTGCTGATGGATCTTCTCTGAATTCGGAACAAAGCATAGCTAAGAATAGCTGAGGGAAGTGCAGAAGCAGCAAAGCACAGTGTAGGTTAGACTGGGACACTCAGAAACAACTACAGCCCTCTAGAGTCTGTGACTTGGGGGATTGTATATCTAACATTTTGTATATCTATCTATCTATCTATCTATCTATCTATCTATATATATATATATATATATATATATATATACAGTCAGGTCTGGTATTTGGACAATGACAGAATTTTTGTGATTTTACCTTTATACACCACAATGCATTTGAAATAAAGCAATCAAGATGTGATTGAAGTGTAGACTTTCAGCTTTATTTTAAGAGGTTCCACAAAAATATGGCATTTACCATTTAGGAATTACAGCCATTTTCAGCAAAGTACCTCAATTTTCAGGGGCTCAAAGGTATTTGGACAATTTACTGACAAGAAGTTAATTGACCAGGTGTGGTCCATTCCCTCGTTACTTCAAGACAGATGAAGCAGATAAAAGGTCTGGAGTTGATATCAGGTATTGCGTTGGCATTTGATCTCAATGCAAGTGAAGGAGGCCATCATTAGGCTGAAAAAACAACATAAATCTATAAGAGAGATAGCAAAAACCTTAGGTGTGGCCAAATCAACAGCTGGGTACATTCTTAAAATATCATTGTCAAGATCTACAATCAAGAGACGCCTACATGACTTTTTGAAGGCAAAGAAATGGAATATTCTTCAGTCAGTCACCTGATCTCAACCCAGTAGAGCTGCTTTTCACTTACTGAAGACAAGACTGAAGGCAGAAAGACCTACAAACAAGCAGCAACTGAAGGTGGCTGCAGTGAAGGCCTGGCAAAGCATCTCCAGGGAGGAAACTCAGAATTTGAGATTTGAGAACATGGGATCCAGACTTCAGGCAGTCATTGACTGCAAAGGATTTTCAAACAAGTATTAAAATTATGGTTATATTTACAATTATGTCACTTTGTCCAAATACCTTTGAGCCCCTGAAAATGGAGGTACTTTGCTTAAAATGACTGTAATTCCTAAATGGTAAATGCCATGTCTTTGTGGAACCTCTTAAGCTGAAAGTCTACACTTCGGGTTTTATTTCAAATCCATTGTGGTGGTGTATAAAAATCACCAAAACTCTCTTTCAGTTTCCAAATACTTCTGGACCTGACTGTAATATATATATATATATATATATATATATATATATATATATATATATATATATATTTAAAGCACCAAACACTGAGGACTAGTACCTCTCAGTATTATTCTCTCTTTATCTCCCTCTCAAAGGTCATGTATCGGTTATGGAAAAGAGATAACAACAGAGTGCAATTATTAGATTAAGACTTCATATTTTAGCACAATAATTTGATTAACACTAAACTAGTTTGGTTAACCCAGTTAATCTCTAATTCTTCCCAGCTATTTGAGTACATAAATTTTACACACTGGACAGCCCACTGGCACAAAAGTGTATGCTGTTTAAAACTCTGTTTTGGAAAAGTTTGACAGAATTGTGGGAAAGTTAAAAGGTTCATGTGATCGATCAAACATATTTGTTTAAATTATTTTTAAAAATCCATAATAACTTACCAGATTCTTCATCAGGAGTGAAGCCAAGATAATAGAAATAATTTACTGTCATCCCATATAACTTTACTTCTGCTGCATTTAAAGTAACAACATTTTAGAAGTGAATGCAATATGAACATAGGATTATCAGCAGCTCAATATGTAGGCTATTTATACTGAGCCACTTGTGTTATTCCCAGAGGTCATAAGCATAATTGTTCATATGTCACCATCGACTGTGCCAATGATGTAACTGAACCAGTACAATCTAATTACAATATCAACAATAGACCCTTTAGAAATCATATGAATTAAATATGTTAGTTTTCTCAGAAGTAGACATCTATTTTCTCAGGTGCATGCTTGAAGTAAATGTCTCTGGTGTGACCAATCATACCACCTACAAACACCTATGTGGGTGGTGAGACAGTCTATAATTTCATTTATAGTTTCCCTTGAAGTGAAAAACACATTAACAACTCTTCAGGTTTTCCAAGGCCAAAACAGTTTCCAGCAGGATTAGTAAGGAATAGAAAACTAACCAATGAGGAAGCTGAGTATTTGCATAAAACAGCATGCCTCAGCATGGTTTATTCCCCTGATACCACAGCAAACAATTTTTTCAACAATTACAATTGTTTATTTATTAAAGAATGACATCATGTGTTTTTAACCATTTATAGTTTTAATGTTGTGGAGCATCCGTGATACAAGTTAGTTCCTGTTAGCACTTACATTATAGCAGCTATAAACAGTGTCTTGCTTCTTCTTGAGCCTCGCTTGCTGACAAAAATGCAGGGAAAAAACAAGCCACTTGTTTCTGAGAAACTGCAATGCACAATGTCCTATGTCTTATGACTTTTCATGGGTGGAAAACTTAAAGGATCAGTTTTACTTCTGACAGTTACAGTGCTAACACTGGAGATTCCTTCTATAAATGTTAAGCAATTATCTCCTTATATATATATTCTTAAATTACATTTTTTGTTATAATGTATAAAATCCATTTATATAACGTGTGTGCCATACAAGTCCCTGTGAATGAGCTGTTACTATAGAAACCATAGCATATTACAAACAGCACATTAATGTAAATAAACCTGTGATTCACTACTCTCAGAGCTGCTGTTTTAGAAAATTAATCAGCACCTTGTGACCAAGCAGATCAACTGCACTGTGGTCTAAAGTGGGCTAACTTATGTACTTTCATGAAGCATTTAGTGTTGAAATCCACCTCCTCCCCTGATTACTAACACCTGTGCCTTGTTTCATTTTCACAGCTCATCTTTGCATGCGAATCAGTTTTTGCGAAGCCTTGCATCTTTCCATGTGCTTGTTTTTCAGCATCTGCTTGATATTGTTTTGCATTATGTAGCATGTTCTGTCTTGTTTGTTCTGTCTTCCTGTTATGCTGTTAGCCTAGCACAGGATTTTGTTTGTTTACTAGACCTCTTTTATCAGTTTATGTTTACTTCTGTTATTTGGATATTTACCTGTATTTAGTGTCATCGCTGTGTTCATTTAGTGCTCATTCCTGGTCTTGGCTGGTTCATTACATCCACAGACATCTCCAAGGATTTCTCCAGTACAAAGCAGGCATTAATGGCTACAGCACATAGATTACTCAGCAGGCTCAGTTAAGGATTTGCAGGCGGTAGAGGGGGAAGGGTCAACACAGAGTATGTTGTTGACTGGCCTTGAAAATAGCCAGAATGGACCTGTATGAACAAACAGCCACCAGGCTTAGCCTGACCTTCCCTCATTACAGTGCCTCTGAAAATGTTCCTCCACAGAGCTTGTAAATCTGCATGATGGAGAACCACTTTAGGCAGTAAATGTTGTTTATGACTCAGCTGCCTGCCATTACATTAAGAGAACAGCAGTAGAATATATTCAGAGTTAGTGGCAGTTACATTTATATCAGTAGAAGAAAACTGCTCTTACATGTCATTTTTCTGTGAAGTGTTTGTGGACTGGATACGCTGAACATCCAATGATTGTTGCTTTGAAATGTTTTCTTAACATTTAATGCAAAAATGTAATGTGCCAATTTGCCCAGTTCCTGTAAAAGTGTCCCAGAGGCACCATTTAGGGCTCAGTGCAATAAACAGAACATTTACAGCAACAACAGAAAGTAGGGGGGGAATCAGCCTAATCATTTCAAACAATGTTCTTTGTCCTGTATTAGCAAACTCACAGCCAGTGTGTCCCCGTGGTTCCTGTTTGCTGATTGGATACTTTAATTTCCTCAGTAATTTTATGTTGCAACACAAGATGGTAGCAAAGCACATTTTTTGAAAAATGATCATTCATGGTGCTTATTCATCATTATACATCAAAATACTCAAGTCATTTATGCTACTGTATATATGGCCTACACTCTTGTCCTTGGTTCTTTGGATAGTTTGGGGTTCTGTTTTGAAAATTTGTGTTGTAGTGTTCTCTACAGAACCAGATAAAGAAACCTCTGTTCTGGCATTCTACATAGAAAATGGCTCTGCAAGGATTCTTCAAAGGTTCTTTAGAAAGTCATGGGATCTTTACTTCCTAAATGGGTTCTACAGCTTTTTGATAGGGAAAACATTCTGTTCTAGCATGGTACATAGAAAGCTTAAGGATTTCCCAAGAGGGACAAACCCAAAGAATGCCATAAGGTTCTGGATTTAACATTTTCACATTTAAGCTTTTCTTCCTGAGAGTGTACACGCTTATAGAATAGGGCCTTCCAGTGGTTCTTCCTGGGTTCTTTGTATACTTAATGGTTCTTAGCTTCCTAAATGTGTTCTACTTGAACAGCTTTCTGATAGGGAAAACATTCTGTTCTAGCGTTCTACAAAGAACACTTAAGGATTACCCAGAGAGACTAACCTGAGGTATGCGTTAATAGATTTAGATTAAACCTTTTTAATTTTAGCCTTTTTTCTCCAATAGCTCATCATGGGTTCTTTGAATAGTTATTGGTTCTTAGCATCCCTAATAGGTCCCACTTAAAAAGCTTTCTGATAGGAAAAAAAAAGACTTTTCTAGCATCTACATAGAACATTTAAGGATTTCACCAGAGGAACAAACCTGAAGAATGCAGTAAGGTTCTAGATTAAACCTTTTCCATTTTAACCCTTCTTTCTCCAATAGTTTTTAATGGGTTCTTTGAATAGTTAATGGTTCTTAGCTTCTCAAATAGGTTCCACTAAGGATTTCCTCAGAGAGACAACCCCCGAAGAATGCTTTATGCTTCTAGATTTAACTTTTTAAATTTAACCTTTCTTTCCAGTGGTTCTTAAAGGGTTTTCTGCATAGTTAATGGTTTGGTTTTTAGCTTCCTAAATGGGTTCTACTTCTACCCTTTCTGGTAGGGAAATGCTCTCTGTAGGCTTCTACATGGAACCTTTAAGGGTTCCTACAAAGGGACAAACTGAAGCACTCTTAAAGGCTTTAACCTTTAAAATGTAGAATGAAACTGCTACTTACAGTGTAACTGCTAACACGTACACTTATCGCTTGGGCTTATTTATTTGTCAGTTGAAATATTCATGGATGTATATTCATGAACAGACGACGTGTTTAATGCTTTATGTCTCTGTAAAATCCTTACATAAGGAGTTTAAAAGAAAAATTGTCTATTAGTCATCAAAAAATAATGACCCAATCCTGTTAATGCATCCAGTTGAATTGCACCACTGACTGCTAGAGTAGAACCTCTTACGCCATTAACATCCCATTTGAAAGTGTAGAGATTTGGCAGAAATGCAGCCATTATCAGAGCTGTCTCCGTGCCATCATCACAGTTGGTGAGGAGGAGAGCCTTTCTCACATTTACAATGCTGGACGAACAGAACAACTATGCCATCCCAGATGAGTCAATTATACTTAGAAAGCAGCTCTATATACAGTGGTGAAGATTTCTGCCAAATGTTGCTGAACCATTTGGATAACGTGAGAAGAAATTTCACACGACTGAGCAAATGTCACGATACATTATGTAAGCAGGGAAAGAAAGAAAACAAGCAACCAGTCCCTTAACCCAGGTTTGTTAAAAAAAAAAAAAAACAACAGCAATATTTACCCTTCCTCACCTCTGTGACATTTACCCCCCAAAACTCAAAGTCTAATTTTCTTAAATTCTTGTTAAAGCACATTTTTCAGTAATTACTACATTCTAGGAAAAAAAGAAACCCTCAAGGGTACTTTGGCTTGTCCCTCTGGGAAAACCTTTAAAGGTTCTGTGCAGATCTCTAATCATTAGGAAGCTAAGAGTCCTTAACCCTTGAGGAACACTTTTTTAATAAGAGTGGATGAATTATTCAGTAACTGCAATAAAAAAATAACAGGAAATGCAGTTTCAAGAGTAAGGGATGTCAGTATGTGACTCATTGCTAGTTCCTGGAGATTAAGGGAAAAAAGTAAATACACCTAATATAAAGTATATACTAATATAAAGTAAATACACCTAAATCACACTTGACATTCTTCGATTTAACTTCTAATTTAATATGCTAGAGCACAGAACCAAAAAAAAAATGTCAGTGTCTAATTGCTTATTGTCTGAAGTGTTTTTTTTAGAGCAAAGGCCCATTTAGGATCTTAATTAGGATTTAATAAGCACAATGCTCATGGATGCATTCACTTAAACTGCATGTAGTAATCACAGTGATTCACTTTTACCCCTGTTTTAAAATACAAAAAAAAAAAAAAAGTGACATTATTTTAAAGTCACGTCTGTGCTGTGGAATTCTGTTGAACTCTGATTGGTCAGAAGGTGTTGATAAATTCTCTATTCTCAGTGCCAGCTTCAAATCATAGCTTTTTTTTTTTTTACGTATTATAGTAATCTATTCATATGTTATTGAAAAAAGTGTTGTTATTATGCAAAGAAAATGTAATCATTGATATGGTGAAGTTTTCTGAGATGTTTATGTAACATTTAAGGCAGGAGTCTCCAGCGTCAGACCTTTTCCGCAATGGTTGAGTCTTGATATAGTGATATTAGGAATAACATGGTAATTGAAGAGTTAGCTAAATGAGGGAGATTTTTGCTAATAACTATTAGAGCCCCCTTAGGCTACTTATTACATTTTAAAGTTGCTTTTTTAAAAACTTTATTGTTATTTTATTTATCATTTGCCTTTTATGAGAAATCTACTGCAGTATCAGTAAGGATGTACAAACTAAGAATTTTGATGAAGAAGAATGTTTGTGCATATGACAATAACATTCTTCCTTAAGAATTTCATTTATCTACACTTGCGGCCAAAAGTATGTGGACACCTGACTATCACACCATATGTGGGTTTTCCCCAAACTGAATGGACAAATCCCCTCATCCACACTCCAGAATCTAGTGGAAAGCCTTTCCATGAAAAGTGAAGGTTATTATAACAGCAAAGGGGGAATAAATCTGGAATATGATGTTCAAAAAGTATGTATGGGTGTGATGGTCAGGTGTCCACAAACTTTTGGCCATATAGTGTAACTTGGGGGTGGAGGATGGGAATTGCTGGGAGTACTTACCTCTTGCCCTCGGTTGTTTTTGTAGTTCATTGCACTTTTACCTTACTTGGCTAGTAGTATAGCTAACTAATAAATTGCAAGCTTTGTATAGTTGCTTGTGCACACAGGCTGTGTGCTGTTAGATGGATGCAAAACAGTGACCAATTTTGAGGAATGGAAGGGGGACGAGTTCCCTTTTGGTTATCACAATGCTTTTTTTAAAAAAAGGTCTGGCAAGAGACACATAATATACACAAACTGTTTTTTGTTGTTGTTGTTGTTGTTGTTGTTGTTGTTTTTTACTAGGAAGCAACTCAGGTATAGAAGCCAAGAAACAACCATAGCTATTATATTTAGCAGGTCTAGTTTTTGACCCGTATGAAGCAGTAAATGCGTTCTTCGTATTAGTCAAAGAAAAAAAATTGTGAACTGAGATCGTTGAAGCTTAATTGAGGAAGGAAGACGCTCGATGCAACACGCAGTGTATTGATTATTTTGGGTCCATCCAAAGGATTGCTTTCATCGATTGCGCATAATTTGCTTCTGGCTGCAATAAGTTATTAAAAAAAAAAAAAAAAAAGTTTTATGCTGCAAGAGAACTTACAGAGCTCCGGAAGTTGCTAAAATGAATGAAAATGAACGTCATTAAAATACCAGTTAATTTGAATTGCAATGCGTCCTAGAACGCACAACGCCTGAATTGCGCATGAATGATCCAGCCTATGGGGAGCCGAAATTCAGCACAAGTGCTGACAACCAGAGACAGTGTGTGTGTTTGTGGGGGTGTGTGTGTGTGTGTGTGTGTGTGTGAGAGAGAGAGAGAGAGAGAGAGAGCAGTTCTCCGCTGCCTCCCTCTGAAGATACACTCACATGCCTTAGAACCTCTTTGCTTTTAGCTGGGATAATTTTTTCATCTTATTTATGTAAGATAGAAAACGCACAGATTAGGTCTCAGTGGTACAGCAAGCCTCAAACATGTAAAATTAGAATGAATTTTAAAATATAAGACACGAGAAAAGAAGTTTGCTTCACCTGAAATAAGTCTGAGCCGGACTTAGGAGTTGCAAGTAAGATGATGTAAATATAGCCCTAGTTTCATGTCCTTTTCTGCGTAAAGAAATGGAGAACTTCACTTCTACCAACCACACGTTGGGCCCCTGGAGGGACCACAGTTTAGAATACAAGGTAATCAGCGCTCTCCTGGTGTTCACCATTTGCGTATTGGGGATGGTCGGGAACGTGATGGTCATCTTGGTGGTGCTCACTACGAAGCACATGCGCACTCCAACCAACTGCTACCTGGTGAGTTTGGCCGTGGCGGACCTGACGGTGCTGACGGCCGCCGGGTTGCCGAGCGTCGCGGACAGCGTGTACGGCTCGTGGGTGTTCGGCCACGCCGGCTGCCTCGGCATCACCTACTTCCAGTACTTGGGTATCAATGCGTCGTCGTGCTCCATCACCGCTTTCACGGTGGAGAGGTACATCGCCATCTGCCACCCGATCAAGGCGCAGTCGCTGTGCACGTACGCGCGCGCCAAAAGGATCATCCTGGCCGTGTGGCTTTTCACGACGCTCTACTGCGTCATGTGGTTTTACCTGAGCGATACGCAAGAGCTCGTGCACGGCGACGTGACCGTGGTGACCTGCGCCTACAGAGTGTCCCGGGAACTTTACTTACCCATATACTTCTTCGACTTCGGCGTGTTTTTCGTGCTACCTCTCGTGCTCGCGACCGTCCTGTACGGACTCATCGCGAGAATTCTGTTCCTGAACGCGTTACCGAAACAGAAGATGAAGAACGGGCAGTATGGTTCCGGTATCAAACACTCAGTCCAGTGCTCGAGCACCACGGCGGCCTCGCGCAGACAGGTGAGTCTCACACACGCATCAGGTATAGGCTATAACAACCGCCCTTAGGATGTGATCAGAAGCTTTTCACACGTCATTATTT
Organism: Pangasius djambal; assembly: GCA_022985145.1. Taxonomy (NCBI): domain Eukaryota; kingdom Metazoa; phylum Chordata; class Actinopteri; order Siluriformes; family Pangasiidae; genus Pangasius; species Pangasius djambal. The sequence goes on from CM040997.1 coordinate 7,093,668, forward strand.
GAGTAACGTGATCACACGAGGAAAAAAAAAAACATCTGAATGCATTTCACAATGTTATGCCTTCAGACTGAACGTGTAAACTAATGTAAACACAGTCAGACTTGTAACCAGAAGGTCGTGGGTTCGAGTCTCAAGCCCGGCAGGGATTGTAGGTGGCGCTCTCTTCCACCCTCTATACCACGAGAACCCCCAACTGCTCCCCGGGCGCCGCTGCGTGTGCGTGCACGCACTTGGATGCGTTAAATGCTGAACACAAATTCTGAGTATGGGTCATCATACTTGGCCACAAGTCACTTAACATCATGTGAAAAATGTGTGAGAAAATCATATGCATATAAATGCACCATGTAAATGTCACATGAAAATTAATTAATCATATCTATAAATCACATATGACTATATATGAAAATAAATCAATCTACATGTGAAAAATATAACATATAGATTTGTATAACTATAACATGTAGAATTGTATAACTATAACATATAATTGTATAACATGTAGAATTGAACCCTTAAAGTTTCTAAGCAGAACCCTACAACAGAGGCTTTCCTGTTCAGAGACAGTTCCAAGGAACTGAAGCTCAGAACCCTGAACTATCCAAAGAACCCCTGTTTTTCTAAGAGCTTCCTTTGTTACAGCAGCCAGCTAATAATCCATAGAACTGTTGCATAGACCGAATGACTTCACAGTGAGGAATGAACTCTTACAGGTTTGACATAATTCTTGAACTTAAATATTAGCTAGTATAGTTAGGAGAGTTAATAGTTGAGTTCAGCTTTACAGCGTTGTGTTATCACCGTCAGTACTAAACTGTAAATATTCAGCTCATATTTAGAAAAGGAATTTTATATGGTTTTTTAATTGACTTCGGTCTTTTGAAACTTCACTTTTTTTTAATGATATGGCTTATGATATGATTAGGCTATGAGGATGCATTAGAAACATAAATATGGTGGAAGCATTGTGGGAAAAAAATGCAGCATTGATATAAAATATGATATAATTCTATTTAATTCAAAGTAGTTTGATTTATATCACATTTAGGTCTATAATAGACACACATTTTTCTTTAGTATAGAAGAATCTATAGAAGACTTTAGCTTTAACTTCTAAAAGGATAAGGTTATTTTATTTAAGTGTATGTCAAACTGAATGAATGAATGACTGAATGAAGGAACGAGTAAACAAACAAATAACTATATTTTTGTAATGTGTTGGTGATGGCCCACTGTGTCTCTGGTCAGAGGAATAAATATGAGTCAGTAATCTTTTCCTTGTGTTGATGTAAATGCTGTTGATGAGTTTCAGGTGAAGAAAAACAAGATAAAAAAGAAAGCCCTTTGTTTTTTATTCTAATGTGACAATGAGGGGCAATACTCATGAAAAATAAGAATAAATAAAAATAACAGCGTACTGTATGTTATATTGGAGTAATGTTCTCATGCCATGTCACTGAGGTTAGGAGGTGATGCACAGTTATTACAGTAATAAATCAGCTGTCTACAAGTGTGGGCCATGTGCATGAAAAGTCTGTGATTACAATTTATTATCACATACAGTGTTCATTTAAGATGACACACATGCTGTAGCTTAAACACTGATGAATCTGCTTTACTATTGTCTTTCATAGGAAAAAAAAAACAGTAGTAAGGAACAGCGTTTACAGAAAGTGAATCATTTTTATAGATTTCTGGTGCATTGTTACAACAGGTAGTACATCACTACCTAAAAAAAAATTCAGGTTACGTCTAGAATCCTTAAAGGTTCTTTGGTACTGACCCATAGGCTATACAAGGAAATAAATAAATAAAGGGTTAAATCTGTGGTTCGTCTCTTTGGGAGAACAGATGTAGAATCTTATAATAGCGTTTGCCTATCGGAGAGGGTTCCAGGTAGAACCCCTTTAGGAATCAAAGAAGCTGTGACTCTCGAAAAAAACGTTGAGGAACTCAAACTTTTTCATTTGTGTAGTCAGTAGTCTGTCTCATTTGCATGCTATAAGGCAGTCATGTTGTTTCCCCCTGCGCCAGGTGATAAAGATGTTGGCAGTGGTGGTGGTTCTGTTCGCACTGCTCTGGATGCCTTACCGTACCCTGGTGGTGGTCAACTCTTTCCTCCAGGAGGCTTACCTGGACACCTGGTTCCTGCTTTTCTGTCGCACCTGTGTGTACCTGAACAGCGCCATCAATCCCGTTATCTACAACGCCATGTCGCAGAAGTTCCGCGCCGCCTTTAAGAGGCTTTGCAGATGCAGTTCGAAGGCGCAGGCAAAGCAGACAGCCTACAGTGTGGCCCTGACCTACAGTACTGCTAAAGAAACGTCCATGATCGAGAGCACAGAGCATTTTTCAACAGAGCTGGATGATCTCACAGAAGATCCAAATGATCTAAGAGAAGAATTGGCACCTAACTAGAAGGCTCTTGACAGAAATAGCTGGCTGAGTTGATATTTAATCAGGGATAATTTACAAACAACAGAATCAAACACTTCATATAAAACATGTGTAATACACTCATCATCCACCTGTACACCTGCTCATTCATGCAGTTATCTAATCAGCCAATCATGTGCAGGGGGTCTTCTTCTGTTCTGTCCATCCACCTCAAGGTGTTTTGCATTCTGAGATGCTTTCCTGCTTATCACAGTTATAAAGAGTGGTTATTTGAGGTACCGTAACATTCCTGTGAGCTCAAACAAGTCTGGCCATTGTCCTCTGATCTCTCTCATCAACAAGGCATTTCCACTCACAAAATCACTGCTCAGTGGATGTTCTTTGCACCATTGTGTGTAAACTCTATAGACTGCCGTGTATGAAAAGTCCAGGAGATCAGCAGTTTCTGAAATACTGAAACCGGCCCGTCTGGCACTGGTCAAAGTCAAACAGATCACATCTTCTCCTGATTCTGATGTTCGACGTGAAAATTACCCAAAGCTCTTGACCCGTGTCTCCATGATCTCATGCATTGCACTGTGCCACATGATTAGCTGATTGGACAATTTCATGAATGTGCAGGTGTATAGATGTTCCTAATAAAGTGGACTGTGAGTGTATATTCCGATTACGTTATATATGAACAGTCAATACATGTTTACTTGATTCCTGAACCATACCACAACTTTAATGTGAAGAATTTGAGTGAAACTGCATATTTGCAAAATGTTGACACTAGTATCAGGACACATTTTTTGGTAAAAAAAAATTTTCGTGAGTGAGACTTTACCTCAGAAACAGCAGACCTGGTGCACTAAAAGCTGACTACGGTGAATTAAAAGATTTTCCCAAACCACTGAAATGCACTGGTGTATCATCCAGGGTGCAAAACGACATCAGAATGAGTTTTCATCTACTTTTCTGTATATGATGCACTGTCAGAAAAAATAATACTAAAATGTACCAAGGCTACATCTTTTATACCTTTATTGTATCTTTCACCTGGAAAAAATAGTATAACTTTAATAAATACAGTGCATAACTGGCTACGTAAGGTACGTAATTAGCTTAGATTTAAAGGTGCACTACATACACTTTTCCAGGTGACAGGTACACACTAAATGTACAGAAGGTGTATGCTTGTGGGTACCAGCGCAGTGAGAAGGAAAGGTACACTTTAGTACCCTTTTTTCTGAGAGTAGGTGTGTAACACACGGCTGCTGTCTGTACCTGTTTACTGTTCCAAATATTTGTATCTGTATCTGTATTGTGCTTGAAACACAAAGTGGGCATGACCTAAGCCTGTAGGGGTTTTGATTTTATTGATTTATTTGTTTATTTTTTATTTTTATGAAATATGAATCCTATCATTATTAGTTGCCTCCAGAAACACTGTAAACACTGGAAAAATCTCCTGGAATTAACTGGAAAACTGGAGAATTCTCCTCACCTCATCACTGCAGTTTATAATTGACCTCAACTAAACATGTGCACTGGACAGTTCTTAATCCCTATCGTGCAGATATTTTTTTCGTACCTGCCATGGTACTTTCAAACAAATCTACTTGCTCTTTTCATGTTAATGAATGTGGTCTTTATTTGAGCCTCATTCCTGACAACTCGCTGCACGAAAGTAAAAACCTCCTGCTATTTTTTGCCGCATTCTGCGGGATTCCAGTCCAGTCAGATGCCCTGTGAACTCTTCTGACAAGCTTTCCAAAAGAAAAAAGAGAATGATAGTGAATTTGTGTCTGTATGTGTATTTATTTAAAACACATTATCTGTTCAGTTAGAATAACGTGTTCAGTTGCATCCCTATCTGAGAGTGTTTAAACATTGCCAATAAATTGTATTTCCATCATTTGCTTTTATGTATGTACCTACTGAGTGCAATCATGCTTTATTCTTAATGACAGTAATAAGTAATGGAGTTACTGTTCATAGTGGTGCTGTCTTGTTGTTTGAAATTATGTGTGCGTTTGTATGAAGTCTGCAGTACAGTACTTGCTGCTACTCATCAACATGCCCTGATAAATAATAGACGCATAACGAGTTATGCTAAGCATTGGTTACGAGCTTCAGAAGAGTGTACCAATAGACTCCTCTTCACATGATGAGGAAAAAATGTAAATGACACCCACACTCTTGTCACAATGATTAAGAAGGAAATGTAGAAACATGGAACCACTGTGTAACGTGTAGAAAAAAAAAATACCTTTCCTTTTCCTTTCCTTTGAACAAATATGTGTGTATTTATAAATGTTTTGTGTTTGTAAGTGATTTTGCCTTTTGCTGTTCATACTGAAACAGAAAAAAGATGGCGTCTAGTGCATGTTGCTTTTACTGAGCCTTGTTAATGTGTAAAATTATTCAGTCAACGAACGAATTTAATTAGTGTTACCATGAAACGGTGACTGTGGATATTGTGCAGGTGTTTCTGTAATTTTTTTGTAGCGTGGTTGCACTACAAACATCCTGAATTCCCCAAAAAATATATTGATAAATATGACACCTTTAAATGACAGGGAATCGCTTGGGAATAAAGCTAACTGTTTGTGTGATTCAAAATGAAAAAAATGAAGTGGATTTTTAATGACAATGATGAATCCTGGGTAATTTCTTTATGTACACTCCCTGGCCACTTTATTAGGAACAGCACCTCGGTGCCAAAAACATCACCTGGTCTTTTTCCAGTCTTGCTGAACCGTAGCCTCCAATTCCTGTTCTTGGCTGACAGGAGTGGAACCTGACGTGGGCTTCTGCCTCAACGTTTGGCGTGTTGTGCTTTCACAGATGCGGTTCCACTCACCACAGTTGTAAAAAGTGATTATTTGAGTTACAGTAGCCTTCCTGTCAGCCATTCTCCTCTGAACTCTCTCAGCAACAGTTTCCGCCCATAAACACTGCACTCATTGGATGTTTTTTGCACCTTTCTTTAGAGAACTCTAGAGATTGTTGGATGTGAAAATCCTAGCAGATCAGCACCATATGAAATACTCAAACCCTTATTCTGGTGTTTGGTGTGAACATTAACTGAAGATCTTGTACTATATTTGAATGATTGGCTAAATAGATCATTGCAGCATTTTATTAGCACTGGCCTAATAAAGTAGCCAGTGAGTGTAAACTCTTAAAATATCTGAATACAAAAAGCAACACACAATAAATTAAGAAAGGAATATTTCAGTTAGAAATACTTATGACAAAGAATAAGACTTACACATATGGGTTCAAGTTAAAGTGGCCCATATGACGCTTCTGAGGCTAGGACAACTCAGTGTTCTTCAGATATTCTTACGGACTCAGGTGAAATCAGCTCACACTGTCATTATGACCTGCTCTGTGCTCTTAATATACACTTTTATTCTCTCTTCTCTTCTTCTGTTTAAAAAGGACCTCTCTCTTTACTCTCACCTCAGAGCAAGCTTTCACTCATATTGAATCTTCGCCTCACTGGTAGGTCACAGTGGGCTTGAAGTTAGATTGTGCACCAGGATAATGGCCATACCCTCATTTTACACATGATTTATAGGAAGTGTTTAGCATTCGGATGAACATTATACAACTACACAGAAATTATAATGACGATGATTAACGATTTTGCAGTCATGACAATAAATGCGTCTCAAAGAATATATTGTACGTAGGTTTAGTTTTATATTTAGTTAGAATTCCATGTCAAGACACTAGACATTCCGAAATGGAAATCAAACGATACATCTGCATTTAAATGCACACAGGCACAAAAACTACTTTCTTTCACTGTGAAAAGTTGTCATTTATGTGAACTTTACCCATGGGGGTGATTAGCAAAGTGGAAAGAGACCTGTTGTCCAGGCTGATCAGCCTCAGGGTGATACATTCAGCACATTTATTGGAGTTGGACTTGTTTAAGATCATGTGTTTAAGATTCAGAACCACTGAGCACATTTTTAGTATTTTATTCATAGGAAAACATGACAAAATAACTTCAATTCAAGTTTGGTCATTTGAAAAATAACATTATAGTTCTGTTATTTCCTGGATAGAATCTTACATTGCATATCTGATCTGGAATTTAGCGAACGTTTATGCCGTTTATGTAAAAAGCACTAACTTTGCAAGTCCAGGCTTATTATTCAGTTATTATTCTTGAAACACGTTATTCAGTAACTGCTAAATATTATACGACAGCACTATTCATTAATTTTCCATAACAGTACAGCTTGGAGAGTAGTTACAGCTACAGCACAAAATCACAGGTTTATATTAACGTGCTTGTTGTAATACATTATCGTTTCTATGATAACAGCTTACACAGGAAAGCTTACACGGGTATGGCAGGTGCTCTACATAAACAGATTTTAATAATGCACGTAATTGTTGATATAGTTTTCTGTATGGAGAGGTTTAGTTAGCATTTATTTAAAGAGTCTCCAGTGTCAGCACACAACACATCATCTTCTATTATGTTCCTATAACATCACACACTGTCATGTTTGATTCCTCACTTAATTATTTAGTAACTACAGTGAAAATAAAGTGTGGAGTTATGACAGTGTGGAATGTAACTCTGAACCCACCAACAAGGCAAAGAAGTTAAGGCATGGTTAAGCCTAAACAGTTAAGGCTCTGAGTTACTGATCAGAAGGTTGGGGGTTCAAGCTCCTAGTATTGGGCCCTTGATCAATGCTCTTAACCCTCCCTGCTCCAGGAGTGCTGTATCATGGCTGACCCTGTGCTCTGAACCCAACGTCCTAACAAGTTGGGATATGTGAGGAAAATATACAGCAGTGGTAGCTCAGTGGTTAAGATGGTGGACTACTGATTGGAAAGTCATAAGTTCAATCCCCAGCACCACCAAGCTGGCACTGCTGGGCCCTTGTGCAAGGCCCTTAATCCTTAACTGCTCTGTTGCATAAAAAAAAAAGAGATAAATGTAAGTTGCCCAGGATAAGGGCATCTGCCAAATGCTGTAAATATATATACACACTAACATTCAACTTATGTTTTATCACTGATATCATGAATGATATGATGACATGATATCCAACAAAAATGTTGCCAAACAAACATTTTTGAACACCCTGTATAAACAGTTTTCAAGAAATTAGTTCGAGTAAAATTAAAAGAAGGCATAAGTGAAATGGGAAATGTTCAAAAACCTTTGACTGGCAGTGTGTAGGCTATACAAAGCAGACTGAAGGAATACATTTGACTAATTTGAAATAAAGGCATAAAGGCATCGCTCTATAAAACAGTGGTAAACTAGTTTAAGTCAATATTATTAGCAGCCTTGTGCTATGCTATGCTATAATTTGTAATTTCATTACCACTTAATTTCATTAGCATTACCAGCACTCAGCTCCAATTGCTGCTCTCATAAACCAAAGCTGATTGAGTTAAGTTGCCACAATGATCATGCATTTCATTATGATGATAAGAAAAGTAAACAGATACCAGGACATATATATATATATATATATATTTAAAAAAAAAAAAAAGAAAAAAAAGAAAGAAATGGAGTGAGTAAAGATTCTCAGAACAGCTACATTCACTGCCATCTGTAAAGCATACAAGTTTTTGGCATCCAGAAGCTGATAAAGAACATTCAGACACCACCATGTTCGGAACAGAGTGACTTGGCCATCTGGGCTCAGGGCTATAAACAAGCGCAGCACATTAGTCAGTGTTAGTACTTTGCTTTCTCTGCTGTAGTAGACTAAGCTTTCTGGAATACAAAAGAAGAGACTGAATGCGCATTGACTAATGATATCAGTGAGAGAGTAATAAAGTGATAAACAGAAGATAACTAGGGCTAAGAGGGGTTGAATAATCACCAGAGGGGATCATTAATTTTCCAGTCCATTTAGCTTGGAAGAAAAGCATAGCAGCATAATGAACAAGTGATAACAGGAGGGTATCATGTATTACAATCAGAAAATTAAAGGACAGCAAAGGCAAGTGTACCTTAATTATTAGTGCGCTCTCAACAATAGATTGTTCCTACCCTCTGTGACTAATTATCGCTCAGAAAAATATGTGTGAAGTCAAGCTATTGCTGGCGGAGAAAAGCTGAAATATTATATAAACTCCTCAGCAAGATAAGGAGACACCTAAAGTATCAGATAGAATAATCACACAGATCAGGTTTGTTTGTGTAAGTTTAATTACTGCACAATTTTTCTTCCGAATTTCTGTCAGGTTCCCATCCATTAGCTAAGGATCCTGGAGGGTCAAGGCTAAAACCTGCTTGCACTAACATGTGAAGCCATCGCTTTTTTAATGCAGAGAGGCACATTATTTGTGTAGAAAAGACAGAAATAGGAATCCTGAGTGGCACAACAGTAAAGCTTATTGTCATGAAATTGCGAATTCAAATCCACTATTCCACATGCTACAGACAGCATAATTGCTCCTGATCTCTGAGTGAGAAATATGACATTCTTCTCTACCAATCAGAGTAACACTAGCACATCACAGGCATCTGTGAGCTCATATGGAAGAGGGCAGTTAGCGTTTCGTCCAAGAGCTCTGAGCAGCCCTGTGACATTGCATGAGAAGCCATCAGAAAAGCCATTTCTCTCTCTCTCCCTCACTCTCTGTCGAGCTACACATGCTCCTTCTGAGATGGCAGTGATCCTGACCCCTTCTGCTCCTCCTCGCTGCCTGACCCATCCTGATGCCCCTTCTGCTCCTCCTCGCTGCCTGACCCATCCTGATACCCCTTCTGCTCCTCCTCGCTGCCTGACCCATCCTGATACCCCTTCTGCTCCTCCTCGCTGCCTGACCCATCCTGATGCCCTACTTCTGGTTGGAGTTCTCATCGGTTGAGTTCGCTCACTGCTGCTGGGGGTGGCCCCATATGGACGGCCTGAAGAACCACTTGGTTTGCTGGGGATGGTGCCACCTGGGGGCTGTGGAGATGGTTTGGAGATCACATATGGGGAGCTGTACTGTAATGGCTTGGGACTTCGATTGCTGTAGTGGCTTTGGGGCTGCGGTTGCCACGAGCACCTTCGTACTCAGGACTCCATCAGTGGACAGTGGATAGATTTTAACCAACCGGACTTCTTGCAAAAACTGTGATGAATTTATTGGTTGCACAATTGCATTATTTGTCCATATAGTACAGAATAATAGAGGGGATTTATTTATAAGCGCACTATCCGTTGCACCCAGATGAGGATGGGTTCCCTTTTGAGCCTGGTTCCTCACAAGGTTTCTTCCTCGTATCATCTCAGGGAGTTTTTCTTTGCCACCGTCGCCACTGGCTTGCTCATTAGGGATAAATTCACAGGGATAAATTCACATATTTACAATATATTTTTTGTGAATCCATTTATTTCTGTAAAGCTGCTTTGTGACAATGTCCATTATTAAAAACGCTATACAAATAAAACTGAATTGAATTGAATTGGAATTGAATTAGAAAAGATGCAATGGCTTCACAAGCCTCCAAGGCAGCATGTGCAGGTTCAGACCTATTACAAATTTATTAGCTAGACTACTGGACAAGTTAAAACTCCAATGTGCTGCCCAGTGTCTTGTTTTGGCTGCCTGGAAACCTAACTGACAAGACTTAAAAGTGAGAGCTCATGTAATGCAATAATATATAGCACATTAGCTAGTTAAGTCTAGTCTGCAGTAATACAGACTAAGAGTAATGAATGAGTATATGATTATCCTCTTCTAATACAGTTTCTAATGTAGTACATCATGTTTGAACCCACAAAACAAGTCAGCAAATCACTGGACAATGTTCTGCCTATGAACCGTGGTGTTCTGCCCTTGCATTGCATGTAAAAGATATTATTTAAAACTAGCTAGCATGTTTTTTCTTTGGGTATATTTCTGTGTAGTAAACAGGAGAGTTCAGTTTAGCACCGGACTTAATTTTTTTCAGCGTCATCAGTGTTCCTGCATAATCCTGATTTTGAAAAGGTCATCTGTGTGTTAATTAATCCTACTAAAAAAATCAGGGCCGTAACCAGGACCACAATTGCACTGAGGTCCACGAAACACAGAAATGTGACTCCGTTAATAGTTATAACTACAGCTAATAGTTATAATTAATAATATACTACAATGGCATTTCTAATCTGTTAAATAATACTTCCATTCTTCCAGTAACCGCTCTGATTTAAGTTCATTTTACGGAGTTAAATATTTTGATTCATATTTATTTCTCTCTTTTTCTGTGTACGAGAGCTCGTCCTCCTTTTCTCTCTTGCACCCCCTCAGTAGCTACTTAAAAAAGCATACATTAAAAATGCCATCAGTTAAAAAATATTGCAACATTTATATCATTCCTTTAATTCACATTTATGTCATATTTACTCGCATACATTCAATACATCGAAATGCAAGTTTTTCCACTCAGTAGACTACATTCTGCTACCATGTTATCAGGCCATCACTGTTTTCATATTGAATTTGACAAAATTCCATGGCCATGACTGTAAGCCATATCACAATTCAGCCAATGTGTGTAGCGCAGCAGGTGGCGGAATTCAGTAGCACGAAGTGTCTGATGTTTAAACACAGCCTAAATATCAACTAAAAAGGAAAATCATTAAAGGAGGGTTTTGTTTGTTTGTTGTTGTTAAATCACCAGGCAACTATGAATAAAAAAATGAATAGCTTGGACACAAAATCAGTCCGACCCTGATGTGTTAGCCATCAACCTCCCAGACTGGTCGTTTCAATAAAAGACTAGCTAACGGGTGGACATATGGGAGAAAATCTAAAAATGCAATTTGGTGAGTGCAATTTTAAACTTCACACCACTGCAAGTCTGATAATAAATGAACATATTAGAGATAATGGACTACCATCTGGATTTCAGTATAACAGAAGAAGAGCTAAATACCCAATTGTGCCATACAAAACCATTTAATTAGCTCTATCTTTGGCTATTTGTGTCTATTGATTTACAGAATGCAGTTTGATGGAGCTTAGATATGGATTACATTCCTTAATTACACTAATTGTTCATTATAGATACTTAAATCCTGCACAGCATAGATGTATCGATAAGGAACAGTCAAAAAAAAAAAAGGTTTTTTTTAATGCCATATGCGGAACATTGCCAAGGGACATGCTTCCTGGCCCTCAAGATATTTCTGAAGTTTTAAGAGGAAGATGAATTTTAAGAGGGTAACAGCTATTGAATGCATTTTGCAATTTAAGCGCCTTCCATCTCAGAGAAAGCTCTCAGTAAATGGCCATCTCTGATTGGGACATTATTCGCACATTCGCACACAGTCTTGACTAGAGTGCTGCTGATTTATTCTAGATTATATCTTGGTCCTGCAGGCATGGTATCTTGTCTTACTATATGCATGTACATTGAAAGAAAGAGATTCGGCAGTGCAGTAAATACACTATATGGCCAAAAGTATGCGGACACCTCTCCTAATTAGTGAGTTAACGGGTTTCAGCCACACCCATTGCTAACAGGTGCATGAATTCAAACACATTGCCATGCAATCGCCATAGACAACCACTGGCAGTATAATGGGCTGTACTGAGGAGCTCAGTGACTTTAAATGCAGTACTGTCATAGGATGCTACCTTTGCCATAAATCGGTTCCTGAAATTTCTGCCCTGGTAGATCTGTCCCAGTCAAATGTAAGTGCTATTTGTGTGTGTGTGTGTCTAGGAGCAACAAGAGCTCATCCCCAAATCATTAGACTATGCAAACTAATAGAGCGGGGCCGCTGAGTGCTGAACCACACAGCATGTACGAATCACCATGCATGGACAGTTGTGGCCTAATGGTTAGAGAGTCGGACTTATAACCCAAAGGTGAACCTAAAGGTCATGGGTTCGAGTCTCAGATCTGGCAGGGATTATAGGTGGGGGGGAGTGAATGACCAGTGCCCTCTTCCACCATCAATAGCATGAGTGAGGTGAGACCCTTGAGCAAGGCACTGAACCCCTGCAGCAAAAAAGGCTGCCCACTGCTCCGGGTGTGTGTTCACTACTGTGTATGCACTTCGATGGGTTAAATGCAGAGCACAAATTCCGAGTAGGGGTCACCATACTTGGCCACAAGTCACTTCACTTTATCCTCTGTTGCATTACTCAATACGCAAACTGCCTATGAAAGCAACACCAGCACAAGAACTGTGCATCAGGAGCTTCATGAAATGGGTTTCCAAGGCCGAGCAGCTGTACACAAGCTTAAGAGCATTCTGTGTAATGCCAAGCATCAGCTTTAGTGCTACAAAGCATGGTGCCACTGGATTCTTGGACGGTGGAAACATGTTCTCTGGAGTGATGAATCATGCTTCACTATCTGGCAGTCAGACAGAAAAATCTGGGTTTGGCAGATGCCATGAGAACACTACCTACTGGAAAGTAAAATTTGGTGGTGGAGGGATAACAGCCTGGGGCTGTTTTTCAGAGTTTGAGCTCAGCTTAGTTCTAGTGAAGGGTAATGTTAATGCTGCAGCATACAAAGACAATTTAGACAACTGTATATTTGCAACTTTGTGGCAACAGTTTGAGGAGGCCCTTTTCTGGTCCAGTACGACAATGCTCCTGTGCACAGAGCGAGGCCTATAAAGACAGGGTTTGACGAGTTTGGTATGAACGAACTCCAGTAGCCTGCACAGAGCCCTGACCTCAACCCCACTGAACACCTTTGTGATGAACTGGAACATTGATTGTGACCCAGGCCTTCACATCTAACATCAGTGCCTGACCTCACAAATGCTCTTTTAACTGAATGGACACAATATCCCACAGGCATACTCCAAAATCTTACGGAAAGCCTTCCCACAAAAGAGGAGGCTGTTACAGCCGCAAAGCTGGGGCTAACTCCGTTTTAATACGCATGGTTTTGGAATGGGATTTCCAACAGGTGTCCACATACTTTTGGCCATATAGTGAGTGCCAAAAACAAATCTGTAATGTGTAACACTTTTAAAAAAGTAAATGGTTAGAATTACTTAAAACTTAAGTTCTGTACTAAATTAAGCCATGCAAAAAATATGTAGCTAAAAGGTAAATTTTACTAATTATTTTTCAGTGTATATGGGAAGCATAAGCTCATTTTTCCATATTAGAAAGGAACTGAACATGATAATGTCTGAAACGAGGGCAAATCATAACAATATGGCACAGATGACATAGCCAATTCATCAGAAACACTAAAAACACCATTTATTTCCCAAGCAAAATCCATCATGTAGAACCTTTAAACCAATTCGAAGTTTACTGCGTGCACGGAAAAAAGGACTTTCACTTTTCTCAGATCAGATTAAAAATTACACATTTTGTCACGTTAATATAGTCCACACAGATTTACTCTTAAATGTTATTAACCCTACTAGACAAAGATTAGACTAGACAAAGCTGTGAAGCACATTAAAATGCCAACAAGATGTTAATGACACAATTTCTATGCATACAAACCAGCCCAAAGATCACTTAGTCAACTGCGCTCTCCAAACCCGGGCAACACTTATAATAACACATTCATGCATTTAAATAGATAATCTCCATCAAGGCTCCTCCAGTGTCATTGACTCTGTAATGAGTAATATCTGCTTGGCTGAAACGGTGTACATCTCATGTCCCAAAGTCAGTTCTTAATAGCGTCTGCTCTAGATTAGCCAGAAATGGTTTCAGATAACAGTGTTTAAAAACGGAGAACAGCACAGGCCCACAGCTCTCCTTTCCTTGCCCTTCTTAGTTACAGATCTGCAGATAAACTAATTCTAGATAAACTCTTTCTTAGTTATACAGTAATCATGGTGCAGCTGCTAAAACCAAGAGCTGGTAAAAGAGTTAAATTGGGGTCGTCTACTGAACTGCTATTAGACTAATTCAATTTAATTACTGCAGCCAGTGATTAAATCTCCCGTGAACAAAATAAGGCTTTCACAGCAAAACACGGGGCATAAGATAACAAAGTCATTACCCTTTTCAGCTGTGGATAAGAAATTAGATTTCCAAAGTCCTTGTGTCAGTGCAAAGGATAAACAAGCAGCATCACTTCTTCAATAACAGATACACTGTACTTGGAACTGGAACTAGTGTTATGTATTATATTAAAATGTAACACTTTTCTGGCGTAAGCAATATGTTCTGTTCTCCGTCTAAGCAATAAAACAGTTCAGGGCATTCTGTTATAGTGAAATAATCGACATGTGATACAGTCTCATGTGAAGTGGAGCAGTCTCCAACCCCTGGGTGATTATTTGCTGTAATAGCGCATCCTGTAGTGTTTTATTCCTCTTATACCCCAAGTAATTTGCCAGCAATTACATTTTTTTTTTATCAATCACCATACAACATACTTTTAATCAGTTTATAGTTACATTTAATAAAACACGTTTGTTCCTCTTTTCACTTTCACTTTCCCTTACCATCCTCTCCTTTCTTTCTCTTGAAATTAGTAAGAACAAACAAGGCAGCATGTCACGTTGCTGAGAAATCCTCTGTCCTGAACATTTTCCCAAGGATGGAAAACTTACTGACTCCTTCCATAAATGTCCCCTTACAGAAAACTTCAGCACATCAACAATTATAGTTTTCTGTGTTAGATAATAGCATGTTTTAATCAGTTTGTTAACCCGCAAGTCTGATCAAAGATGAACATATTAGGGATAACTGATTATCATCTGGAGTCCAAATATAATAATATTTGGTATATTGCTAGTATATTGCTGCTACACTACAAAATAGTTTACAGCCCATGTTCTGTGTATTTATTTTCTTGTGTCTCTGTTGTTCTGTTCAGTGTATTTATTGTCCTGCACTTGTCTCACACTGCTGTGTATTGCACTTTATGTAGAACATCTTGCGTACTATTCAGTGTTGCACTATGGTCCTGGAGAAATGACATTTCGTTCCAATGTATACAAGCCATATAGAGGAATGACAATAAAAACCCACTTGACACTTGACTTGATGTAATGAAAGAGTGAAACTATAGCAATTAACACATACACTATATGGCCAAATGTATGTGGACACCTGACCGTTACAGCTATGTGGTTCATCCCCAAAACTGTTGCCACAAAGTTGGAAGAAAACAATTGTCTAGAATGTCTTACAAATTCCCTTCAGTGGAACCGAGAGGCCCAAACCTGTTCCAGCATGACAATGTACCTGTGCAAAATGCAAGGTGCATAAGGACATGGTTCGCCAAGGTTGGAGTGGAAACTGAACAAAACTACACAAAATCAAAGCTATATAAAACCATTTAATTAGTCCAGCTATCTGTGTCTACTGATTTACACAATTCAGTTTGACTGAATTGATATGGATGACATTCCTTAATTACACTTATTGCTCATTATAGATATTTAATGCACAGCATAGATGTATCAATAAGTAACAGTAAAGAAAAAAATTATTTAAAAAATTTGTTATGTCAAGGAATGTGTTTACTGGCCCTCAAGATATTTCTGGAGTTTTTAAGAGGAAGATGAGGAGAGCAAAACAGCTGTTCAATGTGCTTTGCTATTTGAGCCAGTTCCAACTCCGAGAAAGCACTCAGTGAATGCCCATCTCTGACTGGAACACTATTTGCACTTGAAGGCTTGACTGGAGTGCTGCTGATTTATTCTAGATTATGGTATAATAGGTATGAGATCTTCTCTCACTATACAGTATGTAGGTAGACTGAAACAATTGATTCAGCAATGCAGTAAATTTACCAAAAGGGATCAATACAAACCTGTAATTTGGTGTACAGCCTGCACGTTTGTCAGAGCCACTATTATAGAAAATTAATCAGCATCTTCTGACCAATCAGATTCAAGAATCCAGTGCCACTGTGGTATAAATGTTGCTTGACATATACTAGATTGCCACTAATCACAGTAACTGAAACTGGGTTCATTCTTTTGATATTGATCATTCTTAATATCACTAGAAAGATGGGGACCTTAATCTGCATGTCAACGATTGACAAATGGGAATAGTAAGAGGCTCTGGAATTGAGAGTGTGTGTACTACATAAAATGTATTAAATAGTGTGCAAAAAAGTTTAATGTTGCAACAGGATGCAGAATGAAGATTGCACACTCATTATACATGTGCACAATTCACTTCTTTTTGTGAAGCTTGATATTTGAAATTTGGAATTAATAAACTAATACAAAGCCTATACATTTTGGACAATTTGCACAAAAGAAAATGCACATCGTTTACTGGATAAACTGAGTTCTAACAGGTGGAGTACAGTCTCTGTTATGGAGCTGGAGCTGACTGTAGGGTGATGATAAGCCTAGGGAACTATTAAATCCTCCATCATGACAAATGTAACACCCATACAGCAAAGGTTAATTTGATTTCAGCGGAGTCTAATAGCGGTCTACTGTTTGCATAATGAGAGCAACCCAGCTTGAACATCTTAGCATGCCTTATTCATGCCTAGCACTCTGTCTTCAAGTCATCTGGTGTGCCATATTAGAGTGCTGCCAAGACGTGCACAGCTTAACCTCAGGTGTCATTACACCACACACAGATGAGCAATTCAACCTTTGGAACATGTTCCCATCTTCAAATATAAGAAACTCTTACCAGTGCCTGGAGCAATGGCATATTTGCACTTACCATCATTGCTCAGGCGGAGGGGGAGAAGGAAAAAAAAAAGAAAAAAAAAAACCTGGCATGTCTGAAATAAGGTACTTTTGCCATTTTAGAAGATGATACCCATGTCTTTCATTTTATTCCTTTAGGAGCAGATTTTTTTTCTTTATTTCTTTTACAAAATGACAAACATACACACATACATAATTTAAACTGAGCAATCCTTGAGTTGTACAGTCAAATGAAAGTCGACTGAAATACATCCTGATTAAAACAGTTTTAAAGGAATGGCTTATGTTGAGCTCAAGTTTTCCCACTTACGTCCATTCTGCTAATTAGCTAATATATGGTGCCTCAATTCTGCGCTGGAGTTATGAGGCTAATGTCACCAACAAGAATTGTACTATAAAATATTACCAACAATTTGGAACAATTATGCAACCTACATAGCAAAAAAAAATCACAGTTTCCTGAAACTCTGTTGATCAAGGGTAAACTTCCTTGCTCGCAAAAGTTCGATCGGAAAATAACATGACTAAATGGTAACAATAGTTCAGTTTTAATGTCTCAGTCCACTTCATAGCGCCACAGACTCTGAACAGATGAGACATGCAGCAAAGAATAAATGTATACTTCTCTGTCCAGTCATCTTTAAACATTGAGAGGGTAATGAAATGGGAAAAAAAAAAAAACCTTGTTTCTTTCTTACTGAATTGCCTTGCTTTCAGGTTAATGAATTACATAAATGCATGTAATTTTTTTGCAACAAGCCATGACGGTTGATGTAAAAAAAAAAAAAAAAAACTGGAGTTGCTGAGCAACAGCCAGTTTTTTCATACACTGATCATTCCTTCTACAGTATTTTTCTATTAACTGAAATAGCTTGCTCCACATCTAGACCACAGCCCACCGGTTTGCCTACACCTATCTTTGCTTCTGGACACTGTATGATTCTGCTGTTGTGTTATGTATACAAGAATAAAAGCACATCACATTGTTGAACAAGGTAGCCATTTTGAACATGAGATCATTTCCTTTTACAGAAAATAAATACTCAAACCCACGCAGTGAGGATAAACACTGAATTACTGACGATGGATCGTGTGTCGAAACGACGGTTTATATTTGATGTAGTTAAACATTTGCACGATGTTAATTATTGTTCACAAGTGTCTCTAGTGCAAAAGCAACATTTGGACACCATTTGCATATTGGGCTTAAGTGGAAAACAAGTACATTTGATTCGTTCAAACATCTCATACATCCGATTCTTTAATTATTCACCTTGAGGATGAACATATTTTTGGATGTTAGAATGAACAGTCTCTCATTAGTAGCACTGAAACCCAGGACGGGATCGTTAGACTCCAGACTGGCTACCTGTTGCTTGGCAATCTGGCCAATCTGGCGGCCTTGTTTGCGATTGAAGAGCACCGTGTCCACAGCTGATGGCTGCCGGTAGATGAAAACTCGCCTCACACACTCTGCCAGAGCCGCGTACGAGAAATTGGGGGCACATGTTGCGAACTTCTTATCCCTCTTCGAAGCCTGCACATAACCTGAGAGAGCAGAACAAAGGAGATATAGACAAAAGTGGCTAAAAATACACATCAGTAAATTATGCTTACAACTGGAGCGTAATTTACTGAGCTTAACCATGGTCATTTTCGACAAACCTGAAGTTGATGCTTAAAATAATTACTGTCATTAACATAACAACTGTATGACGCTTAGATATAATACATAATGAGAAAATGATCTTCTCCATCCTCTAGACTGTTATTTCTGACAGACAGATAGACAAGAGGCATGAAAAATGGTCCTCCTTGCTCCTTGCCGTAACCTGTTATTATATTGCCATGCCACTGCATACACGTGCTTTAGTTTTAGTGTAAAAGTTTGCACCCCCCATGGTTTTCGAATGGGAACAATAAAGAAACTGTACCACTGTTTTACAATTTATCTTTTTTTAAAAAAAAAAAAAGAAAAAGAAAAGGAAAAAAAAAGACAAGACAGCATTCCAAAATATGAGAAAATATGAACAGAAACATAGCTTTAAAATAATTCTGCCATGACTCTCTTGGTCTCCAAACCTGACCTGAAGACAGAAGTTTGTACAGAGTTAGAAGAGAGACACCAGGAGGAAAGTGGTGATGAGAAACGCTGTTCAAAAGCTGTTCAGAGAATACAAAAGAGACCAAAGGCAATTATTATAGCAAAGGGTGTGAAAACAAGTTTATTTATTCATTCACTTTTAGTAACCGCTTTATTCTGGTCAGAGTCTATCCCAGCAACACCGGGCACCAAAATGGAATATACCCTAGATTGGATGCCAGTCCATCACAGGACACCACACACACACACACACACACTTGCAACTAGGTGCAATGCAGCATAGCCAGTTCATCTTGGGAGGTTTCTGGAGGTTTTTGGGAGGTTTTTTTGGAACCCGGAGTAATTCCACATGGACACAGGGAGAACATGCACAGAAACCCCACACAGACAGCAACCAGAGCTCTGGAGTCCTGAAGCTTTGAGGTGGCAATTCTACCTGCTGTGCCACCGGGTCAAAGCAAGTTATTAAAGAATATTAGAAAAGCAGACGCAAACTGTTAAACCCGTACCGATTTACATCTCTTTGTCTTCTTCACTTTGGCATTTTCCACACATTGTATTACTGTTGTGCAATCCAAAGAAGAACAGGGGAAAAGAGGAAAATATAATGTATAATTTGTTTAGGTTGCACATATAGCAGAAGAGATATTCCGATGTCTGTAACAAGTTTACAAAATGCAGTATACTCAAAATGAGATAAAAATAGGATGTATTAATGATGCATGAGCGTCTCACTGGCAAGCAAAGTTTCACAGACGGGTCCATGCTGGATGTAGGAAAGTGCCAGCTTTCACTGTTGCACAACCCACAAGTACTACAATTCCTGCAATGAGGACATCTTTACACACACTTCAAATCAAACACTTCTGTGTGATTCCATGACTGGGGTACCTTTTATCCCTTATAACTCTTACAAATTAAACTGGATAATTATGCATTTAACCATTAAAAAAAATCCATCTCAGACAACATCGTATCTCATTTTTACAGAGTGTCTTTGCAGAAAATGGCTACATTTTTCTCTTGAATGAGTACCAGGTTTGAGTTTTTTTTAAGCATAGAAGTAGCAAATACAAAATGTGGTTAACTAGCATCCGTGATAATGGCAATGACATTAAGAACATTATAATGGTTTACTTAAAATGTTTTTTTTTTCTCTAATTAATAATTTTTTTCAGTCTAAAAATAGGTAATGGTTTTGCACTTTCAAACTGACCTTCTCAGTCAACATTAAAACAGCACTGAAAATAAAGGGAAAAGAGAGAGAGAAATGATCCTCGGGAATCATTTGGATGACGCACCTTCCTGTTGAACACGTGACTTGTGGAATATTCCACACAGGAATTTAATAGGAGTGAATATGTTCAGCTAACAGGGTTTGGTACACAACAAAAAAAAAACATTTTCTATTTAATTCAATTCAATTTCATTTATATAGCATTTTTAACAATGGACATTGTCACAAAGCAGCTTTATAGCTATCTGGCTATAGATATAGATTTAAATTTATCCGTAATGAGCAGGACAGAGATGGTGGCAAGGAAAAACTCCCTGAGATGTCATGAGGAAGAAACCTTAAGAGGGACCAGACTCAAAAGGGAACCCATCCTCTTCTGGTGTGATTATGAGTCATTACTCTTCCACAACTGCAAACTATAGAGTAAAGCAGTGCTAAGTGTGTTGAAAAGATCTTCAGCACGAGCATCAGGGTCGTTTTGGATTTCATTAGAGTTCTAGCTTTAAGTGTATAGTACCTAGTACTAGTATAAATATACTGTACAGTATTATTTTTTATAATATTATTTTCATAACCTATAATGGATGGATCATGGAAAAGGATGTTTCAAGTATGAGATGTTAAATGGATTTACACATTAATGCAAAAATTAAATGTATTTTAGGTATTTCAGGGATTATATTTCAAGGTAAAGTGTAGTTATAGTAGGCTTGGAGAAGCAAAAATGCTGTTTTGTGCAAAAAGAGCTGTAGTTATTAATTTACAATTGTAAAAATTACAGTTGTAATCGTAATTATTAATGTTTAAGGTTATTTATCTGAAACATACACATAGGCTGTTGTGAAAGACACTTTATCTGCATTTAAGATGTCTTTTAACTTTACTTTAGGTATGTATTAGTAAATATATTCAGTGGGACACAAATGGCAGCCCAATCATGGAATCACCCTTTTAGACATTTAGACCAGGCAGCAGATAATGGAGTAGGAGAAGGAGAAAGAAGGAAATGTTGAAGGAATGACTCACCCAGTGCGTTGAAAGTGGCAATGTGCTCCCACAAGGCATCGGGCTGCTCAGGACGCGGCTGCCACAGCAAGGCATCAACATCATGCCGCAGACAGAAAGCCGGCATTTCAGATGGATTTATGTCTACGGTGAAAAGGTACTGGTGGCTACCAAGGTTCACCTAATGAAACAAACACAAGCTTTTTAGAATCATTTCAAATATTTCAAAATTTAATCAAGTTGTTGCATTGTAACGTGCCACACTGCCTCAGTAAGTTCATCCAGATCATAACGCTGCCTCAGTAAGATGTTTCAGATTCAGGGTCCATGTGTCAGTGATGTTTAAGGTGAAATGTCCATTAATTTCATTTCACTCTCTTCAATCCCATCCCTAACCCATGCCTATAAAAGCATACATGAAAAATACATTTACACTGACGCACATAATCACGTCATCTGGCTGTTTTGGCCGCAGGCATTCATTCATCCTAGAGGATTCACCCAGATTAGCATCACCCTCCTCCATACAAAACCTCAAAAATATGTATCAGTATGCAAAAACCCAGTCTGGGAAAACAGCCCAAAATATTCACAAAATTGGTTTTAACCAAACTTTTTGTCTTCCAGTTATATACTTTGACATCTCTACTTAAAGAAATATGAAAATAATTCACTAAGATGACATGGATATGTATTTATTTAGTCTACTTTCTAACCATTTTTATTTGATATGTTGGTATTTATTCTTCTTTTTAACCTTTTTATTGGATATGCTTTTATTCACTTTACTTTCTAACCATTTTTATTTGATATGTTGGTATTTAGTCTTCTTTTTAACCTTTTTATTGGATATGCTTTTATTCACTTTACTTTCTAACCTTTTTATGGGATATGTTCTTATTTAGTTTATTTAGTTTATATATTCTTCTTTACTTTCTAACCTCGCCTTGATTTCCTTATGATTTGATCAAGTTGTTGCATTGTTACGTGCCACAGGAAACGGACATAAGCCTAATCAATTCCATTTGTAGTCTGATATCAACTTTTCAAAATGTCCATGATTCTTCCAAAACTTGGCTTGATACACGCAAAAGCGAAATATATTGCAGTTCAGATAAGTGCAGAAACCTGTATATACTGTGTAGAAAATGTCTCCATTTTAAGGGGTTTCCTAGGCCAACACAACAAATAAGCTACCAGTTTACAGACTTTTGTGTGATATGACAGCTTCTTGCACCTCCTTTCACACGTGCATTCCAATGTCAGCACTTCTTACTATATTACAATGCCTGTGCATGGAAGGAGTTTCAAATGTGTATTACATTCTCTCCATGCTGGATATCTTGGTCAACAGTCACGCTTTTAACAGTCTAGTTCTGGATTTATATCATCAGATTTGGATATAATAGTCAGCAAAAACCAAACTGGAAATTTACATTATCGCTGATGAAATGTAGTTAGCACAGAGATCTATGCTGTGCCCTAATATAAAAATACACTGCAGTTTCAAATGAGAACAGAAGGGCAGCATCTATCCATGGTTTAATGATGTAGATCAGATGTAGGTATGGATGCGACTGACTCTGAAAGCCAGTATCCATGGTGTCAGCTCCAATTTCTAAAGAACAATAGAGCTAATAATAAAACCTCTCTCTATATAAATACAGAGCCTTTGATCATTATTTCCGAAGGTTCTTTCTAACATATTTCAAGTTTCCCTTATTAAGTAGTTTGTAGGAACAGCACTGTTATAATCCAAATGCCACCATTTTCCTTCATAAACTGAGATTGTTCTGTCCTAGATAATAACCCAACAACTTCACTAGATGCTCATTAAAAGAAATAGGATAGGTCGCTCCTCTTTCTAGCACACACGCAATCTGCATTTAATGAAACATCCTTCACCTTTATCAAAAAGCAGGCAAAAACATTTAATACCTAATTTCACGAAGACTGAAGCAAAATGTCAAATCTTTTACCCAACTAGGAGCTGTCTTAGCTCCATTCAAGAGGCCAGGTGTGAGTCATAAAGGTGACGCACTGTTCTTGAGAGGGGTTCAAATGGAGAACCGAAGACCTTTCAGCTCTGTTCTTGCACTCAGCTGAGGGATACAAATATGCAATCGGGGTGCTCCGGGACGAGCCCCGGGGGCAGCTTTTCTACTGCCACCAAGGATGCTGTTAAGGCTCAATATGTGAGTGAGTGCACTCATGAAAAGGTCAGCATGTTTCCATCATGCATCAAAGCGTGCAATTTAGTAGGTTGGAGGGATGTTATCAGTGAAGAGAAAAACAAAGGAAGAAATAAGTACTTTAAGGAAATGGAATGCAAGAGGGTCTGACAGACATGTTGTACACAAAAGGTGCATTAATCACAGATGATAAAACAAAATAAAAAAAAAGTTCATATTTCATAATGAAAAAGAAACCCTGATTAAAAAGGTACCTACACATGTGCCTCCATAATACGTTTATAAATAATGCATGAATCAATCATCGACTTTTAATTCGCTACTTGGTCTTTACAGGAAGCACAATTATCGTTGGTGACTGTTGTAGACTGTTGTAACTCATTCGTATCCTTATTCTTCAAGCTATTAGTTTGTCTTTACTAAAAAAAACACATTCATGAAAATCATGAAAAGAATACCCTAGCGTATGTTGTTGCACAAAATAACTGCATCTAATTAATAGCTACTATTATGTTATAGGAAAACCAATCACTGATAGGATGGTGTGATGCGTGTTGATTTTTTTTTCCCCTAAAAAAAAAAAGCACACCCCAAGGTATTTCATTATTCTTAACCACAGCAATTTGCCAATGATAACATTATTTATTTATTAAAGAACTGTATGTGATATTTTTAATCATTTAGAGAATAGAACGTCTGTAAAACAACCGTCTTGAGGCTAGTCAGACTGCGGTTTGTCATGTTACTGAGAAAGATCAGTCCTCCAGTCTGAAGACTTTCCCGTGTCAGAACAGTTAAAAGCTTTACCTCTGACTATTACAAAGTGCGGACTCTAGAGACTCCTTGCTAAAATGTTAAATAAACATTTACGAAACTCATATCAACAATTTTTTTTTTTTATCACCTACGTTTTTAGACAAGTCCCTATGTTACTATGATTGTTACTACAGGAACAGTAACGCACTGAAGCAAGCGTATTACTGTATACCTGTGATCTGCCTTGGCACTACTGTGACAGCGGCTGTTATAGAAAAGTAATCAATACCTTCTGACCAATCAGAATTGAGAATTCAACACTGATGTGGTATAAACAAAAGTAAAAGTCTGCAAACAAAAATATTTTTCCCCATACTGCACTACCACAAGTATTCACTTATTTGTGAAATTTCCAGGGGAAAATTTTCCATATTTCCATACATCCAGGATCCCAGTTTATAGTCACAGTAGATCAGTACGTCCAACAGAAGCAGCTTTCAGTCCAGTCACAAAGTGTCCTACTGTTTCCCGTCCATGTGAGAGTTTGCACGTGTACTTCAATCTCGTTTCAGGCAGCGTCCACTCCTTCTGTGAGTCACTTTTCTTAAGCTCTGGTGACTCAGAGAAAAAGTAGTTAAATGAAACCACTGGGTGAAATTGGCCAGACCCTTAACACTACTGAAAGCTTCCTGTGACCTAGAACTTTCTGACCCTGAGTCGTTAAGTGTAAAGATTTGTGCAAACTTAACATTCAAAAACCATGCAAGCTCATTTAATAACAGCTTCTACAGACGACTGAATGTAGTGACAGTTTTGCGAGTTAATGAATATGTAA
>CM040997.1:7134342-7144342 GCA_022985145.1 Pangasius djambal
TGATTTTTTTATACTCACGTGTGCATGTTGAGAAAATCACTCGTAAATTACCAAGCGTGTTCACAGCACAATTGATTTATATTTAGTGATTCCCAAAAAACTCCATAAACAGTAAAACGAAGACTAAACTGTGAAAAGGCGCCTAAGGGTGGTGTGTGTTCAACCTTCCAGCAATGCAGCTCAGCCATTGCAGCAAGTCAGCTACCACAGACACACAAACTCCTCCTTCTGCCTTTTGTCTTAAGTCTTAATATAATGGTTAGTCTTATTTATATTCATTTATTGCATTGAATAACTTTTTTCCAGTCATTAATATGCAAAGACTGAGTTTCATATATATATATATATATATATATATATTTTATTAAATTCGTATTTGCAATTGAAATAAATAAGAGACTTAATCTTGACAGCATAGTCAGTTTCAAATTTTGCAGTAACTCACTGCTAGTTATACAGTTTGAAGCCGAGACTAGGTTCACATTAGTGAATCTCCTTATACATAAATTTCAGAAGCTGTCGTAGGATATAAACTTTTTTCCCCATATTAACTGGATTTTCATGAATACCCCAAAGACTTATGAATAATTTCGTTTATATCCAGCTTGATAAATGAGGCCTATTGTCTCTACCCTACGCTTTTCTGGGCCTGTCAGTCGCCATGAAAGAGAATTGTCATCTCATTGTTGGCAAACAGTTTCAAATCAAGCTGTTAGAAGCTGTACAATACTGAATTCCCATCCTATAACACAATATAGTGCATTGTACTACATTAAAACGACTTTAAATCTTACTCTATTGAACCTTACAGTAGTGGCTGCTTTCATCACTCTAAAAAAAAAACCAAGGCAACCATTTCCATGGCTCTTTTTACATAAGCTCAACATAACTGAGACATCATAAAGGTAGCAACGATGTTGGTTATTTATTTATTCTGCCTTTAGACACCCACAGACTAGTGAATGTCCAGTAAAAGTGGTATCCATGTACTCATTTAGAATCATTAAACGCTGAGTTTAAGTGAGCCTTACTACAAGATCTATCTTGTTTTCCATCGACTGACTGCAGTACTGGCTAAACTCAACCAGATTATCTTGATGCAATGCTTCCCCATGTTACACTTTGTAATTCTCGATGAAAATAAACATGGCTTAGACAGTTAAGTCCATAACCCACTCTGAAACACCATCATGCTCACCAGCAGAGTCGACAGTAACCCACTCCAGCGTGGTGGAAAAGCCGCTGCCTTTGGTATCATCTGGATCTTTTTGGATACGTAGCAGCAGAAGTTCGATCGTATGAACCTCTGCCTCGACGTGGGAAATGCTGTTCAGGATGGTGAAAGGCTCCCCAAGAGACTCGCTGAACATGGGCTTGTTTCAGGAAGAGTAAAATCATCAAATGATCAGCATCAGAATCTTCTCACATTTAAAGAATGATTTATAAGAATAACAGAAACATTTTAAAAAATAAATAAATAAATCACCCCGAAATACCACAACTGTTTAACACGCCTCATGAGGCTTTGCTCAACTGAAACATAAAATCATAATACACACAAAACTCACAATGAACATGCAATCTCTAGCCTAACATCTAGCCAGGTCAATGCACTGAGTGAAGACTCTCTGGGAGAGATAAATACAGGGTTATACTTGTACAGTTACACAAGAATTTTATATTGTGCAGGCAAAAAAAAAAGTCCCTATGAAATCCCAATTTAATTCAATAAAATTTTATGTACCTATTGACCTATTTTTCAATCAAAATGAAACAGTTATAACAAGTAGTGATGCTATTAGTTTATATCAGTATAGTAGAAGTGTCAGCACTTTTTAAATTAAGCAGCTTGATAAATTTTACCAAATGATCAGTTAAATAGTAGCCTTGAATCACCGTATTTTTCATTTTCTTAATGTAAAAAAAATTCATTTTATAAATCCATCAGGTTCCTGCGGGTTTGTTAGAAGTATGTTTGGCCTGAGATTACTAGCTGCTAACAACACGGAGTCATTTTACTGGCAAATATTTACTTAGTCCTTCTTTGAATTGCCTCAATATTGATCCAATTGAAAGAGGTCAGATTTATTATTACTGTAATCATCATCACCATCATCATCATCACCATCATCACTATCATCAAGTTTGCTTATGTAGCACCTTTCATAAAAACCAGAAATGAAGAAATAAAAGTAGATAAAATATAACGTAGTAATATAGGCAAATAATAATAAGGAATTAATAATAGCAGTGACAGAAAAAAGGAAATAATAACAATATAAAACAGTAGTTAATAACAAGACTGTCAAAGTCTCATAATTAAAGTAAATAGCAATGTAAAAGCATGTAAAATATTTTTTGCTTTTTTTTAAGGATGAACATTACTATAAAATGCTTCAGAACTATTTTCACTGTAATTTAGCTTTGGCACAGAGGAGCATATTAGTAAACTTATATCTTAAGATGCTTCTGTCTCCTCTAAAAAAACAAAAGGGGTGCTTTAATAACAGGAAGCAAGCTAGAGGGTCAGCCCTATTGATACATCATCAGAGGTTTCTCTCTTACTTCCCACTTTAGATGAGAGCTCTCTCCTCTGTTGCTGGTGCGTAACAGGGTCAGCGTTCCAGCCCCGTCTGAGAGGGCGGCCCAGGTAGCAGAGGTCAGACTCAGAGAGGCGCAAAGCCTTTCGCGCTCAAGCGAGCTGGGGTCAGAGGTCATCCGAAACACTTCTCGAGGTTTCCCCAGGGCCGTGTCCTAGAGAGAGAGAGTTGTTTATACTAGCATTCTTTCTCAAGGGATGAGGTTCAGACGGAATGCTTGCGTACTTTCTTAAACCACACTTGAATGAGCCTAACCCGCACTAATCCCCGTCTATTACGCTCCAAACTCCCACTGCTTAGTGTGAGAGGGGATCATGCTGGTGCTAATAACAAACACTACCAGCTCTTCCTCACAGGCCTGCAGATTTGAATCTGGTGAAAATCAACAATTATTTGTTTCATGTTACTTAAATTTTGTTTCATGACGTTCTGTCCTGTTGCTAGGCATCACGACAGCCAATCACATTTGTAGGTTCCATGACTCACCGTGGTGCTCAGTGCGTCGATGTGTATGAAATTACAAAAAAAATATGTGCTCCTGCAGATCTGAAGCACAGCATCCCAGAACATTGGAAAAGGCACACAGAGCTTTCACAGCAACTCATTACTCAAACCCTGGCTGACAATAAAACGGCTAAAATATATCTAAGGCTACAATGAATTAATTAAATAACAGGTCACTAACTGCAAATACAGCATGACTCACATTTATCAGATAATGCTTATGTCTCCCAAACTAAAATAAGGTGGCAGCATTCTGTAAAATTTAAACTACATGTCTTGTCTTATCTGTATTTCAAACCCTGATTTGTTCAATTCCAAGCAGACGCGCTCAAAATAAAGGCAAGATGAATATCCACTGGCTGCCTGTGTCACTGAATGAAACGCCCCAATACTAAATTCAGTTTGTGCATGTGAGGCAAATCATTTTAGAATGGAATCGACTCCAAAGCTTTGGGGTTGACTCTTAGTTTCCAGTGCCTGCAATCAGTGAATCGACTCTTTCTGGGATCGACTTTGATGTGAACCATAATCAGGATGGAGACTAGATGACAGACACGTTACTGTTACCATACCAAAGTTGATTATTTTCCAATAACAGCACGTCCTAACGTGTTGTATTCCTCAATTTGCCAGCAATGACAATTTTCTACACATAAAACAAGTAAAACAACGCGTCATAATGTTGATCTGTTTAGTTAGTACCCGTTATCACTTGCGCTATAAAATCTATAAACAGTCTTTCACTCATCAGCCTCTTTTTTTTTTTCCTCTGTTGGTGTTAATAAGACAAAAAAATAATGCAGACTATCCTGTGAAGGAAATAGTTACAGCTTTACCTCTGACTATTACAAAGTGCTGACACTGGAGACTCCTTCCAAAAATACTGCCCATTTGTTTCATCTACAGCTATTAGAGTAGATATTTATCAGAATTTATTTCATTATAAATTGGTGTTATATTGCCACAGAATATTGATAGATACTTACACACAGAAAGCAGCTGGCAGTGTTATCCTTTAAATATCACTTTGTAGTTTTCCTTTAACATATGAGATTTTCCTTGTAGCCATGATATTGCTACAGAAGTTCCATAAAGCCCATTTCACAAGGCTAATCCTCATAAATAGATTAAAAACATGCTGTTATTTCTGTAAGGAGGCATTTATCTAACACGTTTGGAAGGAGTCTCCAGTGTCAGTGCTCCAGTGTAACAGTCAAAAAGAATTTTGCATTAAACTTTGCATAAGTTTGTTAGTCTGATACGAAGAACTCACAGTATATCCATGGCTGCTTCTTGTGTAAATCTCAAACGCAGACGGAATTAAAATACCAATAACAGGCAGCAGTGATGACATCACATAACAACTTCATTCAAATGTGCATAGAAAAGGTTTCTGAGCATTTCAAGTCTGAAAACATACAAGACGTACACTTCAGAAGTACAGGATTCATGGATACTGAAGGCAGGGCACTTATTACACCTCATCAACTGCAGGGACGTGTGACTGGGGTGATTCATTATTATGATTTTTTTTCCTTCTTTAAAAAAACGAGCTCAATTCACCTGATAATCATTAATCACACAGTGATCGAGGTAACAATCTGAAAAAAGTGGCTGCAGGCAGGCACTAAGTTTCAGTCAACATGAAGCTTCCTGCATTATCTAAAGCACCACGTGTTTCTCTTTTCACCTTTTTGTTCAGTTTTCTTCAATCACTGACCGTTCACGGTGTAAATTACGGCCTGTTCAGAACTTCTGATCCATTCAAAGCGAACACAGACTCAGCTCCAGAGAGATAATTAGCATATAATTACAGCTTTCATTCTACGTGCAGGATAATTTCACACCGTTGGGCATTAAAGCACGAAAAATGCACAAGAAAATCAATGTTATTAAATATTAGAGCGATCAGTTCTGAACTCGGCTGCATTGGCATTTGTGTTTTGCTGTAAGGGATTATCACTAACAAAATGGACTCATAGTAGCGGTAAGTTTGCGTGATGTGCAAAATACTCAGAAAAACATGCATTATTCAGGAGAAGCTGTTTTTAAAACACTGATCTTTCTAAGATATAGGAATACAGGACATGATTTTTTTTCCCCATTATAAACAATATTCCTAATCAAGTAAACAGTTACACAAAGATCTGACTGCGCAATTAAGTTCAATCAAGAACAACTAAATCTACACTAATAGCCTATGTCTATGTCTATAAAGTGGTCAGTTTTATATGTCAAATGGTCTACTGTATACAACAGACTACATAAAGTGTGTGCGCCACCTAGTGATAGCAAGAAATAACAACATTACTTGGTCAAATATAGGAGAAACTCAAGCTATGAAAAGTGTACAAGATGAAAGAGAAAATAAATTCTCTAATAGTTTAATGAGTTTAAACAGTTAACTATTTAACAGGGGAAAAAAAGTCAATTTAATGTTTTCACAATTTGCTTGAGGATTGTTTTTAAGTGTTAATTAATAACATTCCAATTAATAAATGTTATTAACTTTCTCTGACTTGCTTTTTTTATATATATTTTAACATGGCTGTATGCAAACATTGTACTGTTGCATCACCAAATAAATCAGCTGGTTTTATTTCTTCTCAAGACTTTAAGAACAACTTCAAAGGAAATGTTAATTTATAATAATAATAATAATAATAATAATTTATAATAATAAAAAACATAGCTTGACAAGTATGAAAAATATAACTTACATATATTTGGATTTTATATATTTTATTTTTTTTTAAAAGGGGTTATTTATTAGTTTTTGTTCATATATCAAAAATGATATATACCTACAGTGGATATTAGGGCTGCAAAATATATCGAAATTATTGAAATATCGGAAATGTAAACATCGCCTTAGGCGATAACAGAATGATTTTAATACTTCAAAAAGTTATGAAAAATGTAAAGTTTTAGGGCGATGCAGACAGCAGAGATTGCTTTCTTTTCCTCAAAAGAACATGAAACATTTATGGTGGTGGTGTCATTTTCAGTTTTTAAATATATAAATATATATATATATAATTTAAATTGCTTTTAAACACTTATAGCATTATAGTACTGCATATCGCATTATTTAACCAGTTATCGCATATCGCGTTTTGCTTCAATATCGTGCAGCCCTAGTGGATATAAAACGGCAGGTTTTTGTGATGTAGAACAAATGAAATCAAGATAAATCATTTCAGAACTTGTATAAAAGTGAAAAACAATCAGCAACATTTTAGGGAGAAAAGGAAAAATAAAAAGGTTACAATAACTTGGCTGCGTAAGTGTGCACACCCTTTTATAATTGAGGATGTGGCTGTGTTCGGAATGAACCGATCACATTCAGTCTCATGTGCAAAGTCATTATCATTCAGCTGTCATCAACGAAATCATTTGAAATTTTATGAAATGAAATTTTAATTCTGCCATTTTAACATAGGTTTTAACATCCCCTGTATATGTATGGAATGTTGGGGAAAAGGTTTTTATTCAAATTCCAATCATATAGATGTCTACTGTATTTTTTATTATTATTATTATTATTATTATTATTATTATTATTAATAATAATAGACATCTTAACAGTTTGGTAGATGCTCCTAATAAGAAAAAAATGTGTGGTTAATTAAAAAAAAAAAATGTTGCACCTATTACCCAAAGGAACAAATAAAAAAATAACAATTATTCTGATGCTTTTAATTAATGACTTATTTATTTAGGCATTACCCTTAAAGAGAGGAGGTAAGCAATGCTTTGCTATAATCCATGAAGAGACTCTGAGTATTGGAAAATATGCTGTAAAACTGTCTACTTGGTCGTACTACTGTACTACTGTATAACCCTACATATTTTTATAATTATTCATATTAATATCAGAATAAAACATCATGATATGTGCCTGCCTGAAAAAAAAGAAATTAAGTACATTTCGCTATCCATCCATCCATCCATCCATCCATCCATCCATCCATTCATTCAACCATTCATCCATCAACCAATCAATAAATACCTCAAATTTGTATGGCTGGACTATTGCCTCAACCCAAAAGTGTATTTTAAGGAGAAGAATTTTTAATAAGCTTCTGCCGTGTATCTTAGTGAATAATTCCTGTTAAATCCTGCCCAAATCAATAGTAGGTTCCTGGAATTCATGTTTCCTCCACAGTCTTAGTGCTGAACTTTACAGTCATTATATAATATTTAAAAAAAAAAAAAAAAAACTCACCAATGTGACCTTCAAGTTGAGCACTCTTCCCTTGCAGTCAATAAAGTAAACACTCTCTTCATACCAGGGATCAGTGTGGAGGTAATTGTACATGCCGAATGCCTTCACGTGCTCCAGAGTGTACTGATTGTCTTTCAGTTTCACCTCAGCCACGACTAAAAGAGAGAGAGAAAGTACTGTTTATAATGTGTTATATATATATATATATATATATATATATATATATATGCAAAAATAAGAAGTAAGTGTGACAGTCAAAGTCTCCAGAAGAGCTGTGGCTGCTTCTGCAAGATGCTCAGTAACACTTACAGCTCATTTCCTTCTAAAACTGCATAAATTATACCAGAGACTACTTTTTTTTTTTTTTTTAAGCATAGGGTCGTCACACCAAATATTGACTTTGTTTCATCTATTACTGTTTACTGCTATTTATAGTATTTTTTTAATGTAGAAACATTTAGTTTCATTACTTTTGAAGGCATCTTTGCTCTACAGCATTTCTTTGCATGTGTCTAAAACTTTTGCACAGTACCTTATATCAGAATACAAAAAGATACTGTCATGATGCATGATATAAAGTAGTTATGAGACAGCAGTGCCTCATTAGAAATATTATTTATCATCCCAAAAAACAAATGTGATAATAAGAAAAAGTAGGAAAATGAAACAAGTGGTGTGAGAGTTTTATATTTAGATCGTATTGTCCAATCAGCTGCTTGTTCTGTGGGGGAATAATTGTCAGTGTTGTAATGTCTGATACTGATGATATCTACAATAATTTCAAAAAAGTCTTTCATGATATTAAAATCTGTGGTGTGTTTTATTAGACATAAACAAACAAACAAACAAGCAAACAAAAAAAAACAGCTTATTGTGTTACTAAGAAACAGCAAAGCTGCAATGTCTCTCGAAAGGCAGAAAACCACGCGCTGACACTGGAGACTCCTTCCATGAATGTTAAGCAAAAACTTCACCATTTCAAGTCACATCAGGCTACCAGTTATTCAGGGCCCACTGTAAGGTTTTATCATCTTAACTAGGAGAGAGAGTGTTTAATGTTATACTCACTCTATCATCCAGTACTGATCATAAACAAATATATGCACAAGCTTTTACATTATGCCAAGCTGCTTTAGGAATTAGCTGGTTTGTCTAAAGATAAGACACATTTACCTAGAATAGCTTGATAGTTAAAAGTTGAAATATTGCACACACAATGCAAAATCTCAGCAACAACAACCACAACCACAACTGATCACATGAAGCATTAAATTCTGATAGACAGCAATAAGATTGATGTTCATCTCTCACCTGCATCCAGCTCTACATTATAGCATGGGATTGAGTCTAAAGAGAGTCTGTAACTTTCAAAGCTGGGATCCAGTAGATCTCTGTTCACTTTCAGAGAACAATTCGGATGCGCCATGTTCCTAACAGAGTGCTAATGCTATTTAAACTGGGATGGGGAGAAGTGAACACAAAATTAGTGCTAGAACTAACTGTAGATTGACGTCCAACTGAACCTCATGCTTCCTGCGGGAGCTTTCTAGACGGACCGCTAGCTCGCGCGCTATGAATCCTGGGAAATGAAGTGGAGCTACTGTGCGTGCTCATAGGAACTCGTATTTTTAAAGTTAATTCAATCCTCATTCTATCTGTTTATAATTAAAAGGAATAGCAAACTTTATTAATTAATTATGCAAATAACTGTAAACTTGTGATTCTTTTAAATAATCTCGGTAATTTAAATCACAGTAACTCGACTCCCCATGATGCTTCACAGCTAAACCGGAACTTTGGAATCAAGTGTTTCCCTCCGGTTAACATATGAGGATGCACTGTAGTGAACTTGTTTTGATAGCCGCGTAAATAAATTAAATTTTTAATAATAATAATAATAATAATAATAATAATAATAATAATAATAATAATATTAACAAAGTTGAATATATTAATAGACCAACAGTGCTTTAGTATTATGTTCAAGACATGGCATGAATTTTTTTCAATTATAAACAATATTACTACTCAAGTAAACAGTTACACAAAGATCTGACTGCTCAATTCAGAGTTCAGTCAACAACAACTAAATCTAAACTACTACTGTATGTTTATAAAGTAGTTAGTTTTATATGGCAAATGGTCTACTGCATATAAGTGTGTGTGCCGCCTAGTGATAGCAAGAAATAACAACATTATTTGGTCAAATATAAGAGAAACTCTATGGAATTATAACCAGCAAACCACTGGTAACACTCAAGAACAGAAAGGGCAGATTACACTTTGCCTCTAAAAAAAAGAAAAGAAAAGAAAAAACTGACCAGTTTTGTTGCAAGATTAACTTGTACCAGAATGATGGGAAGAGAAGAGTATGGAGAAGGAAAGTAAGGGCTCGTGTTCTAAAGCACCACATCATCTGTGGAGGCAGTGTTATGGCATGGGCATGTATGGCTGCCAATGGAACCGGGTCACTTGTGTTTATTGATGTTGCGACTGCCGATAGAAGTAGCAGGGTGAATTCTGGAGTGTATAGAGCTATACTTTCCGCTCAGATTCAGTCAAATGCTGCAAAACTGATAGGACAGCGCTTCACAGTACACATTTATAATGACCCAAAATATACCTCAAAAGCAACCCAAGAGCTTGGAAATGTTCTTAAATGACCTTG
>CM040997.1:7149342-7151509 GCA_022985145.1 Pangasius djambal
CAATTTAACTACTACTTTCAGTTCAATTCAATTCGATTCAGTGCAGTTTTATTTGTATCGCATTTTAACAATAGACATTGTCCCAAAGCATCATAGCTGTAGATTTCGATCATTAATGAGCATCATCACATGACCATTTAGCTTGATTGAAGACAAACACTCCATAATTAGTCAGCAGGACACATTTTGTCCCATTAACCATCTCCCATGCTGTATGGTTTAGAGACAGTGGCACTGAGGAAGAGACAGGAGTCAGAGCTAGAGGTAGCAGAGCTGAAGATGTTGAGGTTCTCTTTGGGAGTGACGAGGTTGGACAGGATTAGGAACGAGTACATCAGAGGGACAGCTCATGTTGGACGTTTGGGGGACAAGGTTAGGGAGGCCAGATTAAGATGGTTTGGACATGTTCAGAGGAGGGAGAGTAAGTATATTGGTAGGAGAATGTTGGACATGGAGCTGCCAGGCAGGAGGAGAAGAGGAAGGCCAAAGAGGAGGTATATGGAGGTAATAAATGAGGATATGAAGCTAGTGGGTGCAAGTGTTGAGGATGCAGAAGAGAGGGATAGGTGGAGAGTGATGATTCGCTGTGGCGACCCCTGAAGGGAAAAGCCGAAAGTAGAAGAAGAACCATCTCCCTATAATAAGCCATACTAATATTCAGATACTAATATCAGATGATGAGCTCACAGAAACAAGTGTATATATATATATATATATATATATATATATATATATATATATATATATATATATATATATATATATATATATATATATATATATATCATTCAATTCACAAGGCTGATCACAAATAGAAAATCCAGCGAGTGCTGAATGAACAGCATACACGTCATACAATTACTAGCACACTTTCATTGCATCTGTATGAATAAAATTTGCATAGTTTGATGAAGGAGGTTGGACTATCACTTAATAACCAGGACTGTTTCTTGCAGAGGTTACGGGAGTGTACCCTTCTCAGGGTGGTATGCTTGGCGGCACCTTGCTCACAATTCAGGGGAACTACTTTGATCAGACAGATGGTCCAGCAATGGTTTTAGTGGGAGGTATTAATTGGCATTTTTATTTCTTTGCTCATCTGAGATAAATGTAGATGCATGAGATTTGTTACAATGGCTGTTTGTTTTTCTCAAGGTCAGGAGTGCGCTGTACAGAATGTAACAGACGAGACGATCATTTGTGCAACACCAGCATATGAATGGAGGAACATGACAGTGTTTCCAGGTGAAATTCTGCTTAATCACTGTTCTTGCATTCTTGCTGCAGTCTCTGTGTAGGCAGTACAAAGTGCAGCACTTTGTTAAAAAGAGCTTTTTACAGTGTCTCTGTGATAGCATTGTTATCTCATGTTGTCTCTCATCCACTGATGCTTTGAAGGTTGATAGCAGTGTGTCAATCAAATGATAACAATCACGAACTTCTATTCACATGAACAGTGTCACGCACATACGTTCAACACATAGATGCAAATCATCTTCCATTACTTATGATGAATTGGCAATAAACCCTGGAATATTATTTTTATTATTAATACAATTTTCTTTTAATTTGTAGCATCTATTACCACCTGGTTGAAAATAACATGCTAGCTATTTGCACATTTTAAAAATAGAATAATGAGATTTATCTCTATTGGGGGGAAAAAATTAATAAGTAGTGTAACTCTCAACTAAGCTCTAGTTGTCTTTATAATCCTGCTGATCCTATAATTATATAGGTATTGTCTGCAGCAGATTATTTCCAGAATGCAAAGCTGAGTAGGGTAAACCATTGCGGATAACTCCCACCCTGCAACTTAGGGCAGGGTGTCTCTCTTACTGATCAAGCTTTACCAATATCAACTTGACTACTTCCATTATTGCCACTCTGTCTCCTGAGCACATTTGTACATTTTGTATTATATTTTATAGGGAATTTTAAATTTTATACTATATCTTTTACATTAGAGTACACTGCCCTCCAAAAGTTTGGAAACACCTGAACAAAATAGGGTTTTTGGGCAATATCAGCATAAATCCTCTTTAGTTAGTGACCATTTTGCATTGATAATAAGGGACAACACAAACTATGAAAACATATTTTATTAAATAAAAAGTTTATGAACATAAACATGAACATAACATAGAAAAATACTCAAATTTTGGAT
>CM040997.1:7151609-7176795 GCA_022985145.1 Pangasius djambal
GAATCATCTTTGGGCAATCCTCCGGGAGGCTTGGAGTAATATATCAAGTCAATGTTTGAATAAACTGACTGCTCGGATGCCTAGTGTTGTCCCTTATTATCAATGCAAAATGGTCACTAACTAAAGAGGATTTATGCTGATATTGCCCAAAAACCCTATTTTGTTCAGGCGTTTCCAAACTTTTGGAGGGCAGTGTATATTATTTAAGAAGTAATATTATATATTAGAATTACATATTAATACATAATTATAAATTTTATGTGCTTTAAATATTGTGAATACATAAATACTGTAGTTTATAAATTCTGATTATGTAACTACCAACTACTATACACCTGTTATATTTATGGATGTGACTGTGTTATCATGTGGTTATAGAAAAAACAAGTTACAGGGTAAGAATGGGCAATGACTAAACTGACTAAATGCAAACAGTATACAGGATTTTTTTTCCTATTTTTACTCAGGTGTAAATGATATATCTCTGGCAATTTTACTGAATTTCTAACATTATTACTGACATTATTCAAAAAGCATTTCATATTTTCAGGTGGCAGGGGGTTGAAAATGGAGATGTGGAATGATAGCAGACCACAGCGTTTAGAGGAGGTTCTAACCTTTAACTCCAGTCGGCCGGGGTACTCAGTCCAGTGGGTGGACTCTTTGTCCTATGTGTGGCCCTTAGAATTGGACATTTTTGTGGCTCGATTCAGCGGCTTTTTTGTTCCCATGGAGACTGACAACTACTATTTTTTAGTTAAAGCAGATGACCGCGTTCAGCTGTATTTCAGTAAAACCGGCCGGCCAGAAGACAAGGTATTACATGAACAGTTTAGAAAGCACTGGACAAGAGAATTTTTTTTATTACATCCTTTATAATAATGACAGTATTGGTTCTTCTTGTTCTGTTACACTTGTATGTATTTCTGGTTAACTGATAGTAGACCATATCAGAATAGGATGAATTCATATAGATATTCATTATAGGGAATATTGTAGTATTGGAATAAATGTGTCAGTTTATATGAAATAAGAATCTCTTTATACAACAAGTTTCATACATCATACAGTTTCATAAATAAGTTGTCCTATTTCTTCCACAAGGTCTTGATTGCATATACTACACAGTGGACCCCCAATTTCTACCGCAGTCCAACACAGAAGTCTGAAGTCATGAGACTGGAGAGCGGAAAGCCGTAAGTGGGAGTCGGTGTATTCTTATCACCATTCCTGTGTACCATGTGTTTGTAGATGGAATGACTTAGATGTGTCATGTGTCATGCAAAGAATAGTCTGCTTTAATTAAAAGTTGGTGACTCTACTATCTTTGGGAGTATATGTGACTATGGAAACCCAGTTTCTGACTCGGCAAAAAAAAAAAAATGGGCCAAGCCCAAAATGGCAAAATATTAATGATCTTAACAACAAATCACTGGTCAGGAAATTAGAAAGAATTAAACAAAAGGAAGTTAGTATGGGAAGCTTTCCCCTTTGATTTCCTTAAATGTTTAAGGCTTGTGGCCCTTGATGAGCTGCATCAGCTGTGGCAGATAACCAAATAATAACTAATCTTTTAAGAACAAAAACATCCCAGAAGATATTTCTGGAAAAAATTGTACACCCAGACATGTGTTAGTTTGAATTTCACATCAAACATTTTAATCATTATTATGATTTTTACCTTTGCGTACAAGAAGACTATATAAGGGAATTTCCCTGTTTCTAGCTTTTCCCCCAACAGTTCACTGCAGCAAAAGTAAACGAGTGAATGGTGGCACAGGAGCTCTCAGGAGTGCATTCGTTTAATTCTTGCTGGTTTTCTGACCAATGAGTTTATATAAAGTAGGTTGTATATGTGTGTTACTGTCTGTGTGGAGTTTCTGTATTCTCTGGTTCTCTGGTTTTCTCCCACCTCCCAAAAAGAGGTCAATAAGGGAATTAGCTATGCTAAATTGCCCCGGGGTGCAGATATGCTTGCATGAAGCGACAGAGAGTGAAAGCATTCCCATCTCATGCCCAGTGTTCCCAGGGTGGGCTCCAGATCCTCTGTGACCTTGACCAGAGTAAAGCAGTTATTTAAATAAATGAGTGAATGCATACATGGTGGGCAGTTATACTAATTTCATCAGATACACCATCTATAAGCAGATGCACCATCTATAATCCTTTATAAACCAATAAAAAAAACCTCATCATTGCCCTAAGAACCATTGAGAAACCCCTTTTTTCAAAGACTCTAGTGGCATCCTGGTGTGTTTGTCAGCAGTGATGCTGGGATTTTGATGTGTCTGATAAGTCTTGGTCCATGATACCTAACATACAGGCTCATTTGTGTGTCCTCAAATATATTTTCCTGCTTTATTCAAACTGCTTTATTCAAACATATTCATGCAGGTACTACATTGAGGTCCTGTATCAAGAGTACGCAGGTGTTGCCTCAATTGATGTGGGATTTTACAAAGAGACAAGCACTTTTACTGCTCAGCAGACTGTCGATGCTGTTAGTGAGATACAAGTTATAAATGCCAGCTATGACGTGCTGGATGAGATCCAGGTGGGTCATAGTATAAATACGGTTATTGTGTTTTATAGCTTATTGTTCATTTCCGGCTCATTTTAATACAGTAAACGAACTATATTATTGAAATGGAAATGAACAACTGAATGATCTACTGCTGATCTACTGCTGATTTATTTGAGTGTTTTTGGTTTTAGATGATTGCTTTTAAGGGCTGGAGCGTGGGTACACCAGTCCAGGAGGTGCAAACACTGACTATAAGCAGTAACTGCTTTTCTCTGGGCAGCTGTGACTACACCTATTATGGTCTTGTCTACGGAGCAGGCAGAACAGGTTTTGTTAGAAATTTGTGGTAAATCCTTGATAGAATTAGTGAATAGTATAAAAGGCATTAAAAAAAGAGTCTATCTTTAGAACTAGCATCCTATTTCAGCATGTTCAATAGTGTCATATTGCATCACTATGCTGGCACGAGTGACCCGGTTCTGTCCTGCTACAGGGCCGATTCCCGTCAGTGCACCTGCTCAGGTGTTACAGGCTGAACTGAATGCTCTTTGGTTCATTAAACCAGACACAGTCATTGTCACAAAGCAGCAGCTGGGCGAACAGTCACAGTACACCATCACATTCAGTTCTACCAGAGGTAAGAAAGTAAATTTCACCATGGGATAAGTCATTAGTCTCTTTATGTATGCTTGGACAAACGTCTCTGAACAGTTACATTTTAGTTTGTGTATATAAAATCACTCACATTTCTCATCATTTATACCATACAAGAACATTGTTTTTAACACACCACTCAATCAATCAATCAATAAATAAATAATGGTTATGTCAGTGGGAGGGTGAGTTTGGCAGTTCACAAAGTCTGTTGTCCCCACATGCAGTATTTAACAGAATATGACACAAAATGTGTTAAAGTCGTGTTATAACACAGTATACTGCTGTATTCTGAATCCTGATTGGTCAGAAGGTTTTACTTTTTTTAAGATTAAGTTTCCCAGGTTTATATTAACGCACTCTTCTAATACATTATCGTCTCTGTAGCAACAAGTAATTCATAGGGAATTGTGTCATGGACATGACACATAGTCTAAGCTTCATAATAATTATTTTGAAATTTATTTAACAATTATGGATGGAGTCTCCAGTGTCAGTGCTTTTTCCGGCTCCGAAAACTCTCCCAGATTGTGAGCTTTGCAGTTTTTGCATTGTTTGTTCTTCTGCTTATATCTGGTTATACAGTATAGGCACAAAATAAATAAGGTTTAATAGTTGATGGCATGCCAATATATGTAAAAAAATAAAATAAAATAAAATAAAATTACACATTTTGAACCAAAATGTAATATTCTATAAGCCACTGTAATTTCTGCAAAGCCATGAAACCATGTTTCCCTGTCAGGTGACTTTCAGGAGCTTCAGTACTGGACAAATGGAGCAAATGTGAACATCACAATTATGGAGGCGACTAAAGGAAAAGCAGATTTGAAAAACTTCACACTGGTGTGGGGAGGAATCCCATCCAGCCCTCTGCCTTACA
Organism: Pangasius djambal; assembly: GCA_022985145.1. Classification (NCBI taxonomy): domain Eukaryota; kingdom Metazoa; phylum Chordata; class Actinopteri; order Siluriformes; family Pangasiidae; genus Pangasius; species Pangasius djambal. The sequence continues at coordinate 7,155,671 of CM040997.1, forward strand.
ATGCATCCGTGACTGAGGTCTCTAATCTTTCTTGTGCTGCTAATAGAGAGACAGTAATTTAATCGTTGACTAAGCAGTTCTGTAACATTAAGAATCCAAAAATAGCACATCATCATACTTTAACTGCATCTCTGTTCGTGACCTTAATGTTAGCTTCTATCTGGCTGAAAAGCTTTTCTGGGATACGGGACATAAAAGCAGCTAACAAAACTCTGAAGTACTGAAATTTACATTTACAGCTCAACAAGTTCTATATTTTCAGTTTACCTTACATATAAATGATCAAAATACTGAGACAATTAGTAAGTACTTTTTTTAACAATGGCCAGCTATAATCTTATTGTACTGTTAGCTCAAATACTTTTACTATTAATAACTAATAAATGGTAATAAACTCAGCAGAGAAATATCTTTTGAGCCACATTATGATAATATATTGCTTTTAAAGTTTGATTTTTTCCAAAACATTTTTTTCTAAGATACAGTACATCTAAAATATAACATATCACTCAAATCTGAAATTCTAAACAAGTAATTTTACCTCGAAATTTCATTGTAAACAAATGTAACAATATAAAAATGCAAAAAAAAAAAAAAAAACCTATAGGTCACAAATTATTATTTCTCTATGCTATAAATTGTGGAATGTCTGGGGGCATTTCATAATATTGTAATTTTGTAATAATTCCTACTTTTAATGTAAATAAATATCTATCATTTTATAGGTGACTGCTGCACTGGTGGCCATGGCATCTGCTGATTGTCCCAAGGAGCTGTTAAATGTGGAAAATTCTGCTGTTAGATATTTCAGAGACTATGAGACTAACATTACAGGGGTAAGCACACGAAAATATCAAACTAATAAAACCCAAATCCTTGCAGCTCTGTAGGCTTTAGCATCAGCAACAGAGAAGATAAATTTAAAGAAAACCTGGTATGGTAGGCTTCTGTCTTTTACAGCTGACATGTCTAATGATCAGTCATACAAGTCTCAGAAGTGCTACTCAGTCTAAGGTGCCAAACGCTGGGCTTTAAAGGCATTTCCCACCATTTCAGTTTACAGGTGATATCAGCATGAGTGGCACGAGAGTCAGTGACACTGAGGCCTTCTGTGGATCCTGGTCTCTGAGGAACCCAACCATTCTGTTTAAATCAGATGACGTGACTGTGTCCGGAGCAACATATGGGCCTGTGTCACTTCAGCAGTATGGCACAGTAAGCACTTCCACTAATATGTAATTGATTGGCGTAAACAGTTGACTTAAACAATCAGGTTCAAATTTGATCTGTGCTCTCAGAAGTCAGTTCTAAGGAATATTTGGAAAGATATTTGAATTTGTAATTATAATTTTATGTAATTTTTATTGTATTTTATTTTATTTTTTTTGTCTTAGCTTTGCTTTGCATACAAAGGCTCCCCAAAGAATGGATTGGAATTGGTGTTTAAGTACCAGAATAGTTTAGGAGCTGTCTCCCAAATTACCACTGTAATCCCGGTACTGTTCGAACCTGGGGATGTGTAAGTTCAAACTGCAGTGCATGTAAAAAACCTTCATGACCATTTTAATGCATTACAAAAATCCCTAATGTAATGACATATTTCCTTTTCCAAGCTTAGATTTTCTCTTGTTCTCTGAGGCACTGTAGTCTACAGTATTGCAAAATGCTTTTTTTGTAGATGGAAATATACGTGTGTGGAGCTTTTATCTGGTCTGCAGAGAAGCTACCCAGGTAGTAACTACCAACTTCTTCAAGTACGTCTGTATAAAGACGCAGGGGATTACTACATAGACACGGTTCAGCTCGGGAAAACAGCCACTGTGAGCGACACAAATGGTTTGTGAAAATTCCTTGTCTTCATTTCATTCCAGAAAAGAGCTAAAACCAAAAATGTAATGTAATTGAATGTAATTGAAAATAAACAGAAAACTGTAAAAAAAGAAGAAAAAAAAAGAATTTTTTTAAAGTCACGTGGCATAATTCACATTGACCACCATTTACACATCTGGCTTTTAGACACTCCAGATTTTTCACCTGTAATTAACTCTTTAAAATGTGAATTTTATACAAGATTCATTTATTTTCACTTATCCATTCTCCAGTGTGTAATGAGGCACTGAAGGGCTCACTATCTCATTTCATTATAATGGTAATAAAGCTGACTTTGACTTTAACCTATGAACCTAATCTTTTTTTTTTTCTTTTCTTTTTTTTTTTATTGTTAGTTGCTATTATGAAGAGAAGACCGCCAGCTCTGGCTGATTCTGGTCATTTCATTGAGAGACTCTCAGTGCAGAAGCTGACCAATTCATCTGATGTCAGCTACGAGATCACTGCCTCTCCATACAATTGTGCCTTTGACTTCCCTCTGCTAGAGATCGGATTCCTGCAGGTAAGTTTGAGTCAAGATATGTGTGTTTGAATGGTGATTAAGCGAGTTAAGAGTTTTAGGCCTTCCAGGTAAGGGTGAAACTGTGGCATTTTACATTTTACGTGACAGCTCCCCCCATTTTCCAAAAGCTACCAATAGCAAAACAACACATACATTTTTAGACCAAGGGTATGGAGTGAAGCCAGTGAGCACCAGATTTCTGTCGATTTTCAGAATCATTTTTTTCAAGGGGCATGAATATATTTTTCAAAAATTGTCTCCAGGCATTTGAGCGAAATGCTTTCTCCTGTAATTGACAAAATCATCCCCAGACCTCTTACACAGTTTCTTCTGATTTTCCTCCTTTTCTCATCTCATTTCTTATCACTCAGTAGTTCACCAGAGTAGTAGTTGCCAAAATACAGCAGCTAAGCAGCAATTTTGAAATAAAAAAGAGAAAATTTTCTGTTTCCATTAGAAAAAAAGGATTAGAAGTGCATTGTTTTCTGTAGGAAATGTGTAGTGTCCAGTGTATAGTGTTTCAGCAACTTTTTTTTTGTTAAAATCCTCAAGAAAAAAAACACTAGTAAGGACATGCTAGTGCTGGCCCAGGATACTGCCACTGTCACAGTGACCCGCTTGCAAAGAGCCAGTCCTCCTCTCAGTGGCACCTTCAGCGTGGGGATCTTCGGGCGGATGGTGAAAGGTCAGATTATGATGCCACACTAAACTTGTAATAATCTGTATCTCTGATCCCTTAATGAATGTCACAGTACTCTTTTAACCAGTACATGAAAGCAGAATTACATGTGTGATGTGTCATGTGCCGGTATATCCATGTGTGTCGTAGATCTGTCTGTGGATATCAGTGCAGACGACCTGAAATATGCTCTGCAAGGCATTCCAGACCTGGGCCTGCTGAGTGTAAATAGTACAGCGGACTGTAAAGGCTACCTTTGGGAAATTAATTGGCTCACCATGCCAGGAAACCAACCCCTGTTGCAGGTGAAACACCATCAGCTCAACATGGGACCAAGAGGAATAATAATAATAATAATAATAATAAAGTTGGATATAAACCCAGTATATCATGTCAATTATGTAAGAAATAAAATACACCACCACATCATGGATTATATTCCAATAACAGCATGCCCCCAAGTGTATTATTTCCTCTTGTAGCACAACAAATTGTCATTGAATCCAATTTTTTATTTATTAAAGGATGACACATCACACATTTTTATCCATTTATACAGTAGTTACATTTAATGTTGTGGAATGAGCACATTAGTATAAACCAGTGACTGAATTACAGCCAGTGCTATTGTCAGAGCTGCTGTTATAGAAAATTAACCAACACCTTCTGATCAGTTAGATTCGAGCATTCAACAGTGGTGTGGTATAATATCAAAAGACTTTGAACTGCAGGTGTGTGTACAAGTAAGAGATTAATGTAAATGTGACAGCAATTAAAGATACCTTTTTTAATTTGGGTAAAAGCACATTTTAAAATGATTACTTGTTAAAATTAGAAATTAGTCACATTTACTGTGACTTTTCATAATTTTTTGTGGTCTATTATTCTAAATTTAGATACATCTGTAAATACTTCTTTGAGATTGCTCAATACGAGACTGGTATTATATCATATAATGTTTCAGTGGATGCAGAAACTCTCAAATTTGACCTATTTATAATGACTAGTGATTTCTCATGCTTTTGCTTCACCATGTTATTTTCAGATCAAAATGTTGGAATATAGTGTATATTCTGATGTAGGGGTTCAGAAAAGCAACAATTCATGTACAGTGCTAATTTATTTCAATGACATTTAATATGTAGCAACACTGAAAGACTTAACTAAGTTGCTAAGGATATTAAGGATACTAAGGATATTAAGGAACTAAGGATATTTCTAGAATATAAAATGTTAGACGATTTAATGAATGTGTTTTCTGTTGTATGTTTTCTTTACTAGATCAATGACTCTGGTGTAGTAGGTGTGAACCCCTCTGTGAAAGCACAGGTTAAGCAGCAAGGAGGCCTTTTGAAGCAAAGCATCATGGGAGATTTCCTGCGTGTGCCTACAAATAAAACACAGGTGCTTCTTAGTTAGTCTTTTACTCCTGTATCTCATATTTGAGTATCGTAATACTTTGCTCAGGGCAACCAGTATGTAGAGTTACAGAGCAATAAGTTTAGAGTGATGGGATGGGGTTAGTGCTTATAGCTTCTTTTTTTTTTAATCTGAAATATGAAAGTCATTCATATGAAATCCAGTTAGGATTCTTCAGAATTTTATGTGCAAGTCAGTGTTACTTCTAGTTTCTCCAAAGCCATTTTTATTTCACTGTATTTCATTGTTTGTTGTATTTTATGTGTGCTCTTTTTTAAATCATTGCTGATGACATGTTAAATAATTAAATAAATTAGCGACAATGCATGCACAATCTAAGGGGCATTTCACTGAATGGAAATCAATCTATATCAAATCAATATGACTGTCAATGATAGGCTGTGTGAATATAGAGTCTGGGCTAGAAGGAAATCAGCCCAGGCTTTTCTTCATAACATTCTGTGTAACCGTTGTTCTTGGTTGCAAAATAATCCTTCTTAAGATATTTTAACCAAATAAGTCTATGGATGTCAAAAAGTTAGTCTGGAGGACTTAGTTCTGCTAGCCCAGTTTTATGGTAGCAGCTAGCACTGATCAGAACCCAGTTACACACAACAGAGCTGAACAAATATCTAATGTCTTTTCAGGTGCAAGTTTTTATCAATGGCATCCCGTCAATGTGTTCAGGTGACTGTGGCTTTACATGGACTGAATCCAAGACGCCAATCGTAACAGGAATCTCCCCAACGCAAGGTAAAACACGTGATCTAATTTTGTGATGCAAATGTGACTGTCACTTTAGTCGCGTATGTATCAGTGATGAAATTCTCTTCTTGTTCAATGAATTTAGGAGCCAGTGCTTTAGGAACTGTTCTCAGCATCTCAGGATCAGGATTTGCTGACAGAAATGCTACAGTACAGATCGGACATGTCCAATGCTCAGTTCTCCAGGTTACAAGTGAGTTAAAATGTACTGTACCTGTTAAGACACAACACTCATGCTATTAATAACCAAGACAGGGGTTTAATCAACAATCCATTTGTGTTTCAGATACATCGCTAACCTGTCGTGTAGGCCCTGCGAGTGCTGGACTGTACCCAGTCACTGTGAGTTTCCCTACATTGGGTAACGCTCGCTATAATGGTGGCAACATCTTCAACTTCACCTACCAGATGGGAGTGACCTCCATAGCACCCACTGCAGGCAGTGCTACTGGTAAAGACGACATAGAAAAGACTCACCCCAATGCATAATGCATAAAAGTACAAATATTTATTTCATCATACGTCTTTACAGTTATGACCGTACATTTTAGTAAATGAGTGGGAAAAGAAACATCAAAAAGCTTAAGGATTAACAATTTTTTCCTGCAGTTCTGTTTATGCTGTCTGCAGACATTCGACCAGTTTTATATAAATAACTGTACACTACTAGTGCAAAAAGTCTTACTTGGGTATCTCATACTCTTAATATAGTTTCCTCCACTATGTTGTTCCACAGGGGGCACAATCATGACCGTTTCTGGTTATGGATTCAACCAGAACACCACAGTCACTGTTGGGAGTGATCAATGTGGTGTAATTGATGTGAACCTCTACCAGCTCTTGTGCAGGGTTCCTGCTGTAAGTGAATTAATTGCTTCTATATTTGACTATGCTATACACTATGGCTCCTAAGAAGTTCCAGAGGCATAGAGAATGCCAAAGCATGTTAAACAGTTTGGCAGCTTGTGTTGGCCCTACACCTTACTAAAGCACAAAAAGGGTCAAATATAGAATCCTTTAGGGTTGTTCAGTTGGCCCTCAGAGGGGGAAGCCTTAAGGGTGTTGTGAAAACCCTACGACAGAGTTTTTCCTACCACAAAGCATTCCAAATTAGAACAATTTTAGAAAGCTAAGAACCCTTTTCTAAGAATGTAAGTTTGGTGTTTCCTCTCAGAATATTTCATCTTTTTATCCTCTTGTATTTTTGGCAAATTGCTTGAGCATTTGCTGCTTCTCTTAATTGGTTCATGAAAAAATCTCTTTGACTAACAATTGTCCTCTGGTGTTTTATTAAGTAAAATGGTCGTACACTAAAAGCTCAACAGAATAAAGGCAATTTTCACTGCTTTTGCATTTGTTTCATCTGTTGGTTTGTTTGGTTGTCTGAGAGCTGCCTTATGTTTCAGGGATCAGCAGGAGAAAAAGCAGTGACCCTGAAAATGGGAAACATTCAGGTGGCATCTCCAAACTCTTTCACATATGACACCACCCTGACAGCTACAATTACTGGAGTGAGCCCACAAACAACAACAGTGTTTGGTAAGATCTCCTCCTAAAAATGTGTTAAAATCATTTAAGTGTGACTATAGCAGATAAAATAGGATCATATCATGCAGTATCTATTTCTGTCCAGACACTATTGTGCTCATGTTACCTACTAATCCCTCGCAAGACTTCTTTCTTGGAAATTCTTCTTTCTATATCTAATACTGGACCATTTAAAATTCCATGCTGTCATTGCAATTCTCACATGTAGACAGGATGTTAGTTGTCATTACCACACCTTGCACAACCTGAATTGTGCAATCTGTCCTTGTCTTAAAAGCAAAACTTGCTTGAATATAATTTAAAGTGTCAGCCAACAATTAGAGTGCATTTACATCATTTCAAGAAGGTTTAGTTGTTGGAACTAAGTGATTAACCACTTTATGTTGTACGGTAAAGGAAACAGGGTTCTCACCATCGAGGGTACAAACTTTGGTGACCAGATCAATGGAAGCTCAGTCCTCATTGGTGGTGTAGTGTGTGAGGGGCAGCAGTGGACCAGTACTAAGATTAATTGCCTGTTACAAACACTTCCCCCTGGGCTGCATGACATCAAAGTTATAGTGGGGAACCAGGGCTATCCCCTAATCAGGTAGCAATCTTCAAACATTTATCTAAAACTATGCAACTGAATTTCAGTGCAATAAATATCAAACAGATAAAAAAAATCAATTATTGATACTTTTACTTTTTTAACTTATTAAAATGAAATATTATCTTCTTTTAACCTCCATGTTTACCTGGAACACAGCTCTGGTGTGAACGCCACCGTAGAGTACATCTTACGTTTCACAGACGTCTCCCCACAGCACGGCTCTCTGTACGGAGGAACTACAGTAACCATCACAGGTTCCGGATTCAGCCCTGTGCTGGAAGACAATGAAGTTAGACTAGGTATGGTACCTGGACATAACAGCCCTTGAAAGTTATTAATGAGCACACTCCAATTTTTATCTATTTATAGTTGTGGAATGCCCACAAAACAAGTTCCAGTTATCACTTACTTTATAACAGCTATAAACCAGTCTCTCTTTAGTAACAAAAAAAATGCAGTTTGCATTGTTACTGTGAAACCGGAAGGCACGCAAACCTTTGTTCTAAAAATTCTCCCACGTCTGGAAACCTACTGACTATTACAAAGCTCTGACACTGGAGATTCCTTTCATAAATGTTAGATATCGTCTCCTTACAGAAAGCTTCAAGATGTCAATACACTTTTAGCCTTTATGTGGAGTGTCCACCATAGTCCCTGTGAATTAGCTGTTGCTATAATGAAATGATAACCTATTACAATAAGTACATTAATATAAACTTGTCATTTGAATTACAGCCAGCACTACTGTCACCGCTGCTGTTATAGAAAATTAGCACCATCTGACCAATCAGATTCCAGAATTCAAAAGTGCTTTGGTATATGATCTTTAGCGGAGTAAGTCTTGTGTGTTTTTCACAGGTGACACACTCTGCAAGGTGACTGCTGCCTCAAACAATCAGCTGCAGTGTGTGACCCAAATGGAGAAGCAAACATATACTGTCACAAACCAAGGCATCAACCTGAGTAGGTTTACACCAAACCACCTCAGTTTTAAAGGCTGAGACTAAAGCATGCCAAACGTTCTGTAGGAAAAGTACAAACCAGATGTTTTTAAAAGCTAATTTAAGAAAACACTCTGTTGTCATCTGTAAACCCTAAAGGGCTTCCCCAAGCAGAGAGAGCCAAGGAACCTTTAAGGGTTCTGGATTTAGTTCTTAAAGATTATGCTGTTGGGGCTAGGAGATGCTAAACCATTTGTGCTTGTGTGTGAATACAGGTGAAATTATCCTCTCATAGATTGTTGTCAGAATTTCCAGAAATTTACCACTATTTCTTTACTTGTTAATACTTATTTATGTAGATATCTGAGGTTTTTGAGCATATAACACTATTTTTTGCTATTAACATTAAATGTATATGAGAGACAAAATTTTCTTATCAGACCCTAGTCTGACATCAATCACACATGTGCCTGTGTGGCTTGTGTGTGTATGTGTTCAGCCTATGGTCAGGGGTATTCATGGAGCCCAGCTACGGTAATAGCATCAGTAGGGGACACAGTGGTCTGGAGATGGCAGGCTCCAGCTTTCGTTCAAGGCCTGGGCTACAGAGTGTTCAGCGTGGACAATCCCAGCAGCACCGAGTTCGATGGAGTGACCTTCAACAGCGGAAATTCCAAAACAGCCACTGGTACACAGATTATAACATATAACTCATAACTATAACATTCTCTTTCCAAAGATTTAAATGAGAATATTTCAACTAAAGTAAAACCTGAATGTTTACCTATGGAAAGTCAAGAATGATATGACCATGGAAGGTACCAATCTATAAACCAGTACTGTCAATAGTTTAGGATCTCAAGAACAGCATTAAGTATTTTTTTTTTAGTTCAAGTTCTACTGCATAATATTAAAACCTTCTTATAAATGTGAAATAGACTGTTTCTAGAATTTTTCTCATTTATATGCTGAAGACACTTTATTCTGTGCAAAATTCAATTGGACCAAACATTGACCCTTGTGGGACACCACTACTATGTTCTACTACAATATTTTACAAGGATAAAAATCACCAAGCAATTTTATTTATTTTTTAAATGAAAAAGATCACAAATACTCATCTAGAAGAATAAGGCCTTATTTAATCTTATTTAAAAGTGTTGATGACTGATGGTGCTCATGTTGAATGCATTCTTTAGCCACTAAACCCCTCTATTTGCAGTATGTCCCTAATTACCACTTGTGAAACAGAAGAGAACAACGGAACAATGGAAATGCACTTAAGTAGCATTATGTCCTGAATTTAAAAAAAGATTTTGGGAAAAAACTCTAACCCTGCTGGAATGTGTGCGTGGGTGTCTCTTGTCTTTTTTGTCCACAGGGTTTTTCAGTTATTGTTTCACAGCTCCTGGGGTGTACTATTACAGCAGTGGCTATATTGACTCGGCAAACCGGACTAGCATGCAGGGCGTGGTGAACGTCAGACCACTAGAGGAGAGAAGTACTAAGCTAAACGTCACTGTAGCAGGGTTTCAGGCCCTACAGTATCAAGGTAAAAATGTGTTATGTCCATCTGATTACCCAAGTGGATTTCATTCCTTAATCCTTTGATGATTATAGTTTAAATGGGAAATACTTCTAAAACAATTGTGCATGACATTTGTAGGCTATATCCAAATTATTTAGGTGTATATTGCTTAATGAAGAATCAATAACATGATGAAATCTCAGATAAGTGTAAAACTCAAGTCAAGAGCTAGGCTTAATTTGCATCCTGAAAACTGGCCTTGTAGGTTCAACACGTCCGAGCAGATCAGCCTCTAACTGTGTGGCTTCTCCTGAGTGCTCTGGCTCTAACACAACCTCCAATAGCCAATCCTTCAGTTTCTCCAGCTGTTCCAGCCCCACTGTCAACTCCATCTCACCTGATCATGGCACGTATCATGACCCCATCATCATCCAAGGCTCTGGCTTTAGCAACATCACCTGTGCCAATGAGGTAAAGATTCAGGCATCTGAGCTTTTGTCAAAACCGGAAGAGCTTGAAAAAATGGAGAGTTCAATAGTTATCCCATTTATTTCAATTTAATTCAATTCTATTCAGTTCAATTTAATTCAGTATAATACTTATTAAGCAAGGAAGCCCTAATATGGATAGTGTCTATGTTTTGTGTATTTGTCTGTATTTGCAAAGACCCTGCATATTGACAACAAAGTAAATAAAACTAGTAAGGCATTAAAACTGGAAGCACAAGTGAGCAGTCAGATATGAAGCTTATGGGACAAACATGTTTGTTAACATACAGCATTCATTTATTCAGCCTTAGTACAGGCTGGTCAGGGCCACACACAGTTTTAAATTGTCCATATTTTGCTAAATAGAGCCAATTAAGCTTATTTCTATTTTCTTATTATCTCTAGGTTTTTTTCAGGGCATAGTGGTATGTTTCATATTTTGGGGGAATAAAAACATGGATACTTTAGAGCACTAAACAGATACAGAGAGTGACATTGTGTTACACCACTATACCATATGTGAGATGTTTCCAATTATTTAAAGAAAATGGTGGGACAGCTCCAAGTTTGTCTTGGTGTTTGATTCGAAGCTCCACTTACTGTCTGTGTAGAGTTTTTCATATGTGTTCAATTAATAAATGTGTGTACGTGTGTTACTTTGTCTGATTAAAATGATTAATTGCAGTTCTTTGGGTAAATCTCTTTCATCCATGTATTTCATGCACAGTAACAGCTTTTTGGAATCACTGATCTGATTAGCATCTTTGGCTCATGCATTGTTACAGGTCATGATTGGAAACACCTCATGTCATGTCATCAACAGCACCTCCACTATAATTCAGTGCCTCCTCAGCCCTGACAGTGGAGCACCTGTGGGCATCCTCTTGCCTGTCCAAGTCCAGGTCAACAACCTGGGCATCGCACTGCTCACAATGCCGAGTGAATCCGCCCGGCGTTTCGCAGTTATGCCTGTGTTGGACTCAGTCTCACCACCAATTGGCAGCACGACCGGTTACACACGCCTCCTTCTCTCTGGCTCTGGTCTCACTGCAGGCACAGTCACAGTGGCTGGCTATCCATGTATCACAGTGTCCAGCAATTACACTCACATCATATGCGACACATCTCCGTCCCCACCTCAGATGGGAAATGTTGCTGTTCAAGTGGGTGGAATCTCTTCACACTGCAGCACTAACTGTTCGTTTCAGTATTCCACCTCCCTGGTTCCGACAGTTTCTACGATTGCCCCCAGCACTGTTAGTGGAAACCAAACAACTGTCTTTGTATATGGAAGTGACTTTGGCAGCCATCTTGAAGATCTCAGGGTGTATGCAGCCAGCATCATGTTGGAGGTTAAAGAAGTCACAGACAGCAGGCTCACACTGCTGGTTGGCCCACTGCCCGCAGGACCTCATACCCTGAAGGCGGTTATCATGAGTAAAGGGCTAGCATCTGGAAATGCCACACTTACCAGCCAGGCACAGGCCAGTCTACAGCCCAGTTCAGGCAGTCTAGCAGGAGGAACACTACTAACAATCACAGGCAATGGATTTGCAGCAGGAAACACCAGCGTGATACTGGGACCATACCCATGCACCATAACGACTCTAACTCCTGCCATGGTGACTTGTTTGACACATGCCTTTAATGAAACACAGGTACAGGTCAATATTAAGGTGTTTGGAGTGAATTACCCATCACTAAGCTTCAATTATACTCGCAGTCAAACTCCAAACATCACCAGCGTTAGCCCTACAACAGGTACGAAGAATGAATTTTATTTTTAATTTTAATAAGGTGACTAATTAAAGGAAAAAACAACATAAATTGTCTTAGTAAGGTCTTGGCCCCATACAAGCTGCCAGAACAGCTTCAATATGTTTTGGCATTGATTCTACAAGTCTTTTGAAGAAGAAGTTTGTGTTAATATGCAGTGGCTCTGAAGCCTGGATTATACTTGCTTAAGTATGTGAACAATACTGCTTGTGTGCCCGCACGCAAAGATACATGTATAAGTATAAGTAATTAAGTATAAACTAGGCCTAAGGGGACACATGGACTCAACATCGTCACCCACAGTGTAACAAAGCCACCATATTTTTCCCCTTTAATTTGTCACCTCTCTGTTTACCCACCTCTGCATTTTAACTCAATTTTCTTTCACAATAACAACAATCTTCTCCATTTGAGTGCAAGTGTATATATTTCTTTTATACACTACAGGTCCCAGTGGAACAGCAATCACAGTCTCAGGTTCTGGTTTTGGCTCGGTCGCTGGTCTTGTTTCTGTGCTGATAGATGGTGCGGCATGTAATGTGTCATCCATTACGGACACAGCGATACAGTGCATCGTGGGCGAACACGCAGGAGGAAAGTTCCCAGTCACATTGTATCATCAGGTCAAAGGTTATGCTCTGACCCAGGCTAACTTCAGCTACGAGCTGCAACTGATGCAAGTCGTGCCTAACGAAGGTAATCTTGGCTTACAAATATCATTGCACATTGCATCTCTAACTGAGGTCTAGATAGATATTGTAGGACAGTATTTTACAGTGACAAATCCCTTTTCCTTTCTTGGTGCTGCTACAGGAAGCTATGGTGGAGGTGCAGTAGTAGCAGTCCAAGGCTCTGGGTTTGACCCTAACTCCTCTAGAGTTCTGATCTGTAATACAGAATGCAGTGTCAACCAAAATGCATCAAGTTCTACAAATCTGTACTGCAAGATTCCACCCAACGATGGTACGTGAGGAGAATATCTATACGTCATTGCATATCTACCAACCCTTTTATGTTTATAACCAAAATAAGATATCTGCATGACAGTAAAATATGCTAACAATGTCTTCAATAGCACGCAACATTTGGTCAAAGAAAAAAGCAAACAAAGCAAGTGACAAGTGAAAAAATGTAGAGATAAAGAGTATTTGTATGGTTTTGACAGGAACTCAAGCGGCGCTGTCATGCACAGTGGTAGTACTGAATAGCTATGGATCAGCCAACATTACAAATGGCTACACGTACAAAACCAGCCTGACACCTGTCATTACGGATGTGTCGCCTCGCAGAGGAGGAACAGCCGGAGGCACTTTGCTTACAGTCACCGGCTATGGTTTCAGGTCTGGAATTACGCTGTCAGCATGTATTACAATTTGAAAATAGAAATCTTCTGTGAAGCATGGGATGAAAGGTTGGAGCTTGCCTAGGGCAGCAAATGTACTAGAGCAGTGTAATATTGTTGTATTGTTCACACTGTTTTTATGTTTATAACGTTTTCCACTGTTCTGTCATTATACTACTACAACTAACAAGAATTTCTCCAGTTCTTACAATTTATGTGATTACCATAGATTGATACAGAATGAACAGATTCTGTGTTACAAATCTTATTGCTGTCTCTGTTCTGTTCTCTCTCTCTGTCCTGCTTTTGCACACACAGTGGAGGGAATGTTAGTGTGACAATCGCAGGGTCGGTGTGTGATGTCCAGTCAGCCAATGAAACACAGGTCATCTGTGTGACCAATGCCCAGCCCAGGTCCCAGCAGACCAAGGTCCTATTGCATGTTGGAAACAGAGGAATCGCCAAGACGGTAACCCTCTCACCACATACACTCAGTGACCAAATTATTAGGAACCTCATTCTCCACAGTTATTACCCAGTTTTAGAATGAGGTTCCTAATAATTTGAACAAGTCTGTCCATTCTCTTTTGACCTCTCTCATTAACAAAGTGTGCCCACTCACAGAACTACTGCTTACTGGGTGTGTGTGTGTGTGTGTGTGTGTGTGTGTGTGTGTGTTTCCCCCACAACATTCTCTAACGTGAAGTATAGAGACAGTTATCTGTGAACATCCCAGGAGATCAGCAGTTCTGAAATACTCAAACCAGCCTGTCTGGCACTAACACTCATGCCATGGTCAAAGTTACTGAGATCCCAGTTTCCCCCAATCTGATGTTTGATCTTAATATTAACTGCCCCCTTCACCCATGCCTACATGCATTTATGCACTGAGCTGCTACCTCATGATACCCTGATTAGATATTCGCATGATTAGTCAGTATCATGCAGATATTTGCATGATTGGTCAGTGAGTGTATGTTACAAGTTGTAGCAAATAAAATGGGGCTTGTGGTCATTTTTAAAGCAACATTCACTTCAAAACTAACACTCATTCAATGCTGATAAATTAGATAAATTATATTAGGTAAATTAGATTTGTATTATATAGAATTAACACCAGACCAAAAGCATATTGGATGGAAATAGTGTCAGGTGTTGGCCTTTAGTGTGAGTAAATGATTGTCTTCTATGATAAAAATCCAAAGATGATAAAAAAAATAAAAGCTGTTAGAACTAGGAGACTAAGGTCATGCGTGTTGTTAGCAGAGATAATCCCGGGAGAGTTATTCTTTAATATGAAATCTCTTTCTTAACATTATACATTTTAGATATTTGGAAATATATACTGTATAACTGAACTATCACCAAATAGTGCATACAGTTAAATAATTTAATTCACCCCCTTTTTCTTTTAAATGTCCTATTCTACATTCATAGCCCAAGTTATAAGAGTTAATCAATAGAATAGATAGTACAGCAAAAATGAATACCTTTATTTTATGGCCCTTCAAGAGTTCACAAAAATGCTTATGTGGCCCTGGTATAATTTCAGTTTGACATCCCTGATCTAGGTGATCATAGGAAGCACCCTTAAACTGAATAGATCAAATACAATGTCAGTGTAATTGTGTAATTTGATGTTGACGATATGTCCACCTCTCATTCCAGGATCGTGCTGACTTCTTTTACATTGATGTGTGGTCATCTCGGTACACATGGGGAGGTCAGTCACCCCCTGAAGCGGGCACGTTTGCTGTGATCACTAAAGGCCAAACGATCCTCCTGGATGTCAGCACACCAGTACTGAAGATGCTTCTCATCCAAGGTACTGTGAGGAGGACCCAAAACCATGGACATACAGTTATAGATTAAACATATCAGCCTATCTAAATGGGTTCCCCTGGTCTAGTGGAATAATAATATGTCATATTCAGCACAACACACACACACACACACACACACACACATACTTTTGCACACCTACTTACACTTAGGTATGGTTTAGAAAAACCAGGCCAGCTACTGGCATGTTTTTTAGGAGATGGGAGGAAACCGGCAAACCCAGAGGAAATTCACAAAGACACTGAAAAGTGAAGTTCTGCACGATAGCAGCCAAACCAGCAGCCAAGAGTTGTGAAATGACAATGCTATCCACTCTGCCAGCATACCATCCTGTTAAGCTATATCTTTCCTAAATTCACTAAATGTGGCTTCCTATGCCCAGGTGGAAAGTTGATCTTTGACGAAGCAGATATCGAGCTGCAGGCAGAGAACATTCTCATCACAGATGGTGGCGCTCTTCAGATTGGAACAGAGGACAACCCATTCCAGCATAAGGCTATCATCACACTGCATGGCTACCTTCGTGCACCAGAACTCCCCGTCTATGGGGCTAAAACCCTGGGGGTCAGAGAGGGAGTGCTGGACTTGCATGGTACACCAGTCAATTACATCATAGATCTGATAATGCAGTGTTTGGTAAAAACTGAAGGCCAATCATCAAAAAAAAAAAAAAAAGCAGAAAAGATACAGGTTCTTCAAAATCTAAAATAAAGACTTCTTTGACATCCTATAAACAGAAATATATTCATTCATTCATTTCCTTCCACTTTTCCTGGTGGTGGTGGTCACGGTGGCAACAGGTTAAGAAAGTCAGTCCAGACTTCTCTAACCCTAGAGTACATCTTCTCCTGGGGGATGCCCAGAAATTCCCACCCAGCTGTGAGATAGGACAAATATAGCCAGTGATTGGTTGCTGTAAGCACTACTTGGCACATGCCACACTAAAATGACACAATAAACAAATTATTTGGCTAACTGTGGGCTTAATTAGGTATTTTAGATTGCTGAAAACACTAGAACAGGAACTCTTCATCTGAGAGTACAGTCTACTTTCATGAATTAAGCAATCCTTAAATCCAAGAACCCATTAGGGTTAACATGTAAGGGTAAGTTTATAGCAGAGGTTGGCAACTGTTGGACCCTGTATTTCAGGGAACCAAACTGAGTATTTGAAAAATACTCTAGCAGAGCCAATAAACATGTTTTTAAAAATTGTCGTAGTTCAGACTCCAATTTTCAAATTTTCTAAACATGAACCAGCTCAGCTTCTGTAGCAGATCCTCAGTTGTGGCCAATCACATGTATGCTTGCAAATTATTTAGCTGAAGGCAGCTTATTGTACCAGAGACCAGATACAAGGCTTAATTTTGTCATAGATTTTTCATTTCATTTACACTCTCTAGTCAGATTAGCAAACTGAGGATGTAGCTTGTTCGAAGAAAAATTATTGGATACAGAAGTATGCATTTATTTTCCTCTCACACTGTCTCATATGTTCCAAGTCTGTGATGCTAGTCAAAAATGGTAACGTGAAGCAGCACTACGAAACAAAACATCAACAAAGCCACGAATTAATCACTAATGGTTAAGCATTGAAAGGTAACTAGGCGTCACCAGCTAGTCATGTTTGTTGTTGTTCCGAACCTATAAACAGGCAATTTTATGTAACTGGAGCATTACAAATTTTATTTAAATAACCCTGGTCTATATAATCAGTTTCAAATCCGCTTCTTCAGGTATCCCTATCCCTATCACCTGGACTCGCCTTGCCCAAACTGCTAACAATGGTTCCACCACTCTCACTTTGATGGACGCAGTTACCTGGAAAGTCGGAGATGAAATTGTCATTGCCTCAACAGGTGGCAGGTATAAGACCATCATCACAGGAAATTAAACTATATTTTTCATAAACAGTATACAGATCTTCTATCTCATAGTGGAAATATGTTCACCTGATTTGTAATGCTAATGAACGCAAAGTTTTTGCCTTCACTTCTGCCTATATAATAATATACAATATACGTAATATCAGAGAATATTCAAATCTTCAGCTGACTACATAGTGTTCCACCACACACTAAATGTGGATTGTGGGTAACTTTGCAGGCACAGCCAGCAGCAGACTGAAGTGAGGAAAATAGCATTTGTGTCGCCTGATGGTCGAACCTTAACTCTGACCAGTCCTCTGAATTATACCCACCTTGGGATGGCCATTACTTTACCTGATGGCACTGTGTTTGAGGCAAGGGCTGAGATTGGCGTGCTCACCAGGAACATTGTTGTCCGTGGATCCATTAACTCAGAATGGAGCGATAAAATTCAGGCATGTCCCGATGGGTTTAATACAGGTGGGAATTTTGTTCTATATTTATTATTCTTAATATTCTCACAGACTGTCAATATATGGAAAATTGCATGTTATATCAGGTCATACATTGCAAAGTTAGCATGAGTGATTTTTTGGTTCATACTAACTGTACAGTTAGTCAGATTAAAAAGGTACCAAACTGTAAATTTCCTTTTCTATCTTTTGTACCTTTAGTATGTAACTATTACCTGTGGATACTATTATCACTATTATCATGTGGAGTACATGTGTGTGTGTGTGTGTGTGTGTGTGTGTGTATATATATATATACAGTTGTATGTTAAGTGCAATGCAAATATTTAAATATTTTATTTCAGGGGAGTTTGCCACCCAGACTTGTTTCCAAGGGAGGTTCGGGGAAGAAATTGGTAGTGACGAGTTTGGTGGCTGCATTATGTTCCATGCACCTCGGCCCAGTGAAAACCTGGCCATAGGAAGAATTGAATATGTCGAGGTATCATGCTGCGTTAATAACGTGTTATAAATACATCTATCACACATCTAGGACTTTTGGAATTATACCCTCCTAAGGCCTTGCATTTTTTTTTCATTGTGTCATTATTTTGTGTCCTTTGTGGCAGATATTCAATGCTGGCCAGGCCTATCGTCTGGGTCGCTACCCCATCCACTGGCACCTGATGGGAGACATTAACTTCAAATCTTACGTCCGTGGCTGTGCCATCCACCAGACCTACAACCGTGCAGTCACCATCCATAACACGCACAGGCTGCTGGTGGAGCGTAATGTCATCTACGACATCATGGGAGGAGCCTTCTTCATTGAGGATGGCATTGAGACCGGCAATGTCCTGCAGTACAACCTGGCTGTGTTCGTTCGTCAGAGCACCAGCCTACTGAATGACGATGTGACACCAGCTGGCTACTGGGTCACCAACCCTAACAATACCATCAGACACAATGCAGCCGCTGGAGGAACGCACTTCGGCTTCTGGTACCGAATGCATGACCATCCAGATGGTCCATCATATGACAGTAACATCTGCCAGAAGATGGTGCCTCTGGGTGAGTTTTATAACAATACAGCCCACTCACAAGGTTGGTTTGGCCTGTGGATCTTCCAGGACTTCTTCCCCAAGAAGGAAGGAAAGTGCAGCTCTACTATACCTGAACCAGCCGTGTTCCGCAAACTCACATCATGGAACAATGAGAAGGGAGCAGAGTGGGTGAATGTAGGAGCAGTGCAATTCAATGACTTTCTCATGGTGAACAATGAGGTGGCAGGAGTGGAGACCAAGCGCATCATCCAGCAACACGTGAGTGGATGGGGGCTAGACAGAGGTGCTGGACTGGTCAACAGCACCTTAGTTGGTCATGTAGAAGAGCTTGGCCTGGGTAGAGACTACTGTACTAGCCATGGGATTGTCCTGCCCCTGGACGATGGCATGAGTGTCCTCAACACCAAATTCATTAACTTTGACCGGCCAACTTGTGCTGCAGTTGGGGTGACTACTATACAAGGAACCAGTGGCAACTTCTCTGGGGGCTGGTCTGTCAAATTCAGTGGAATCAAATATTATCAGTCACCTAACAAGGCTACCTTTAGATGGGAACATGAAGTTGTCCTGGTGGATGTTGATGGATCACTGACAGGTATTTATTATAGGATATCTCTAGACAGTACAGAACAGTATATGAAATATAGCAAGATATGACATTCTTTTTCTCTGTTGAGCATTCTTACAAAGTCAGTTATTAGGGTTCCTCATGGGTTCTTTGGATAGTTTTTTCACTTTTTATACTTCTCAGTTTCCTAAAGGAGGCTTCTCTGATACAGAAATATTCTGTTGTATGATTCTACATAGGGTTCCTCAGAGGGACAACTTCTTCTTGAAAAATATGTTTTAGTTAATATCCAGAGCAATTAATGACAAGTTTAAAAAAAATCCTTGATATGTAAGCTAGTTAGCCTTTTTTTCCCTTTCATTTCAAAAGGTAATCCTGACTACAAAGTAGTGCCAAAGAGTAACCTGCTGGATCCAGTCCACTGTTCTGACAATGCTTCATGGAGCATAGGGTTCCCTGGGACAGTGTGTGATAACACCATAAGCTTCCACCGACTGGGGATTAATTCCTCATTACCCTCCTCGCTTTTGTTTAAGGATCTCATACTCACCAATACATATGGTATGGAAAAGAATTAGCTTGCATTAAGAAATGTGTTGTATGGTGGCAAGACAGTATGCTATTGTGAGTTCAGTTTATCATTATCATATACAGTACAAATGACTGCATTTAGAAATATTAGAAAGTTTCAGAGTCAACTTATACAATAAACATTATTGCAAGAATCCTGTTTCTTGTGTATTTTTACAGACAATGTAACATTTAATTTATACAACGCTGTCATATTATTCTAGGGTCAAGCGTCGTTCCATTTGCCGATAAATTGATTACCCATCGCTCTGGTTGGATGGCTCTGCTTCCATCTGACAAAACCTACAACTGGTACTTTCGCAATGCTTCGCAAATTAGCAACATCTCGTATAGTGCAGTGTTCTATGGCTTCAAGGTAAAGTCATGATTATGGTCACCTAATGTGCTTGATAATTACTTCAGTTCAATTACGTTTTATTTATATAGTGTCTATAACAATGCACATTGTCTCAAAGCAGCTTTACAAAAGCTTTATCAGTTTTAAATTTGAAATTAATTAATGAAACTTTCCATTACATTGTAATATCATATACATTATATTGATTATTTAATTGTGTGCTGTGTTTTCTCTTCCTTCTCTCCAAATAGCCTCAGGATTATGTGATTGTTAATCACAATCTGACTCAGAATCCTGACCAGGTGTCTGTGGTGGACAGTAGAAATGGTTCAGCCAATCCCCTGAATCCTAGTGTGAATATAAATGGAGACTGGTACATGGACAAGTCATCCAACAACCTCTACTACATTGGTAAAACTGCTGTTATAAATATCCTCATGAGATGTGTATTATTTGAGATGTATGACCTGGAAAGAAGGAAATAGCTCTGCTTTCATGGATTCTCAACCATGTTTTATGATGGTTGTTCCTTCAGTGTCTAGCAAAACGACTGCTGCTAATAGAAAGCGGAGGAACAGCGTGGACAGATCGACCACAGACATTTCAATGGCATTCAAAGTTTATAACTGCTTCTTCTCCAACTGTGCACCACCACAGCCAGTCACCGTCACACCACCACCCAGCCGCCGACCTGCCAACTTCATGTCAGTATAAATATAAATGCACTGTAAACTACTAGCATACTGGATATCAGGAGAACTCGCTTTAAAGCTCCAATCCAATCTAAATTCTCAGAGTTCTCCTTTCCAATTACAGTTCCACAGTCAGTCTCGATACTACTCTAAGTTGAAGGTCTGGTCTGCACCTCTATCCCCACCTTGTAACACTGGCCTCCTTTTTTTTCCTTTTTTTTTTTTTAAATCTCTATGTCTA
>CM040997.1:7176895-7231895 GCA_022985145.1 Pangasius djambal
CACCGTGGTTCAACCTTCAAAAGGCCAATGTGAATATTATATTACTATATAACTGTGGAGTTTCTTTAAAAAAAAAAAAGTGTTGTGAGGTGGCAAATGCCAACACAGTGCTGTTGGAGCTTTAGTATTAATCACCATTAGTGAAAAAGATTTTCATCATGGTTTAATTATGGGACATGTCTATTTGGGTTAAACAAACAATAGTTACAATTAGTTGATAAGTTTTTTCTGGACCTGTAACTTTATCTAATGGTGATTTACATCTCCAGTATTTCAAATGTGTGGTGCAATGGTAGAAACAAATGGAATCACTTTCAGACTGTCAAAGCTAAATATGGTCTTCAGTTAATCTACCATGTCCTTTAAGTATTTTACATTTACATTTTTACATTTATTAAACAACCTTTATCATCAGTGAGTGTTGTTATTGCCATTTTCCATTAAATATTATGATAAGATGACCAACCACAAATAGCCAAAGAACATTTGTGAGTGTATAGAGAATATGTTATATGCATCTTATGATTTGCAGTGCTTGGTCCAATCAGTCATTCTGGCAGTCATCTGCAGAGAACAACTTCACCATACCACAAGAAGGTGCCAATGTTGTCATTCCCTCAGGTATTGTACTCATTTCCTAAGCTGTTGCAAACATGACTTTTCAAGCATTTTCAATACCTATCCAAAACCTATAGCTGTTAGGATAATATGCTGTGTGAGTACTGTGTTTATCAAACACCAATAATACAAAAGTTGATCCTAGACTGCTCTATTCTGCATCCGCAGGCAGGTGGGTGGTTTTAGACACCCCTATTCCACCCTTAAATAACCTCACAGTGATGGGAGTCCTGGAAATTCCAGACAACATGACCACCATATCCAACCTCACCACCCGCAGTCTTCCACAGAACAGCAGCATTGTCCTTGATGCTACTTACATCTCCATCCAGGTCAGTCTTTCCATAAATCATCAGACCCACCAGACTTAGGGGTTGCAATTATAATTCCATTTATCCAACACCACCACCATTACACCAAAACCTATTCAAGTACTAGCTTGAAGAATCTTCTGTTGAAAACAAAAACTCCTGAGAACTAAAGGTACCAGACTGTACTTTTCCTTGTCACTGGCATGGTACCATCAAGTGTACAGCTTTTTTTTTCAGTGTCTTTAGAATATCTTTTACCTGCATGACTATATTCTACAATTTCTATTCTGCCAGACCACTAACTTTAAATCTTTACTCAAAATGCTAATTAAATTATACCACATGCATCTTCCCAGGTGACACATACATAAAAACATACATGCTAAAGCTACAAAAGATGCACCCTTCATGGTACCACCACAGCCACAAGCTACAGTTTGGTACCCTTATTTCTGAGAATGTAGGACAGATAAAGCAAAGGCCAAAGGGGATCACCATAATGCATCCGAGTAATGTTTAAAGTGCATTATAATTTGTTTTCTCACATAGGGAGGGCGTTTGATTGCTGGATGGCCTGACCAGCCATTCACCGGACAACTGCAAATCATTCTCAGAGGAAACCAACGCACGCCTGAATGGCCTCTGCCTGATGGACAAAACCAAGGATCTAAAGTACTTGGTAAGGGAGTAATCAAACATGCTCATATATAATGTACGTATATGTAGCGTGTGCATCGTTTTACCACAGATTCACACAGACAAACAGACAGACATTGTCTCATTTAACATATTTAGATGAACAGTTTTGTAAATTGGCAGATCGCTATGAACAAAATTAAAGCTATAAAATTAGAGACATTTTCTTCTTTTTTTGACACTTTACATCCAGTGTCCTCTTTATGACAAAACGTTTGGGGAAAAAACCTTTATGCAGCTGTGCACTTACTATGGTGGATTAGATTTACTCATCTTGCTCTTAAATTTTATTATATAATCCAGTATAGCAATGTGAGGGTCAAAAAAGGCATAGTATTTCCAAAACAAAAGGGCAGATAAGAGTAAACAGGTGAACTGGCAGAGGTCAGGAACAGTAATATACAGAATATCCAAAACAAAGGGCAATATCCTAAATGGGAGAACAGAGAAACAGGCAAGGGTCATAGAGTAATCAGAGTAATCAGAATACAAACAATGGCTCAGAATTTACATGATAGTCAAAAAAAAAAAAAAAAAAAGATTGGCAAGGCTTCGTATTGTCTGACTGTGAACATACAGTATGCTTTATATGTGTGTATGAATATACAGTATGCTTTATATGTGTGTATGACCAACGAGAAGTCTCTAGAATTCAGGGGAAAGTGCCCTCTGGTGGTACGGTGGTGAACTGTCCTGGGCGGGTGTGACAGTGAGCTACAAACTAACATTTAGACAGAAAAATAAAGAGGTAATGAACAATAGATAAGTGTAATTACTAAACAGGAGAGTTTGAGTTTAGTTGAGAGGGTCTTTGGCAGGTAATTCTGGTAGCTCTTGAGCTAGGATTATTCTAATAATTATTATACTTTAATCAGTTAATATTGCTCTCAAAACAAAAAATAGCTTGAATATAAATTCACCTACTCAGCTTGTGTGGAAATACAGCTAGAGTGCAGCAGCTATGGATGGACTGAGGGTTCTAGGTGGCACTTCACGCAGCCCTTGGCGCTTATGCGATGCGTCTGGTGTGAATTCAGGGTTGGCCTTGATTTGTTGTGTTTGGGTACAATTTTGGTATTAACATGTACAAGCTCCACTATCACATAGCTTTTTTACGAAACATCTTTGTAAGCAATGGTATTGTTTACACAATTCTGATGTTGTTGTTTAGGTGTGTTTGGTGCTCTTGACCTCTATGGAATGCCACACAGAGTTTATCACACTAAACTGGCCAGCACTGCTAGCGCTGGCTCCAGCTCTCTCTCACTTCAGGAGCCTGTAGACTGGCAGGTGAGTACATTTCACCATGCAAAAATAAACAGGCAAAAATAAATAAGTGCATTATACGTGATCTTCAAGTTTCTGTGGTCATTTCACCACATACAGTGCAAAGGTTTGCTCCCCCTAGTTTCTGGGTCAAAAAAGGAAAATGCACCACCTTTTTTTTTTTTTACAATTTATTCCATGAAGTTAAAAATCTTTAACTTGGAGTGTACCCTGCAACAAAACAACAATCCAACGATGCGGTGGTGTGATGCACCCTGACGTGAAATGGAGTTACTGTTAATACCGCCAGATTGAGTATTTTCCAATAACAGCATCTCCCAAAGTGTTTTATTCCTTTTATACCACCACAAATTGCCAATGATTTAACATTTTAATTTATCAATAAATAAATGTCTCCATACAAAAAACTTCACCATATCAAGGATTATACATCTTGCAGCACATTTTGTTGCCAATGATTTAAAATTTTAATTTGCAAATAAAAAAATGTCTCCATACTATAGAAACAATATTGTATTAGAATTAATATTCTAACATTAATATAAACTTGGGATTTTAATTGCAGCCGGCACAGCTGCTGTTTCAGAAACTTTATCAGCACCTTCTGACCAATCATCAATCAATCAGATATCAATATGTATATAGGTATAATATTTATTTAAATGTATAAAATATTGATTTCCATTTTTTTTTTTTCAGAAAGAAAGATGAAAACCTTTGAGTAAACATAAATGTTGTGTTTGTTATTCATCTTTTTAACCAGGCAGGGGATGAAATCGTGCTGTCCACCACCAGTTATGATCCATGGCAGACAGAGACTCGCACTATATCAGCAGTCTCCGACAATGGCCTTACACTGACTGTGGATCAGCCACTCACTTACACACACATTGGTTAGTCCGGTACAGTGTAGAGTAAAGCATATTATCTATAAGAACTTGCCAGAAAACACATTGTCTACAATAATACAAAGATGTACATTCAAAGCAACCTAATTATTTGTGCAACTGATGCAGCGGAGAACTACACAGTGCCAGGAACATCCAAGAGCTACAGGCTGGCTGGTGACGTGGGTCTGCTGAGCAGGAACATTAAGATCATTGGGGGAGATTACCCAGGTCTTCACAGTGAGTCATTTGGAGCCAGGGTGTTAGTGGGATCCTTCTCTGCCGGAGGAATCGACTACAGAGGTATACAGATAGAACACCCCATGAACATAATTCACAAAGAAACACAAAGAAACCAAAGAAAAGAGCACCAGAAAACTTTTCGTTGATCCACTGATCTCAGGAAATATACAAAAAGCCTTTTTTTATACACGTATTAACACTAATTCAAGGACCTTTTATTTCTGTGACTGTGTGATTCTTATAGGACAGGCCCAGATTAGGGATGTGGAGTTTTACCACACTGGTCAGGAGGGATGGACAGACAACACCGATCCTCGCTACTCTGTGGCTTTCCTCAACCTGGGAGTGGTGAGAACCACAAAATTCCTCATTCCCTGATTCTCTTCTGATTAAATGATTTCTATAGTATTCTACTTCTCACAGGTCATATTTAACGAAAATTGAGATAGAATTAGAATTTGGAGATACAGTTGTAAGGCAGGTGAGGGAATGATTGTTTTTAGCTGATATAATGTAAGTGATAACAGGAACTAATTTGTTTTGCAGATGTTCCACAACATAAAAGTAATCATAAATGGCTAAAAAGTATGATGTGTCATAATCACTGATGCTGTGACATAAGAGCAATAACTTTGCCACCACCCGATCAATGATTATTTTCCTAAAACAGCATGCCACGTTGTTGTTGTTGTTGTTGTTGTTGTTTTATTTCGTACATATCATATTTTCACAGGTGAGTCAGAATGATTCTTACATTAAAGGATGTGCATTTCACCATGGCTTTTCTCCTGCTATCGGCATCTTTGGAACAGATGGACTGAGTGTCGATGACAATGTCATTCATCACACTGTAGGAGAAGGTATCACATGTCAATCACCATTACAGCCTTAATAAAAGGATACAGGAGTCTTTCAGCATTCTTGTAAAGATCTTGAAACTTGGTAGTGTTACATGTATGTAGTGTAGCAAAGCTTGCTAAGATTAGTCATGCCAAATGGCAACAAAAGAGTTTCCGAAAATTGGAGAGTTCAAGTTACATTTCTGTATCATTTCTTTTTGCTCAGAGACTCAGTTTGAGTATCAGAAGTTACCACTAAATTGCAGACTTACTCTAGGAAGTGTAATATTATGAAGAAGAAAGAGTTATTATCCAAGACCAATCTGACCTGGGCTATTCTAAATCCAAATGAGGCTTTGAGTACACTGTACAATGTACTTAAAATATCTTTGTTCTGACAGGAATCAGGGTGTGGGGCAATAACATCACAGTCCGGAGGAATCTGGTTACACTGACACTCTGGCCAGGATCCTACAATGGAAGACAAGAGACCACGAATATCAACTGGCCTGCAGCTATTGAGGTGTGTTGCACAATGACACATGGATCATCTCCGAAACATCCTTCTTAAATGAAAATAGCTGCTCTATATCAAGAGTTTACCATTTCATTTTTGTTTTTCAAGGCTAACATGGGCACTAATGTAGTTCTTCAGGGGAACACTGTTGCTGGTTATGAAAGAGTAGGATTTCGAATCAATGGAGAGCCATGTCCAGGTAAAGACAGAGGAACATGCTCATAATTGTTGTACAGATAAGTCCAAGTACTTTACATGCACTCCAAAAAAAATCATATCTCAGCAAGTAAAAATATTTTGAATATAGGCAAATTCAACCAGTATTTGAATTTATATGTCACTGTATTAGGTTGTTTATAAAAAAAATATACATATATAAAAAAAATTTCTAGATATCTAGGTTTGTAGATTTTTACTCATTTCTAGCTTGAAACTGCCTTTCTGTATTGGCAGATAATTATGCCTCTTTAAAGAAAAGCATTTCTTTTTAGAAAGATGTGAAATTTAATGCCAGTAGAATAAGAGCATTTTAAACTTGGAATTAGTAAATTTGTCTAGAAACAGGCTTAATGGTCTTATGTTCCTTATATAATAATCACATAATGAGAAAAATTAGAGAACCTTTCTTTTATTCAAAATATCTTCACTTGCTAAGCCATCATTGTTTCTACAGTATATGGAATCACTGGTAAATGTGATAATATTTAGGACAAAGTGTTACAAAATTGAAGATCTTGTCTCATACTCACAGTATGTGTAAACTGCTAGCCAGCTGAATGACGTGAATAAATTTTGATTTTGGTATGTCAGTAGGATCTTTGAATCCAGTGGCACAGTGGCAGCAGAATGAGGCTCACGGCGGTCTGTTCGGAGTCTATATGAATAAAGATGGACTCCCTGACTGTTCTCAAATCCAGGGATTTAGCATTTGGAAAAGTTTCGATTATGGCATTTACTTCCAGGTATAATTAATGACATTGCAAACTTCTTGCTTCAACTAATCTCTGCTTCATGATACTGTTCTGTAGTAAGTTCAATCCAAGCACTTGGTTA
The DNA here is from genome assembly GCA_022985145.1 of Pangasius djambal. Classification (NCBI taxonomy): domain Eukaryota; kingdom Metazoa; phylum Chordata; class Actinopteri; order Siluriformes; family Pangasiidae; genus Pangasius; species Pangasius djambal. The sequence continues at coordinate 7,183,347 of CM040997.1, forward strand.
GTATAAGGATCTGAGTAGACATATACATATACTACATACAGAGCCTCAACAATGACATCCCTACTATAAAAATAATTTATGGCCATGACTTATTAACACATAGAAGCTTGACAATGTCTAGGTAACACGAGAGGACGAGATAATCAGGTGTGGGAAAGTGTTAATAAGGCATGATCATTTTGTTGTGCCCACAAACTGGAATATGCATATATTTGTGGTTTTACAGTAACCACCAGACATTTTGGGGAAAATGATCTGTTTAAGTTCAAATGTAGATACTTGAGAAGTTTACATGTACACTTTATTATTAAGTACTGTACATAACATCTTTCTTTTTAGAGAACATATTTTTCTATTAATTGTTTGTTTTGTATAAGCTTGTTTAGTTAAAACAATGTATTTTTATGTAAAGAGTGGACAATACACAAAAAATTTGCACCTCGGTTCTACAAACTTCACGCTTTGGCATTTAATATGAACTCAATTATAACATGAAATCACCGTGACAATTGTGCAAAAGGCAAAATAAAGTTTTAAAAGAGTTGAAAAGAAGAGCTACAGTATGTTTCAGGAGTATTTCAATATGTTTAAAACTATTAAGTATTAAAGAAAAATAGAGTAGAAACCATTACTACATCTATTTTATCTTGTTATTGTAAATTATAGAACTAAGGTGGTCATTGTTTTGTATATTTACATAAAAATTACACAAAATGTGCAAAATGAACATTTTATTCTAGCAAAAATATAGAAGAGGAGTGGCTTTTTTCTCCAAGAGTGTGGTTTCCATAGAACCCTGTGTATAATCGCACACCAGTCGAGGGGTACAACACAGTGATCACACCATAGTATGCTGTGGCCACAATTTAATTGGTTCCCACAACTTAATGATATCATTCTTCTGCTTTACTAAGGCATGGCTATATATTAGGATCCCATTCTCATGTGTTAAGTTCTGGCCACGCATTTTTTTTATTAAGCAGGGCTGTCACGAGCAGGGCTCCGGGTGCATATAGTTCTAGTTTGCATTATCCAGCTCTCTTGTCTGCTCTTGTTAAGGTGTACATGAGTGTCGTGGTTTCTAATGTGACCCTTGTGGACAATGGTATGGGCATCATGCCATTAATCTATGAGCCCCCATCAGTCAGTCATGCATACTCAAATAAAACTGCCCTAGTCCAGGTAAGAAGCTGAACATATTTAACATATTGTAACATATTTTATGGACATATTTAGTATCATGTTAAAGTGGATTTCCAATCTATGCCATTGCAATCGTAGGTGTATCTCATAATAATTTTTTTTTTTTTTTTTTTAAGGATTCCTTAATTGTTGGCAGTAGCCCCAACTTTAACTGCTCTGACACTCTGTCTATGAATGATACCAACATCGCTCTCAGTGCAGGACACAGGGCACCCCGGCCTCTTAATGGTACATTCCCACTTTTTCAATTACAATCTCAGTCCCACTATTATACTGCAGTTTCATACTCTATATTCATATTTGGTGCCTCAGTGGTTAAGGCACTGGGCTACTGATCAGTAGGTTGTGGGTTTACAGCCATTAAGCTTCCATGCATGTGCCCCTGAACAAGGCCCTTAACTCTATCTGCTCCCTGAGATGTAACCAAAAAATGAAATACATTATTAGGTTTGATATGAATATGAGACTCACTGTTCTGGGTTTGTTTGTTTTGTTTTTATTGTAAGAAGGCTGCATCTATTTCAGACTAGATCCAATCAGGATTTGGGTCCCGTGGGATGTAACAAAAAAGTTCTTCAAGTGGGAGGTTTTTACTTTCATGCACTGTGGGCACACATTGCGTGAAAGTAACCTGAACATGTATATTTATTAACATGAACATGCAGTGGTCCATACTAACCGCCTGGTCAGGGTCGAAAATTAGCTTAGCAAGTGCAAAAATCTTGAATATAGTCAAATTTATCTCGTATTTCCTATAAAAAGATTACAATACACCAAATATAAGATTATTAAACCTAATTCTTTTAGACATTTTATTAATTTCAAGCTTGAAATATAAGTATAATTAATGAACAGTAATGCTTGAGTAAAAAAGATGTCTAGAAATAGGATTAATAATTTGGATTTGGATTATTATTATCTTATAATAGAAAATACTCATACTCATATGCTTAGATGTCATTTTTGCAGTGAAATGAAAAGAATTTCGCTGTACTTGTACAGTATATTTGAGAATAAAGGCTGTTAGGCCTACTGTGAACATTATGTTCATGCTTTAATGTAAGGTAGATTAACTATTATATCTGAGAGAATCTGTATGTTGACTTATCAGTATTTAAAACTTAAAATATGTAAAATATTCGGATGAATTACACTTAGTATGAACTAAATGTATGAAATGGCATTGTATTCTGTGTATCTGGCAGGTGGCAGGTCTGGAATATCTTGGCCAACATTTGAATCTGCTCACAATCAAGCTCCAATGAAACCCCATGCTGGACTCATGAGCTACAACACGATTAGTGGACTCCTGACTGTCACAAGTAACAAGATGCATTTAAACTTTTATCATGCCAGAGTGTATGTAAAAGTGGTTTAGTGTCGCATGCAGTTTTTGTGGGAGTTTGATCCTGCTTTCGTTTCTTCCAGATACCACATTTGTTGGGTTTAGAAATGTGTGCTCAAGCGAAACGAATTACATGTTTCTCACTGTTCCAAACAATGAGGACCTGCAACACCCTATCAGTGTTCAGAGGATCACTAAGAGTAACAGCACAGAGGGGGCTCAAGTGTTTATTCATCATCCAGATCTAGGGTGAGCTGTGCTGCTGCTAGACATGCCCTAATATTATTTTTGCTTAATCACTACCTGAACCTTTTTATGTTTTATGGTGCAAAATAATTTGAATTTCAGACACTAAAGTGGCCTTCACCTCCCACACCCACACACAATAAACACTAAAAATAAGCTTTGTTTATCAAGCTGGATAAGGACAGATTTAGTCATAATTTGTTCAGAAGGGCATTTACACGAAAAGGTGGTATTCATAAAAAAAAATCTAGTTAGCTGGCAAAAATTTGTAGTTTGCTCCAAAAAAAAGTGTGATTCTCTTGAATTCATTACAGCAAAGTTAACCCATCAGACTGTGTGGATATGGACTGTGACGCTAAGAAGAAGAGCATGCTAAAGGACCTGGATGGTAGCTTCCTGGGAGCAGTGGGGACGGTGATTCCCTTGTCTGAGTACCAGTGGAATGGGGATCCCCGACACGGGGTGGGAGACTATCGCATCCCTAAAGTCATGCTCACTTACCTCAATGGCAGCCGTATCCCTGTGGGTAACATAGCCCCATATAAAGGTGAGTCTGGAAGAGGGTGATCCATAGGACGGATAGCTCAGAAAAGTAAACTGTAAAACTGTAACTGTAACTGAGTTGATTGTTCCATGTAATCTATGTGTCAGTATACAAGCATTGCAATTGATGTTGTACACTTCTTCGCAGCTGTAGAGCTAGTTGCAGACTGAAATAATGCATATTGTTATGTATGCAGGTGTGATCCGGGACTCAACCTGCACATTTGTGAGCACTTGGCAGGCCTACAAGTGCTTTGGGATGAACTACAGGATGCTGGTGATTGAGAGTCTGGATTCAGACACTGAAACCAGACGTCTGTCCCCGGTAGCTGTGCTGGGAGATGGCTATGTAGACCTGCTGAATGGTAAATACATGTGTGCTAGGAATGTAACCAATTACAAATACATTATAATGAACAGATTGTGTGTTCTAAACAACACATACACAGATACGAATAGGACTATTCGTATCTATTCGTGCACTATTCGTTTTTTCTAAGAAAGTTTACCAGACAGGTTCACAGAGCATCTGACTGAGACTAGAGGTGTGCATCAGGACTGGGATTCTGTGGGACTATGTGAGCAGGAGGTGTCGTATGTGTGGGTGCAAGCGAGCAGTCAGACATGAAGTTCAAGGAACAAAGAAAGACCACTTTGATTAACATGAATGTGCGTTGCTACGTGATGGATTAATAGCACTCATTCATTCATCCTTAGGCTAAAGCAGGTTACTAGATATTTTATATTTTGGGAAAAAGAATGAACTAAATTTGTTAGAAAATACTGCAGAGAGATCAAAACCAAAATGATAATTGTGTGCAGGATTTAAAAAAACAGTCCCACACATCTCTAGTTGAGACCAATTATGAACTCAAGTGGCGTAGCTGAGGACCGTGCTGACAGAGCTGGTATTGAAATCCGAATACAGGTATAGACAGTCTTATTCCCTAACAGATATTCTGAATCCCTGATCTAGTGAACTAGCATGAGGATATGTTTTTAACAGAGACTACAATAGAGCACTCCTGTAAATCACTCTGGATAGATGAAGATTACATTATAGTACAGTGAAATTCTCCGCATGTCCCAGCTTGTTACGAACTGCCAGAACGCAGGGTGAGGCATGATACGGTGCCTTCTGATCAGTAACCCAGAGCCTTAACCACTAAACCACCACTGCACTGCATTATTAGTCATTTAGAAAATATTTTAGTTAATACTATTTTGATAGTCTAATACTTGTTGCTTGTCATTAGACATTTTTAACACTATGTCTCATCCTGTCTCTTTGCACAGGCCCACAGGACCATGGCTGGTGTGCTGGTTATACATGTCAGAAGAGACTGTCTCTCTTCCACAGCATTGTAGCCACAAACAAATCCTTTGACATCTATTTCACTGGTGTGTCCCCTCAAAAACTAAGGCTTATGATGCTCAATGCTGGACCCACTGAGGTAAAAGCACTCACTGGTTTTAGGTGTTGCAAACCTCTGATTGTGATAAAGTTTACTGGTCGATAGCAAGCTAGCAAGTTTGGGACTTAGGCTCTTTTTGCTCTTTTTGCAGACTGTCAAAGTGGCTGTATTTTACTCAAAACCTCAGCGTTTGGATGTCTATTTGAATGATCAACTGGTTGCTCCAAACAATGCTCAGTGGAATACGGACAAAACCGACTACACCTTGCTTAAACCTACCTATCCTGGTATTGTAATATCCAAAAGCCAAAAATGTTAGCATTGCTAACAGTGGGCTTCATTTATCAAGCTGGTTATGAGCAACTTTATTCACAAATCGCTGGTGGAAGCAAACAAGAAATGTGGTATTCATGAAAAGCCAGTTAGTTTGAAATTAATAAAAAATTTATGAAACATTGTCATTTCATATTACTGAAAGTGACCCAAAACAAAGCAATAATTTAAGAAAAATGAGATTAGCAATTCAATTATAAGAAAAGAAATGCAGCTGAAGGAAAGGTTAGTCTATGTCTGTGGTAGCCGATGCTCTGCAATAGCTGATCTGCATTATTGGAAGATGTAGTGCATGCCATGCTTGGGAGATGCTCTTTTTTCTCCTTAGTCTTTTTGCTTTCAGCTCTCACAGTTTTTTGGGCACTGAATATAAATCATCTGTACTGTGCACATCCACATACTCACATGAGCACAAGGAAAATCAGCATTAAATCAAAATATCTGCATAAATATGGTGGGAGTTTTTAGTTTGCTTTACATACAATGTTAATAAAAAGATTGATAAATGAGGCCCAATGAATGATAGCAGTTAGCTTGCTGCGCTACTATATGCAGTTCCTACCAGTATTCTAATGCCATCCTCTTACTTCTCCACCCTCCATTCTTCAGGACAATACGTCCCTACACTTAGCGGCACACACGGCTCCAATTTCTTCGACCCTGATTACAAAATGATGCATGTCCTCCTGCGAGGCTCTACCCCTGTCCAGATCAGCATGTCTCCAGTGCTGTTCATCTCCTTCAACCTCCCAGCCATGACGGAGGAAGAGTTCTTTGGGGACCAGCTGGTCAACAACTTGGCTGTGTTCTTAAAGGTTCCTCCCAGCATGATCCGCATCACCAACATTGTGCGGGAGGGCAGCGGGGCACAGAGGCGGAGACGTGCCACTGGCTTAACAGTGGAGGTGGAGATCAAACAACCTCCCACCAACCAGACGTCCACCAATAGCACAAGTGGTGAGCAGCCACTCGACAACTACCAATAGTGGAGGAAAAAAATCTGGCTTTGCATGGATGTCGTATTAACTTTTACACACAATCGCTGTCCTAGTTACTTTCAGCCTTAATAAATTACATTGTAATGCAAAATTAGTCAGTTTGCATTGAAAACGCCCTGTATTTTAGACCTTTAGATAGAAGCAGAGCTTTTTGCTCTGTGCTCAAAACTGACCATATTGCGGTGTGTATATCTCCTGCAGACTCAGATCAGTTCACAGTGTTGAAGACTGTTGCTGATACTCTGGGCCAGGCTACAGTCTCTGGCAATCTGAGTCAGTTAATCGGCTTCAACGTGTCCTCAGTGGGTGTCATTCTTCCATCTCCACCATCTAGTGACCCAACCTGGAGCCAGGTAAGATAGGAACAAGCTATGTCAATCTTTTATTTTACTGTAATTTATTTTTAACAATTAAACATGAAGGTTTGGTTTAGTCTAGAGTCATATCATTGGTAACGCAAACTATGGGCCTAATTCAGCATTAGATTCATATCAAATTATGTAAAACCACTTTGGGGGAAACAGCAGTGCAACCCAGATTTGTTTTTAAACAAAGCATTGGCATTGTCAATATTAAATAATATTGTGTGTCCTGCAGATCTTGGTGGAGAGTGCGTTTAGTTCGCCATGCAAAAACTGGGCAAGGGTTGTTTAAAGAAAAATCAGAGGCATGAACTGCACTCACTCATCCCCTGCCTTTCAAATATAAAAAGGCATCAGTATAAGGGTTTGTTTGCCACATTTAAATTTCTTGAGGCCCAGAGCTACTGCAACTCAGAATGGCCCAGACTGTAGATTCATCAGTGACAGTCCTGTCAGATGATTACACAGAGTGAAACATTCCCTAGATTTGATCACCATTTGGGCTGATATTTCTCAGCCCACTTCGTTGACACATCTGAAAAACAAATACAGTCTCAATTGTAATGGATGTGTGGGTGTAGCAATTTTTACTATGCCATCGATGAGCTGACATGATATAATGTATTGCTCAACCCTAATAGTTTCATTGTCGAGTTATTTATAAACATTAGATTTTAGCGCTCTCATTTAATATCACAACTAATCGCTGCACTACGGAGTGTTTACAGCCAGTCAATCAGTCAGTCAGTCTAATAACACACAGAGGTCTGAGACATTTAAGGAAATTCTCTGTGGACAGGTGGCGAGTCAGGAAGTGACACGTGAGGATCCGTCAGTGCAGACGGTGAGCAGTGTGTCTTCTCTGAAGGTGGTGGTGGAGCCAGAGGCAGGGCTTTACCCTGGACCCCTCAGTGTACAGCCTGGAATCATGGCTGTGGACCAGCAGGTGAGACTCATAAAAACATGCTAATGGCAAGATGAAGCCTGCACTGGTTTAATTCAAGGTATGATCAGCTAAATGAATGGATCTAGGATATTTACTTAAACGGGCAGTAATTTTTAATCAACCGGTATTGCTACGTTTGCAAGCTTTTCTCTTCTCACCACCTGATTCCACTTCTTCTGCTGAAACAGAATGTATGCCTCATGAGTTGTCTTTTTTAATGAAAAGTGACAAAGCTGAGCAGCTCTGTTACAACAAGGAAAGGAGCTCATTTCCAGGCCAGAAAATTTTAATCAGAAGCCTGAAATAGAGAAACTAGTCAAATCTGTTGTTTGGTAATATTGCAGGTCACCGTTTTTCAAAGGTATCTTTGTAAATGCATGATAATTCTAGGTTTGATCAATTTTAAATATTACAAGCTGAGCCTTTGAATGTAACCTGGTTGCATAAGTGCACACACCCTTTTATAATGGAGGACATGGCTGTGAAGTGGTAACTCAGTGGTTAAGACATTGGACTTCTGATCAGAAGGTTGAGAGTTCAAATCCTAGCACCACCAACAGCTGCTCAGTTGTATAAATGAGATAATTGTAAGTCGTCCTGGATAAGGGCATCTGCCAAATGCCGTGAATGAAACAATAACATTCAATCTCATGTTCAAAAGAAATTATCATACTAAGGCCCAACTAAATCACTCCAAACCGTGTGGTGAAATGTGTTATGGTCTGATGAGACCAATTCCAAAAGGTATGTTTGGTGCAAAAAAGAACACCATACCCATGGTGAAGCATGGTGGTGGCAGCATCATGCTTTAGGGCTGCCTTTTTTCAGGCAGAACTCGGTCTTTTATCAAGATGGATGGAATCATGAATAGCTACAAATACTAGTGTATTTTAGTGCAAAACATTCAGGTGTCTGCTAATAAGCTGAAGATGAAAAGGAATTTCACCTTTCAGTAAGACAATGAAACAAAGGTTACATCCAAATCAACAAAGGAATGGCTTAACCAAAGATCAATGTTTTTGAATGGCCTAGCCAGAGCCCAGACCTGAATCCAACAAAAAGATCTGTGAGGTGACCTGAAGCAGGCTGAGCACAGGAGATGCCCTTACAATTTGAAGGATCTAGAATGTTTTTGCAAGAAAGAGTGGGAAAATATTGCCAAGACAAGATGTGCCACGCTGATAGACTTTTATCCAAAAGACTGAGTGGTGTAATAAAATCAAAAGGTGCTTCAACAAAGTATTAGTTTAGGGGTGTGCAAACTTATGCACTTTCGTTATTCTAAGTTTTTAATATTTTTCTTTTTTTCCCTAAAAAATTATCTGATTGTTTTTCACTTAATTTTTATATGTTGTAATTTCACAGTGAGGGTGGAACAAGTTCTGACATGATTTATCTTGGTTTCTTTTTTTACATCATAAAAACCTGCCATTTTAACAGCGGCGTGTCGACTGTTTATATCCACTGTATGTACAATAAATATTCGGCCACTGTACTGCTTATAGGGCTATTCAAGCGTAATAGGTTTGTGTATCTTGTTGACAGCATGGATACACTTAATTTAACTCACGAAGCAATTTATAATTAGCTATGTATGTGAGCCATGACAGCCCTGATAATGCAAACATTACAAGTCTATACACTGCATCATCTCTGGTGTCCTCTTTTTCTCCAGGGTGATTGTGTATCAGTGGGGGTCACATCTCTAACGATTTCAGCCATGCTTAAAGACGCTCAGGGAAACCCAGCAGACGGCTTGTACGGAAACACAACCATCCCCTTCCAAAGCTGCTGGGCAAACTACACTGACCTGGCCATCAATACCACCGGTGGGGGATCTTAAAATTTGCCTTTATTGTTAAAAGTGCAAGCTTTTCAGGATAACTGTAGATTTTTTTTAAAAAAACATCTTTGTGTTTCATATTCATTAACAATTTTTTATATGATTTTACTCATGATTTTTTATCTCTTTATTGGCAGCTTAAAGGAATACTTCAGTGTTTTTCTACTTAATCTCTGTCTACCCCATCTGTAGCATATTTACCACAGAAACTAATGGGACATGTTTCCCTCTACTGGGACAATAACTAAAATATTAAAATCCACTGCAAGTCAAAATGCACTTTATATCATATGTAGTGCCAGTCTGATTGAGTATAGATACCATAAAACCCTAGAGAAGTAAATTACACTTTATTGTTGATGGGTTTTGTTTTTGTTTTTGTTTTTTTCTTGGAAAGTTGAATAAAATTACAAAAGAACAGCGTTGGCAAGACTTTATCTACAAATACTGGAGTACTATCATAAGTAACATCATTTCAGCTATGACAACCTGTTCTGGAAGTTTTTCTTTTTTTTCCGCAGGGATGAACATGTCACTGGTTTTCACTCTGAATGAATGGAATACACAGTCCAGATCCTTCAGTGTCAATTCCCTAAGTCAGTTTGTTTTCCTTAGTGCTAATATTTACTGCTAATTTCTCTACAAATGCTACAAATGTTCTAATGATCCTACAATTGCCATATAACCATCTGATCTAACTTCATGTGCATGCACTGTCACATCTTCTAATGTGTCTACTCATTCTCCACCAGCCACAGCATTCACCACAAAATCCACCACAGTGAAGACCACCACTGAAGACCATAACAGCATCTTTGACTCCAGTCCTGCCTTCACCACACACACTGTGTATATAATAATGCTACTGAGTGTTCTGCATCTAATCTACATCATGGTTTTAGAGAACAAATGAAGCAAATACCTACTTCTGTGAGAAATGTCTTGATGACAACTATCCTTTAACAAAATCTCAATATTTTTCTTTTGTTTTCATTCTTTACGTGCATTGATAAATACACTAAAGGTCATCCATCTGTTGTCGTATTGCTACAGAAACATTCATAGATAAATATGATGAATACTCGAATGAATTAATCCATTAATGTTTAATTTCATTTCCATAGGACTCTGTCACAGAATATTATAGATATCATTTTTTTTACACATAAATATGGATATTCTGTTGTTTTTCCTGTATACTCTACATTTTATTACTTATTATCTTATAAGTACTGCATACAAAAATTAATATTGTAATTATTATTACATAATTATTATATTCACTGTATTAGGAACTTCATTTATTATTAGCACTACCAGTAAAATTGGATAGCTTAAAATCATGGACACCTCTTCAATCTGTATTTGTGTCTGTAACAAAGTAAGAGCCTGCATAAGAGTAAATCTGGACCCCTTAACCTAGAACAGGTCTAATGAATTTGCTGAATTTGCACCAGTTGACCACTAGAGGTCCTCAGAACCCACATGGAGAAGTTCCTGAGGTCCTGGGGTGGATATTCAAGACGGCCAGATTGAGCTGTTGTGTTGCTGCTTTAGGTTTAGTAGGATTTGGATAGATCCTATCCAGGGTTTATTCCCAACACATGCCCAGTGTTCCTGGGATAGGCTCTGGATCCACAGCAACCCTGACCAGGATAAATTGGTTACTGAAGGAGAATGAATAAATGATCACTTTATCCAAGCCAGGGATGCTATGGATCCGGAGCCTATCCCAGGAACACCGGGCGTGGGGCAGGACTACACCTGAAATGATAAGCTAGTTCACTGCAGGACATGATATACACTCATTTGCAGCCTCATTCACACTTAGGGGCAATTTAAATCTGCCTAGTTTTAGACGTGAGAAGAAACTGGCGAGCCCAGAGGAAGCCCACACTGACACAGAAAACTGGCGAGCCCGGAGGAAAGCCACACTGACACAGAAAACTGGCGAGCCCAGAGGAAACCCACACTGACACAGAAAACTGGCGAGCCCGGAGGAAACCCACACTGACACAATGAGAACACGCACAGACACAGACCCTGCACATACAGTAACCCGAGTCTGGGGACCCTGACACTGTGAGGCAGCAGTGCTACCTGTTGTGCCCCAATAGAATTCAATAGGTTGTTTTTTTTCACACATAATCATAATATTCCCATTATGTAATATTTTTGCTACTAATTTCATTTGTCCATTGTTGCAAGAGTATTTTTGTATCTTGTGAATGATGGAGTGACACAGTGAACAACTACTACTACAGTACATATTGTACCAGTGGTTGTCTATGTTGGCATACTACTTTAACACAACCTCCACTCACTTTTGGTGATATGCCAAAGTGGATAAGCGCAATGAATCTTATAGCTTATTTGGGGAAATTATGCTGATCTCAAGCCAAGAGTGATCAGATAAACCTCTAAACATATAACCAGTATATGGTTTGGGGAAGGTCACTCATTTTTTAAGCAAATACAGACCCTCCCTTTAGTGTTCCCTCTAAAGCCCCCATCCCCAAAGCATGCTCCAAGGCTAGAACAGAACATCTGAATGTAGCTGGATCTTTGTGAATTTACAGCTAACATGGCCAAGAGACAAGCAAACTTGTCCTGGTTTGATGCTGGTGGCCTGGCACCCTTTTTTTATGAAAATTATAGTATCGTGGTTAAAAACAAAATACAAAATATGTTGTGCACTGGTTATCATGCACCTCCTATTAACAACTTTAAACTGTTGGGTAGAAAGTCATCTATCTTTTTGGCGACAGACTGTATTTATTCATTAAATTATCTTCATATAGTGTTATATATCTACTTTTACATACTCTGAACTGGTCTGCCATGATTTGGACTATATCTTCAAAAGTAACCAAACCAATTTTGTAATTATTTGTTGGTTGGAAGTCTTTATTGGTTATATTTATTATATTTATTAGCCTACTTTTCCATGTAAGTATTTCATTTAATGATAATTACAACATTGTATTTGTATAAATAGGCTATGCCATAGGACAAATACAATGGGTAGTTATTATTATTATTATTATTGTTGTTGTTGTTGTTGTTGTTGTTGATGATGTTATTGTTGTTGTTGTTGTCATTATTATTGTTGTTGTTGTTGTTATGTGTGTGTATGTAGGAACTGAAATATTTATGGTTATAATGAACAAAGAAACAAGCAAACAGATAGATAGATAGATAGATAGATAGATAGATAGATAGATAGATAGATAGATAGATAGATAGATAGATAGATAGATAGATAAAACATTATCACATTAAATGTCTCAGTTAAAGCATTCGAACTTATAAAGAAAAGTGCAGACTGAGGGCACTAATATAAGGCTGCGTGTCTGCTGCAGGTTTTGCGCAATGGGAAGGAGCCGCTATGCTGCTGTTGCTCTCTCTCTCTCTCTCTCTCTCTCTCTCTCTCCTCAGCTGTGCACACGTCCTCCAGTCGCTCTTATAAAAGTTAGCCGTTATTTCAGCTGTAACTAGTCTGCGTGTCCACCATGCACGGCCGCACTTCAGCGGGTGTATTCTCGCCCCTGCTCTTCCTGCTGCAGTCCTGCGCGTGCGTTCACCCGGCGGCCGGGGAGTTGCGCCCCGGTGCCAGTCTCCCCACATCACCGGCCTCGTTTTCACACACACTCGCCTCATCCAGCCCCAAGCGCTTCCCAAGAGCAAGCAAAGCCTCGGTAGAGCCTCACGAGTACATGCTTTCCATCTATAAGACTTTCTCGGCTGCTGAGAAACTGGGACTGAACGCGAGCTTTTTCCGCGCGTCTAAAGCCGCAAACACCATCACGAGTTTTGTGGATAACGGACAAGGTAAGTCTGTCTGGCCGAAATGTTTAAGCTTTTATCAGCTTTTTAAATGGCAAGATAACATCTCGTGCATTCAGAAGCATAGCCTAGGTACACATTCTTAGGGGGTGGAATGGTTCCTCAAGGGTTCTTTGGATAGATTTCTATAGCTAGAGATCTTTAAGGGTTCCACACAGGGACAAGCCAGAGAACCCCTTAGGGTTCTAGAGTAAACCTGAGTGTACAGGTGCACATCAATGATGTAGCAAGATGTAAACGTCAATTTCAATACATTTATTATAATAGTAGTTTACAGTAAGTATATAGCCTAATACTTTGTAACACAGTAAGATGATGGTTTGTTTATTTGTTGCTCTGTTTTATATATATACATGTACTGAATCAATCAATGAATGTAGAAGTCATAAAATAAAACTCTATAACAAAGTTTGTATTAAAAAAAATAGGGTGCTTAAGACTTATGCACAGTACTGTATATATATATATATATATATATATATATATATATATATATATATATATATATATATATATATATATATATATGCGCATAATTGTGAAAACACTGTGTCTAAGAACATAAAGTGTTCTCTCAAGGTTTTTTCCTTATGCTGTATGTATCCTTTCTATCTTGCTTATTATGAATGTATATCAGCAAAAAAAAAAAAAGTTTAATCTTCTTTGGTATCCCTCTGGGTGAACCCATACAGGTTCTATTAAGAACCCTACAGTAATATTTCTCTATCAGAAAGGTTTCCAAACTAAATCTTTGTAAGAAGCTAAACACTCTCAACTATACACAGAACCTCTGGAAGAACTGTCAAAGAATATTTTTTTTCTAAAACTGTAGACCCTGATTTCTGTAATCCTGCTTAGTGATCAGGTCTATTGTTAAAGGCATTAAGCAAATAAAATTGAATTAAATGGAACTGAATCGAGTTAATTATCTCTGCTTTCTCTTTTAGATGACTCTCCAAACTCTCCACTATGGACACAGAAGTATCTGTTTGATATCTCAACACTTTCTGATAAAGTTGAGCTGCTGGGTGCTGAACTAAGAATCTACACAAAAGTCTCTGGACACTTCCCAACATCTGACGCAGGTCCCATGGAGATTCGACTTCTTTCCTGCCAGACTCACAAACTTCTGGATTCCAAAATCTTAGACCTGCAGGACTCTCACAAACCAAGATGGGAAGTCCTAGATGTGTGGGAAGTTTTTGCAGAAAGGCATTTGTACACACAAAGGAACTTCTTCTGTCTGGAGCTCAAGGTTTCCCTCGACAAGCCTGAGAGGGAAATCGACTTACGGCATCTTGGATTTCACAGATACGGGCGCTCACAACAGAAGAAAGCCATACTGGTGGTGTTCACCAAGTCAAAGAAGAGGCAGAGCTTGTACTATGAGAAAAAAGGGAAGATTAAATTGGATCCTGACCAGGCTGGAAAGGAGAAAGTGCCTCGCATAAAACCTCAGCGGAAGCGACGGACAGCGGTAAATAACCGTCACGGCAAACGGCAGGGCAGAAAGTCCAAGTCTAGATGCAGCAAGAAGCCACTGCATGTCAATTTCAAAGAACTGGGCTGGGATGACTGGATTATCGCTCCTTTGGATTATGAAGCATACCATTGTGAGGGTATCTGTGACTTTCCACTTAGGTCTCATTTGGAGCCCACTAATCATGCCATCATACAGACTTTGATGAACTCTATGAACCCCAGCAACATGCCACCCAGCTGCTGTGTGCCTTCTAAACTTAGTCCTATCAGCATCTTGTACATTGATGCTGGGAATAATGTAGTGTACAAACAATATGAGGACATGGTGGTGGAGTCATGTGGATGCAGGTGACTCAAAATTACTGTAAAAGTCTGAATACTTACTCATGTAAGATAAATGAGTGAAGAGTTAAACATTAGGGCTGAGAGAGATTTTGTAGATCAGTCGTCAGTAGCTACAATTCCATAATGGAATTCACTGGTGAAACTGTGATGTTCAAGCTGAAGCCATTATTATATCATATTTTGTGTCAAATACTAGTCTTTACAACAGACAAAAACGGATGCAGAGAGATCATTTTCAAGGTAATTCCACTTCGTCATACATTTAGTTTCACCCTATAAGATACTCATTAAAATGCCTAGAATATAGTTTATCCATTATTTTGTAAATAACTTGTGCAGTTGTTGATGTCATGGTCAATTTACACTTTTTCATTCTAATTTATACTGTATTCTATTAAATTATTCTAACCAATTATATAGGTAGAAACTTTGTATTTAAAACCTGTACTTTTGTAGATTGAAGGTGTGTATCTACCTCATTGAAGAACTTGGCTTTTTAAATGTTCCCAGATATATGAATGTGAGGAAGACTTATTTCAACATTCCTGTAAATACTGTAACCAAATGTGGAATCTTTATTCTTCTAATAAAATACTATTTAAAATTTAAATGTGATAATATTTCAGCCAGCATGTTTTAATAGGTAGTGGTGTTAAATATCGGTTGTGCTGTTATAGGAAAATAATCCAGGACAGAGTGGTGTGATGCATTACCACACTGAAGTGGATTATTTGTCTACAACTGTACATCTCAAAGTGTTTTATTCCTCTTATAAAACAGCAATTTGCCAACAATTACAATACTTAATATATTAATGAACAACATGTCATGCTATTTATCTGTTTATAGTTACCTTTAATATTGCAGAGCAATCCACAATACAAGTTTGTTCCTGTTATCACTCACACTATAGCATCTATTTTTAAAAAAGGCTATTGTCTTTTTATCTCTCTTGAAGTTAATAAGATGAAAAAATGCAGCTTGTCATGTTACCAAGAAACAAGTAAGCACAAAGTCTTAAGTCCAAAGTCTTAAGTCCCTGAAGACTCCTTCTATAAAGGTTAAATAAATGTAGAAAACTTCACCACAATTAGATGTTTTTTCTTTTTTAAACAGCACATTCTTATATTTAAATTATGTAGATCGTCCACCATACAAGTCCCTGTGAATGAGTTATTACTATAGAAACCATAATGAACACATTAATATAAACCTGTGACTTGAATTTACAAATCAAAATGAATCAACTACTACTGACCAATCAGTTTTGAGAATTCAACATTGCTGTGGTGTAAACAGTGTTATTGGTGGTGAGAACAGTAGATTACACTCTTGGTTTCCACAATGGTTCCATCTAGCACCCTCCTTCGTTCTTCTACAACTAGAACCATTGACCAGCCAAAGAACTCTTGAGAAACCATCTATTCCACTATCAAGGACTGATACCTGATGTTGTAGTCTGACTGTTCCTAAAGATGAGTTGATTAGTTGAGTAGTTGCCTAAGTAGTGCTCCATTAATCACTGTCTTAAGATCAATACTAAGATATACAGCTCATTACTAACGAAATGTCGTCTAGGTCAACTGGCTAGTTGGAAGAAGGACGAGGAAACTGTAAATTTTAAGCAGAAAGTCAGTAGTACGTTTTGTTGTAGTGGGATAAAAGGGTAACCTGGGTAATTTATGTACTTTTCTGCATGTAAGACGAAAGGCAAGTTTTGGTGTTTAGCAGAGGTGAAAGAGGGGTCAGCAGATACTTAGTGCCACGTTCCTTGGGTGGCCTGGGTGTGTGAATGGCCAAGGGTGTATAGTTTCTCTCTCTCTCACTCTCTCTCTCTCTTTCTGTGTGTGTGTGTCTGTCTTTCTGTCACACACACACACACACACAGAAATTGGCAAAGAGTGGACAGATGCACAGGGGTTGACCTCCAGTGCCCAAGGTTTCATTCATTCTCTGTCTGGGATAAGACAAAGCAAGCCAATGATGCTACTTTCAGATTAGGCTTGCCTTTTGCCTAAGGTCAGAGGTCGAGTGTCTCTTTGTGTATGGCCTCTGTGAGAATTTCAAAGGTACACATGCAGTAAAGAAAGAGGAAGCAATCAACACAGTCAGAGAACAAGGGAAAGGAATGTGTGTGACATTGCTGGATTGGCCCTCTGTCTTTCTGACACACTGTCACTCCTTGGACTACGTAAGAAGATAAGAAAGAAGGCACAAATACAAGCAACTGTGCAACAAAGCTGATTCACAACAATAGAAGGGAGTTTGACTCTATGGGACATCTGGACAAAGTAGTTTGGATTTTGGTAAAAGTAATGATGGAAAATGGTTCTGATTACAGTCGCATGTTAGAAAACACAAGAACTGACCAGACTTGACATTAATTAACCAACCTGGGCTGAGTTTGTCAAATTAGTATTAAATGGTCAAGTAAGCATCACCTTGAACACTCTCTCTAAAGCTGAACATTATAAAAGAATTCTTAGGTTGCAAGTTGTGATCTTAGACTACATACTGTGACATGCTCCTCAGTATACAAGTTAGTGCCATTGCAACCAAAGACAGTCAACGACAAAGTTCTGTTGAAAGAAGTGTCGGATTTTTTTTATTAAAATCTCAGTGTCCATTGCTAAAAGCACTATATAAAGAAAATCAAGCTCCCTAGTTCAAAACAGTTACTACAGTAGTGTCAGAGACATCATCAGTAGACATGGCAAACGATACTTTTCAGGAATATAACTTTTATCTCAAAATATGAATGCTCATCAGAGGAAGATGAAAAGGAAGAAGAGACGCCAATGTCACCGGAAGCATCTTTAACAGGAAAGTTCACATCAATGTGAGGTAGCTAGCAAGCTAGCCGATGTGGTATAAAGTGAGTGTGGATTCTTTGGGATCTACTTCTGCAAGCGGAGCAAAAACAAACCGAATATTTGTCCATACCGTGTCTGAAATATCACTTAACTCAGTATTAGTTTCAAATCACAGCTGTGCTGACATTCATTATAACCGCGCAATATTGCTTGATTGTAAAACCATTTTTTTTTAAAAATGTAAAAACTTACAACAGCTACTATTTTACAGTATTTTCAGAAATTGGGATAAGATCAATCTCCTGGATTCATCTGTTTGCTAAATGAGAGTGACAGAAAACAAGGCAACAGGTTTTAGTCTGAATGAGCCGTTTGCTCTGAATTCACCTCTTTTGTTCACTGCCCTGAAGATGTCTTTTATTTGTCAGAGTGTCAAACATTAGTGACCCAGAAACCAACTGATAAAATAGGTGGGGTGAAAGGAGGTTTGCAGAGTCAACTCATGAGAAGAAAGTAGACTGGTGTGTTTAGATAGCTGTAGGCCACAGTAGAACAGAGGGCAGCAGGTTAATCTGCCCCACTTAACTCCTGCACACTAACTACTGATTTAAGGCCAGCTGTAGGTGCAACATGAAACTGTTATAAATGAAACAGAAGTGATCCTGTGCCAGCTGGCAGGGGCAGCATTAACAACACACCAAAAGACTCTACTGCTGCCTTCAGACATTGAAATGAAATCATTCGGTGTCTCACTCAGCTCTTTTTGTATAGTTGTTAATTGTACATTGGACCTGAAATAGCTAATGAGCCTGGTTTTCATTTAGACTCTACTGTATATCCTCAGTAGTCTGCTCCACATTTTTGGCAGTGGTGCTGGTCACATGCAATGATACCTAGTATACACAGGACTACACTTTTCAATCAAATATAGAACCTGCATTTAAACCTGTTTTCAAATTACATTATGGCTTTTGCAACGATCTCTTTAAATTCTGTCCAGATTTGGTCAAAGATACATGCACAGGGCCTCAAATTATAACATGCTGATTTATGTTCTAAAACGTAATTGCAGTTGATCCACATTTTGGGATTGGTTTCATGTTTCAGCACTGGAAAACATATCCAGAATGATTTGCATGGGTACCTGAAGATGCTACTTGTATGAACACTTTCATACAGTGTATATATATACCCATAATATAATGTGCGTGTGTGTGTGTGTGTGTGTGTGTGTGTGTGTGTGTGTGTGTGTGTGTGACAATGGTGCCCTGCTATGGACTAGCAGTCCACAATGACACAATGATAAAGTAGTTCCTGAAGATGAATAAATGAATTGCATTGTATTGAAAATTGACGTGCTATATTATTATCCTATGTAATGCCACCATGTATCTCTCTCAGACAGATGTCCACTCTTATACCGGTATTTGCTGTGACCAACTCAAACCAGTGAGTCACAGTGAGGCCTCAGGATATCTTCATCGATCAACCAGTCAGTCAATATAATTACCATAGGCTACAATACACCAGGTTCTTACTAGTTGGGTTTTACTTTTTTAAACCACAATATGCGATGAGTGTGGGTTATGGTATCACTGGCTTCCACTGTGAAATGCTGTCAATCTGATTAAATTCTGCATTTGTGACTCAACCTTTCTTGCTGTGGATGATCACACATGGGTATGCAGATTCCAGTCCAGATACGTTTTGCACTTCCCAAAAATTGTTTAAGGCCAAGTCTCACCCTTGCTTCAGTGGACAGTCCCACCTGAATAGATTTTGAAATGCTGCTATAATCATAAAGATTTCTGTTCACAACATGCTCATACTGAGCATCCTTTTTAGCACTGTTTGCCTTTACTCTTCTACACCTGTTGATGTATAATTCCAATATCCAGTGTCACGAAGATAGTGAAGAGGATACATTCCCTTTTGAGTCATGGTTTCTTCCTCATGTCATCTCAGGGAGATTTTCCTTCGCACTATTGCTTCTGGCTTGCTCATTATCTATCTAAATTTACATCTAGAATCCTGTAAATCTGCTCTGTGACAATCTTTTTTGTTGTTGTTAAAAGTGCTAAAAAAATAAAAATTAATTGATTTGAATTAAATGGATAGAAGACTTGAAAAATCTAGGGTACTGTATGTAATACAGGAGCAAAAATTCAAGACAGTGTACACAAAGCTCACTGCACTGTGTACACCAACATTAAGAATAGTGTCTCCTGTGTCTTCAAGGAGAGACACCAGAATTGGAAATAGACATGTGAAAAAGATTTGGAGTTTGATTTGATTTCACTGTTATTTTTTATAGAAAGCACAGCAAATTTAGAAGAATTGGGATAAAGGAGACAATGGCTTTTTTCTTCACCTGAATTTTAATATTTTTTAAGAAAGCTCATTTCATTTTCAGGGAAAAAATATAGATCTTCTTATAGATCGTAGTGCAAATCTGTACCCTGCTGAACAGAACACATCTGAACTGTTGCTGCTCGTTCAAAGAACCAAAGACCTGGTTGCTTGCTGATCTTAATCTTTACAGACTCGAATCAAAGAGACAGAGAAGGTTCTCTGCTGCAAAGTTGTTCAGGTCACAGCCATGCCAGCAGCTTTGCACTGTCTGTCAAGGGATAAAGCGATGTGGTGGTACGCAGATGTTTGTGATAGTTAGCGCTGGGGAACATATGGCTTCGGTTGTGGCAGGAGCAGATCTGCTTGTTCTGGGTTTAACTAACTGTAGATTAGGTTCCTTAGCAGTGGACTGAAGGTTGCTGCGAGACAGGTCTGACCTCTTTGCATGAGTTTTGACTGAATGATAATAAGAGTTCTGGACTTCTTTTATACATTAGAGGCGAAGTTTGGATGACAGCAACCATAGTCTTGCTTTATAGTTAGTTGGTGGTGGAAATGTGAAACATATGGGGAGGGTCTAGATTGAGTATGTTCTTTCTCTGTAATTATAAGTGCATGGAAAGAGCCTTTTGATAGGGTACATCAATGTATTTGTACATCAAAAGGCAATGATAGATAACTCAGTAGCTGAGTTTTTTCAAAGATCACAGATTTTGATTTAGCATTAATGACATACAAGTTGTTCATCTGCTTGCAGGTTAGGCAATCTTCACAAACACATACGCACTGCCAGTATTCTATCGAGATCCACTACTCTGTAAATGTCAAGCATGGTGGACATGTTCATACACCTTTAAAAAGGCAAAGATTTGGCCAAGCATTCACTGTCCCTGTCTTTTAACATAGAAAAGCTAGGACCAAGTACTTGGAGCATGTCTGTTTCCCCAAGGAATGGGATAAGATCACCATAAAGAGGCATTCCTGCACAAGGCTAGCTTTTATTATGGTATTTGTCATGGAAGTAACATTCTGTAGCACAGCATTGTATCTCTCATTTTCAACATTTTGACAGAATTCACAGTTTTTTGTTGTTGATGGCATTTGGTCCTTCAACCCAGCTCACAGAAAATGTTAGAACATTCAGTAAGTATGCAACAGGTTCTAAGAAAGTTAGAATATACAGTTCTTTTTTTTTTTTTTTAAAAAAGCATTAAAGATAGCAATGGTTTGTGCCATGTGATAGATTGGTGTGCAATCCACCACAGATCTATATCCACCATGACCATGACAAGGATAAAGCAGTTACTGAAGATGAATGAATGAATGAATGAATGGACGAACGGACAGAAGGATGGACAAATAACAATGGTTTGCTTTATCCGAACGTTGCTCACGCAACATACCCAGTTACACAAGAACTAATCTTATGGAAATGTTAGGTACCATTCCAACTAAAAATGTAGCAGCAACATTTACAAACACTATATGAGAATGTTATCAGAACATTCAGACAATTGACAGAACTGTTACATTCAGAAAGTATTCATCCATTCATTCATTCTTTCATCTTCAGTTAGCGCTTCATCCTGGTCAGGATTGATCCAGAACCTCAGGAACACTGGGCGTGAAGCAGGAATGCACCCTGGATGGGACGGCAGTACATCACAGGGCACCAGACCCACCCACATTCATTCACAATCTAGTAGGACATTTTTGTGTAGCCAATCCAGTGTTTATTGGACAATGGGAAACCAGAAAACCTAAAGTCAACCTGTGGGAGAACATGCGAAACATCGCACAGACTGTAACCCAAGCTAACGATTGAGCTATGTGGTGGTAATGCTAACTTCCGCGCCACCGCGCTGCCCTTGAAAACATTTTTACTAATTTGATATAGTTAGCTGGAAAAGCCCATGCAAATATGTTACTCAGCCACTGCACAACACGCACACTCCCTTCATTCCTGTTAATATACCCGTATTACCCCATACTTATAAATATTTATTATATATGTTAGTTGTTTCACGGCAACTACCTCAGCCCGATGTTGCACAGCATTGTACTGCACATACAACTGCACATATCTGCACTTTATTCCACATAGAGTCCATACTTTTTCTGCCATCTATCTTTTATATCCTTTACGTTATATTTTTAGATTTTTCTTTTTCTATTTGTATGCAAGTAAATACTGGTTTATGTAAATTCTGTTTTTAGGTCAGCGGACCTAAAAAAGCATAAAAAGCATTTCACTGCACAATGTACTTGGCGTATGGGTCTGTGTGTGACTAATAACATTTGAATTTGAATTTGAATGACTAATCCCAGCAGCTAGCTGTTGATGTATATTATATAAAAAGTACATCAGTGCTGGTAGCTAGCTTTAGTACTGTATCTCGTTTTTAATCACACCACATCGGTTACAGTCCTTCAAAAGATACTTTCTCACTCTAGATACTACTTTATTGACCAGAGTGTTCCTTTAATATTAGACACAGTGTTTAAATTAATATTTGCACAACCGTTCTGTGATAATCTTTGCATTACAAATTCCTCATGAAGCAGCAAGAGTATACTATCAGCCGTATAGTATTTCTAATATTTATCATTAGGACGAAAAGCCCAAAAACAGATTTTAAGCATTAACATGACTGAGAACATTTTACTAACACACCATTATTCTGCCAACATATCATGATCTTAATGGGTCGGCTTTTGAAAAGACCACATCTGAAAAGGCAAAGTATGAAATATATGCAATCAAATAAATGCAGTCATTGAACCCTTTTCAAGGACCATTAAACATTCATGTTCCAACTATTTCCCAAGGCTACATGGTTCTTTGCGTTTTAACAATACCGTGCTTTTAAGATCAGTTGCAAATGTGCTCACGAACACTAGCACCCTCCAGCATGCTCTGCTTATTGTTAAAACTCTTTTACGTGTAATATATATAACCTGTGGCAGAAGTGAAATAGGGCTTTATGGTCAATAAAAATCAGCAAAGTGTTTATTGATTGTGAAGCCCCCGGTCTTCTGAGGGAAACCCAAAACCTGTCTTGCTCTTGAGAGACAGGCCTCATTTGAATCCCGCATGAGAAAGACGGAAATGTGCTTTGACACTAACAGGCTGGAAAAGGAAGTTTCTCCAGCTAAGTTAAAGATGAGAAGGGAGGTTGGGAATATAATTATTGGAGTCATATTTACTGCAGGCAATATCAGTTCCCACCTCCCCATTTTCCAAAGGCCCCATCAAATTCATGGACTCGTATAAGTTTCCACCCTGTTTAAAA
Organism: Pangasius djambal; assembly: GCA_022985145.1. Lineage (NCBI taxonomy): Eukaryota > Metazoa > Chordata > Actinopteri > Siluriformes > Pangasiidae > Pangasius > Pangasius djambal. The sequence continues at coordinate 7,206,712 of CM040997.1, forward strand.
TACATATATAAGTATATATTTTCATAACCCTAAGCTTGATATTGCTCAACCTGATACAATTTTGAATTTATTTAGTTAATAATTCATGTCATGTTATTCTAAAGGTCCACAAATCTTCTTTGAATAGATCCAAAAAAAAATGATAAATGTTTAATAAATGTAATGCTTAGTAAAACAAAGTCTTCATATCAGCTCAATACAATTTCAGGCAAAATACTTACATTAATTATAGAAGATGTAAGTATTTTGCTTCTAATTGTGTTTAGCTGGAAAAATAAGCAAACACAGATTTTCTAGTTTTGCTGTTGTATATTACGGTTAGTGCTTGCAAATATACTAAGCCTTTTTTCTGTTTAGTCCGTGTGTTTATGGCTATCAGACAAAGAAAAAAAAACACTGCACTGTCTCATTTTGATATAAATTTGTTTGCTTGAGTGTTAACAAAGTTGACTTTCAAACATATACACCATAAGCTATTTTTACATATTGACTAATGATACATGCAGTAAATTTATAAAGCTCACTCAGACATCTCACGTTTATTTTATTTCTATTCTTTTAAATTTGCAAGTATCTCTTCCTGTTATTTTGTATAATTGAATTATATACATCATATTATTTTTTTCCCTCTGGTGTATTTAATAAATATTTTACGATTTTTTTTCTCGGGTAAGATTTGCCTTTAAAAAACACACATAGTTATAAATTACAGGTTATGGTTTTGAGACTTAATAAAAATCAGAACCCTAAATACATATCTCAAAAATTCAAATACAAACCCAAATACAATGCGGGTCTCTGAAATAGACTCTATTAGGTTTAATAACACCATATATGTAAAACTATTCCCCCAAAGGCAAAACTCATCATGTAATTGTAGATATACACACACACCTGCACACAGACAGAAGGTATTTAGCATGCTAGACTGAGAGCGACCTTTAAGCTAACCTTTCTAACCTCTAGGTGTTGATTGCTCTGGGATCTGATCCTGGATTTGGGAGCACATTCACATGGAGATTTAAACATGCGTCTAAAAGCCACTCCAACAGGTCACTTGTAGGAGTCAGAAGGTCAATTGCCTGGTAGTGCCTAATGGTAGTAAATATCATCAGTCATCTTAACCATGGCCACAGTGGGGCTTGTGGCCCACGTTCAAAGGAATCTGAGGAATTCACAGGGTTAAAGTGGTGCTGTGAGGTTGCAGACACCGACGTGGGGTTCTTGAAGTTGGAGACTATATCACCTCTTAGTGTCAATCACCATTAGTGAAAAACCTTTTCATCGCATAATCATCACTGTGGCTATTAGCATTTTAACTTTGTGAGAAAGAGAGAACTGTAGAAACGTTTATTTTACCACTTACGACAAGGGTTAAGCAAACATTAGATAGCTAGTTGATAAGTTTACCCTGGACAGCTGTTAGTATGATAAACTCTACACTACTTTTATCAGCATGAGCCAAGGGCTATGTTTAAGACAGTAAACCTGGTACTCAGGAACTATATCTCATTTTTGAAGCAAATTATTTCCATCATTTCAACATTTCTATAGGTGATGTGCAGAAACAGCACATGGTTTTCAGTTTATTAATCATGTCCTCTGAGTATGTTACGTTTACTTAAACCACAAACTGCCCTGCCTTGAAGAATCTCCTGTGTCAGGAAACTCACTGACTTTTACAAAGCACTGATAGAGGAGACTCCTTCCATTACACGTTACACAAACGTCTCCTAGCAGAAAGCTCCACCATATCAACAATTATTTGTTTTTCTTTGTTATAGAAGAACACTTTTTTATCTCATTTTAATTAAAATTAGCCTTAGATTATGTGGAGTCCCTGGCATACAACTCCCTGTGTATGAGCTGTTACTTTAGCAAGGGTGTCCAAAGTCTGGCCCCAGAACAGATGTTAACTGTCCCGCGGCTCCGCAAGCAAGGATCCCACGAGGGTGCTGACTCTGCCGTCTCTGCTATAGGGTCTGAACCTGCTATGGGGTCTGAACCTCTACATGAAGAACCTTGATGACAGTGTAGATAACGAGTGTCTGAGCATGCGCAAGTTCTCACAATTTGGAACTAATAATCCCTGCATTTTATTCCTTTCCCAATAACCTGTGTCCACTTCTGTTTACTGACTCTGGAGTGTGTGTTTGTAGTATAAAAAATTTTCCTCAGTATTAGGTTTTTTTTCTTTCTCAAAGTTATCCACGTTAGCATGTTTAGCATGTCCCAGTGTGCTCGCTGTCTCCTACAGGTGACGATGGAGAATGAATGCTCCAGGGGATTTGGCTTCATGCATTTTTTCATCTTTTGAGGAAGCCATGAAGGCCAGGGGGGAGATGAATGGCTAAGAACAAAGAGGAACGCTAGGAAGTGGCTAAGAACAAAGAGGAACGCCAGGCTTACCTTGCCCATCAGAACATGCAGAGGATGGCAAGCATGCAGGTTAATACCTCAGGTTATTCCTGAGACACACATTAAAATGATTAAATATTGCAGTTAAATATTGCACTTATAGGAGTCCCTGACTGCAAAAGGGTTGAGAACTAGATCCCTGAACCCTGCCTGTGTGGCTACAACACAAACTGAATGCTAGCATACACAAAGTGTGCAGCCTGTAGCTATATGTGTTTGGTGTTTTTTTGTACGCAGATGTCTAGAACATGCCTGATGTGGTTCAATCTGCACAGGTGCATCAGCAGACTGGTAGCGACATCACACCATCATGTATGAGTGAAGAGTGTACAAACATCTGCAGATACTGTTCCAGTAGCAGACACAGTACCAGTTGTAGTTAAATATCCAGCTGTAAATGGTGTCCCAGCTCTAGTTCCAGCTGCAGATGAAGTTCCAGCTCCTACCCAAGCTCCAGATGCAGATAAAGCACCTTCTACATCTACGTATGGCATCAGTGAGTGGAGTGCAGCAGGACAAAAAAACACACACACACACACAGAACACACACATTTATTATTATTATTATTATTATTATTATTATTATTATTATTATTATTATTATTATTATTATTATCTTGACAAATCTGAGAATAATTTCTCATATAGACCACGAACGCCCTAGTAATCTCAGAAATCTGGAATGACCTCAGATCTAAATGTACACAAAATTGGATTATCATTAACCTTAAATCGTAGCAGGACCTAGTTTGCTGGATAAATTAAATTAACGATGTTAAATGAAATAGCCCATTATTGTTTAGTTAGTGGAGTATTTTTAAATAACATGTCTTCCTAAGCTAGGGGTGTCCAAAGTTTGATAGGTGGCTCGATGGCCAACACGTTGCAATTTCTCCTTTCACCTCATGGTGGCAGCAGACTGTGTTAACACAATTAGCTAAAATTCAAGAGCCTTTTTTTCTCTTACTACACCTGCAAATTCACTTACTAAATGAAATTTAGTCATGGCTTCATACAAAACGTGCAAACTTAACAGTGAGAAGGGGAGATTTGAACAGAACTGAAAGCCATTAAGCTTTTATGAATTCTTGAAAGAGTCCTTAACTAAAGTGGATTTGCAACCAAGTATTAAACAATGACAATTTAATTATTATGTTACTTTGTCCAATTACTTTCGGTCCCTGAAACAGGGGGTGTGTGATGGGGGGAAACCACATATAAAAAGTGCTGTACTTCCTACACCATTCACCAGATTTAGCTGTAAATATCCTCAAACTGAAGCTGAACGTCTGCACTGTGAGCTCTTATACATTATTTAATTTCAACATATGCATATATATGCATATACATATGTATGTCTGTGTGTGTGTGTGTGTGTATATATATATATATATATATATGACTATTAGTACAAGCACATTAATCAACATATTCGGATTTTAGAATTCAACTGTTTGTTTGTTTGTTTGTTTTTTGGACATTCTACAACATTTAATGCAACTAAAAACTAAATGGGTCATTCTTTAATCAATAAAACATGATAGCATTGGCAAATTGCTGTGATATGTGACCAGAATAACACATTCAGGCCATGCTGAATATAAGAAAATAATCCAGGAGCAGTAACTCTTTTGTCAAGTCGCAGCACACCACCTCGGCGTGGATTAATTTTGCATTATAACAGCACTTCCTATTGTGTTTTATTCCTTACATACATTAAAAGGACATTGTCGTGTATTTCTGTTAAATATTATAGTTAGACCATTTTCTAGGGATCATAAAAATATATCCATATCCAAATATACAAGATATCTTTAATTTATTGCACAAAAATCTGCTATTACATACAAAATACGTTCACTGGATATTCTGTGATCATCATCTGCAAGCTGGTCTTCTAGAGCTCACCTGGCCTGCTATCATTGCCAACAAGTTATTTCTTCTAAGAGCAAACTGAGTGATGTAACCCCCTACCCTGAGCCCAAAGTCAACACTCACCACAACCTGTCAATCACTCGATCCACTCCATTGGCACTGAGGCCTGATTGGGCACAATTAGCTCTTAGGAACAAATGACATCAATGCGCCCTTGGACATCCATTCAGAGGGGACTGATTATTTACTTTAGCTGGACATGCTGATTTCATTTTTAACCCTTGAACATCCCTGGGGAATTAGCAAGCAGGGGAAAGCATTTAGTATCAAACCAGACCCTCTTGGCCTTCAATGGAGAATTATTCAGATAAAACATGGTCAATGCAAGTGCACAATCACAAGCCTGTGCTCTGGTTTTAGCAGCCATAACATACTTTGTTGTTTTTCATTTAGGAAATAACATAGCCATAAGGGGCATGCAGGATTATGCTTTCAATTCTGTTAACGTCATAACACAATGGACTCCAAGCAGCATGTTTAAATTATTATAGTCTGAGCCTTTACAGACTATTTTGAGGATGAGGTGTCAGCTCAGCTCCTATATGGCAAATATCACGTACTGTTCCCAATGAGGCACGTCAGGCACAAGAACTGGACAGCTTCAGTATGTCATCTCAAATGAGGCTGCAAAACCAAGAGCTAACTCTTGCCAGTATTCAGGTCTAATAACTCACATGTTAAATGTTTATATACCTAGAATTACAAATGGACTGTGAATGGGAAATAACTGAGATCTGTTCCCAGCCGAGCCCTCGCTCTGTGAATGTCATAGCAGGGACAGGCTATGTGCCGGTGTGTCTCAAGTCGTGGCACCTAATATGTCAGATGTTGAAAAAATCGATATACGATCTTTACACTAACAAACCCTTTTCCTTGTCTCTACACTGAACCAGGCACTGAGGGGTAAAGAGGGTGTGAGTAGCCTAAAATGTAGGTATTCACGTGAAAGCATTACTGTTAGAGTGTATTTGACTGCTCAAATGCATGAATGTCCCAGATGACCAGTTGAATCAGTGCAAGAGTGAATTCTATCAAAATGAAATACCTGCTAAAATTCTCTATCAGCTTTTCTAATGTTTTAAATAAAAGAGAGCATCGCATCGTTTCCTGTGAAACAACAAGGTAGTCTGAAACTACAGAAATAGTTTCCAGTATATGTGGGCTCAGCAGAGAAACTGGAAAAAAATAACCAGCATCTTAGCGCTAGCGGTTCATCAAAGAGGTGTGTCTAATACTGAGATATGATACCCTGCTACAGAGAGATGCATAAAAACAGAGAACAGAGTGTTCATAAATTCAGCACAGTGCTAATTTAAGGATAAAAAACCTTCTTTACACTTCACAATGTATCGTATTTGTCAGTGGGGTGGTACCATGAAGGGTACATCCTTAAGTATCTTTCATCTAGGAAGCATATTATTCATAAAGCCCATTATTCAGTAACTACTATGAAATTATTTAGTAAAACTAAGCATGTATGTCATTTACAAGAGAGCAGCATAAGTCTGGAGCCAAACAGGTCCTGGGAGTTTAAAAAGTTAAAGTACAACAGTTGTGCTTAAGGTCTAATTACATAATGTTAAGAATTTTGTTTTTTTTCTGAGAGTGTACCGTAGAAGATTTCCCCAAATATGAGAAGGTGAATGGGATTAAAACTGAAATTACAAACTTTTATTCTTCGAAATTTATTCATTCATTCATCTTCAGTTTATCCTGATCCAGGTTGTTGGGAACACTGGACATGAGCTGGGAGCACACCGGGATGGGACGCCAGTCCATCGCAGAGCACCCTGCGCACACATACATGCACACACTCATTCACACCTAGGGGCAATTTAGGGTAGCCAATCCACCTACTGGCATGTTTTTGAGGTGGGAGGAAACCCACACAGACATGGTTCGAACATGCGGAACACCACAGACAGTAACCTGAGCTTAGGATCAAACCCTGGAGCTGTGAAGCAGCAGAGCTACCCACTACGCCACTATGCAACCACTCTCAGAAATTATATTAGCATTACACTAAAGCAAAAAAGTTTATACATAAAAATGTTAAGTTGGATGGAGGAACTGATATGCAACCAACAAGAAGGATCAACTGTGGCCATACTTTTTTTAACTCATTATATATTACTGGTATTTATCAGTGATTGACAGAGGCTTGCTCTTTTGTTCTGCACAGATTCCCCTCCTCCTGGGCCAGTGCGGCTCCAGAACAGACAACTGATGTGAACTGTTCTTTTATTGTGTGCTTAACCTGCTCTTGGGTAATAATGCCCTGTTGTGTTATTCAGCCTGCTTGGGTCTGAACCTGAGAGCACATCAAAGTGGCACACAGGAGCCGATGACAACAGGCCTCATGGGCATAGCTTTTCATCACGCATGAAATGCCAAGATTGAATTTCGCTAGGAAAGGTGCCCTGCTATCACAGATAACACCTCTCAATGCACAGAGTCCCCGGAAACCTGGTGGCATTATTTCAGTAGTGTCTCAGCCTGGGTGTAAAGAGAGAAGCTGGAACGAGCATATGAAGAACAACAGGCAGCCTCAGAGCTGGCTGGCAAAGACTCTTTGAAACCTGCGGCATTACGTCAGTACAAACTTTAGAGTTTTGTTGGTTGTTGAACAACCATAACACCATCACAGGACCAAAAAAGGACAAATAAGGACAAACGAGAATAAAGCAAAAAAAAAAAGATTAAATAAGCAAAAATGAAAAGCAAAAGAATAAGAATAAATAAAGTAAAGAAAAGTAAGAAATGAAACTAAAAACTTATACATATACAAATAAGGCTGAGATCGCTGATTTCGTGAGCTTTACTTAATTTGCACTTTTCATTGTTTTAAGTTAACAATGATTATCTGAGCATATTCCAGCTCCACATTTACTAAACAGACATTCTTTCCTAATTTTGTTCATTGGTTCAACTTCAAATGCATTTATAAACTTTGTACTAGATTAGTAACGCAAGAATGCTTACACAGCCACATCTGCTTGTCTTTTAGACACAAATGTTTCTAAAAAGTTAACTCATTGCCTTGCTAATGTAACTGCTGGCTAATTTAGATTCCACAGAAATTATATATATATTAGTAATGCCATATATTAGAGCTTCTTGGGATTTTCAAGCCAATTACTCAAACAAATCAGTAAATAAATGCTATCAGCTACAGGGTAATGCTTTCTGGTGCCAAGGTGTAGTGAATTATGTCAAATTGCATTTACAACTCCAGGTACCTGAGCACCATGCCACCTCTACCAGTCTCCACAATAGATTCTTCCCTAAGGCAGTCAGACCTCTCATCACAGAACGCCAAAACCTACCTGGACTAAACAAAACCCTTCCCTACAGCCACCTACTGCAACCATCACTAAACACCTGCCCTTTAATTAGAGCAATATCTCACAGAATGTATTATTCCTAAGAGAAAATGTTATTATTTTGCTATGGGCCATTTCTTCCTACCACAATTTGATCCAACATTGATCTGTTTTCCTGTCTATTTAGCATACACTGTCTTGTGTATTTATTGTCCTGTGTACTTACTGCATATTTTGCACTCGTGTCACATACGTTGCCCTCGTATCTGTCATGTATCTGCACTTTACGTAGTCCTGTATGCCTGTATTTCATTCAATTCATGTATAGAAGTTATATGGAGGAATGACAATAAAACCCACTTGACTTCACACTCATAGTACATCCAGTAGCATACCAAGGTACATCACCAAGACAAATGACACTGTACAAAGATCTCGTGAGCAAGTGGAATTTTTTCTTCAAACATTTGTCCAAGCTAATTGAAAAATCCTGTGTGATCACCTCATCGAACATTCCTGAAGAATAAGATAATAAGCCAGTTTGTCAAACAGTCTTAGATAAAGCAGAAGACTAATCTCTTGATTGTGAATGATTAAATATGTGTGTCATTTTAAACATTTCATCTGTTTCTTAAGGGAAAAACACCAGGTTCTTGGTTGTGCATGTGTGGTGGCAATCTTTTTTCTTGATTTATGGTGCTTCTCTATGACATGGTGCCAGCTCTCTCTCTAAAGCACCTCTAACCAAAGCTTTGCAATAAAGCAATAGTAAGCTGTTTTGGCAGAAATCTCTGAACATTCTGTTCTGAAACTCAAAATTAAAACAAACACAAGCCCCTCCCTTCAGCGTTCCAAAGCCACGCCCCAAAACCACATACATGTGTGCAGCCAACGATTTTTTTCAATTTACATGCAACATGATTGACAGGCAGATAGAGGCGTCTTAAATGTTGGTGGTCCATATCACTTGCTATTCTCCTGTTTACATGAACTTGTGCGCCAGAGAGGTCACATTTTCCCTCTGAGTAGATATTTTATTCACAGCAGCTGAAATGTGAAGGAAATGTTGCCAAATATTACACAAAAATGTCTAACTTAAATATTGCTGACCCCAAGTGACCATGGATCCAGTCAAATACAGATGTCCTCACTGCTTTGACTAAGGGGAACTGCTGTGTGTAAAGATGGTCAATGATGAATAAATATATGAATACAAAATAATCTTCTTATAGTTTCTAATGGTTTAAAATTGGAGAGAGCTTTAATATATCCCTGTGTGACATGGAATAAACATTTGTGGAATAAATCAGCCTGCCAGGTGGACAAGGGCATTTTCCAGCATGAAAAGGAAAGTCAACCATTAGATCATGTCAATTAAGAACACATTACAGGCCGTCCTAATTACAAGTATAAACACCCAGACATTCTGAAGGCCAAGAACTCAGACACAAATACGTAGATGACCATACACTGAAGACTATTAACTAAGACTGCCTGAAAACGCTAATACTGCAAAAAAAAAAAAAAAACATCATTTCTGAATTTCAGCTGCTGAATTTCAGTAATAGACATTCACTAATAATAGTAAATATAGGTCCAAACAGCAATTAAGGGGTCCAATCATTCTGCTATGGATGGTAACAATGTGGAAGTAAAGATTTGATTTTGTTTGTTTGGTTGGTTGGTTGGTTGGTTTCATCATAAAATTGTGATTTGTGTGCTTAATATGTTCATCGTGTGAAGAAGATATTTTCATGAACGAGTTAAATGTTTTAGTATTTGTGAGCATTTTTGAGTAGCAAAGCTACTATGCATGGGGAGGCTTTATGCATGATTGATAATGTTAATGCACAACACCACTGCCCAAATATTGCTTCACATCCTATTGCATCTAGGTCCCCCAAAATATGTCCCCTTGCAATTTTGCTGCACCCTGTGCTTTGTATTTCAGTGGAGAGCTATGCACCATTTGCGTGGTGCATTATGCTTGCAGAGCAAGTCAGACAAGGGCTTTAGAAAGGAAGGGAAGGCTTTCGACTTTCCATAACCAAATCAAAGAAAATGTCAAATGTCAAGTAAATGCCACAAAATGAACATAAAAGTTTTTGGTTAGCCTCACTGAAAATCTATGGCTATTATCAAAGTATGGTACTAAAGATACTGATGTCAAAATCTGATGTCAATGTACTAAAACATTGGCAGGATATGACCTCATTTCCTGTTTCTAGCTACTGTGATCATAGAACATATAAGTTATTTTATGTCATTTCAAAGGTGTTTAGTGGGGTTGTGGTCAGGGTTCTGTTCAGGCCTCTCAAGTTCTTCCACTAAAACCTTGTCAAACCATGTCTTCATGGAGCGAAATTTGTGCACAGGAGCATTGTCATGCTGAAACATGTTTGGGTACCTTAGTTCCAGTGAAGGTAAAATTGTATTTTTAAATTTTTTTTTTTGTGCCAACTTTCTGGGAGGGAGGGATGGCATACTTTCTCTCCCCTAGTGACACTAGCCAATCGTAGGCATCTGTGAGCTCATGTATGCAGAAGAGGGTAGATAGCGCTTTCCTCTGAGTGTGTTAACAAAGATGTGGTTGGCTGGCTTCAAGTGTCTCAGAGGAAGAACCTTCCCCTTTCCTAGCTGGTGTCTGTCATATGATAGGAAAGAGCTGGCTGGTGGGTGGGAATTGGTAGGTGAGCAAAGTGAGGAGATAATAGGAAACTGTAAACGGTGACAAGGGTATTTAGCCAGATAGTGACGCTACATGGTTTAAAGTGTTAACTCATACTGAATCAATGGACTGCCATTAGGTACTGTATGTAGATCAATAAGAAGAAAACATAAAATCAGTATAGAGATCCATTACCTTGGTGATTGGACCCCTAATAATTATAATTATTGTTTTAACAATAATAACAACTATCATGGTCATTTTTGATGGCATCACTGATACAAATACAAATCAACCAAACTCTGAAAGTAAAGCCCCGAAGAAACACTTACCTTTCTCAAATGCATATAGCGACACAGTGTGGTCAATTTAAAGAAGTGCATTTCAGAATTATTTCCAAATTCTATAAAACAAATTTTTATTTACAGGATTATGCTAAAAGTGACAATACAAGATGCATTTTAGACATGTATCCCATTCCAGCTTTTTACATTGTTAAATAAAATGTTAAAAACTAGCCAACATTTTATGTAACGTTCTTTTAAAGTAACAGGTTCCTTTCTTTGTCAGGTTTCAGCTGCTGTGAGTTTAGTCATCACCAGTTTAATCATTTATTTTTCATAGAGTCTTAAAAAGAACAGCAATCTTATCATAATAGCTCCCAGTCTTACATATGTAATTTTACATACATATAAGCCTACTCAGAGTGAAAATGCTGGGGATTTTTTTCAGTGCAAATAGAACATACACACAGACGACTAATTCTAGACCAGCACCCTAAATACATGGTCTCTCTGTGTCTTTACATTTTACACACTTATCATTATACGGAAGTAAAACATAATTGCAGAATGTATAGGGAAACGGGATTCTCAGGTACGCTTAATGAACTAGCTAATTTAGAACGAATACTTTTAATTAACTAGCTAATTCAGAAAGAATAAAAAAAAGGAGGCAACTATGTCAGTAGGTCCAGCTCACAACAGTGGTGTTTGTGAGTAGTTAACAACATCATCATAGTCATCATTGTCACCGCTGTCATCAGTGTCATTTGAGAAGGGCTCTACATCAGCGCTCACAGGAGAGTAAATGGGGGAATCTTCTCCACCACTTGGATCCATACTCTCTTCAGACACTAAACAGAACCACACGACATTACTTTTGCAGTAAAATAGCTATCATAACAACAAGAGGAACAATAGTGTTTCTTTCATTATCGCTTTATCTTTGTTTTTTTTACTTGAGTCTTGGCCATTTTAAACATCATATTATGAAAAGTAAAGGTGCCAGGAAATGTTCTTTAGAGTGATGTTTTTGGGTTCCTGAGAACCTTTTGACTGATGTGTCTTTAATCATTTGTGCTGCTAAAAAATGTAAACCTATTTTCCCACCATCGATGTTACCACTGTGTGCAATGGCCTTTGCGGTGGAAAAATATTATTCAGTTTATTTGTTGCAAGAACAACCATTGCTACAGAATTATGGACTGAAATGTACCTTAGGCAACCTCAAATTGCTAGGGAATCAAAAATAGTTATTTTCAGGAACATTATCTGGAACATTTGTAATTCTGAGCATTTTCACATGTGTTGGAAGTGACACGGGTGGATTTCTGGATTCAATGCCCAATTCTTTCAGTACAAACATTAAACCTCCTTTAACACTTGTTATGCAGTGAGATCTACATATAATAAAGATTTTTTGGCAGCACCATGCAGATAAATCTAAAGGAATACGTTACAGGCTGTGATTATAAACGAAGTTACCTGTTGGATTCAGGAAGTCCTCAGTGACATGTACGGTGGGAACTGGGTGAGGTAACGACAAATAAAATTATAATACGGATTCTGACAGGTATCAAAACCGCTTATTATTTTGATTTCAAATGTAGTCAAACAAAGCATACTTCCAGGCTGCTGGTCACTTCTGATTTCTCCAGGATTTTCGTAATTCTCTGAGTACAGACCTGCTGTGTTGTTGCCTGTATTTTCATAACACTCCCCAGATGAGGTGCTGGATGTGTCAAATGAGTCGGCTAGAAGGAGTTAAGGAAACAGGTGTGTTCCTAATGTCAGAGCAGTCCTTATTTCAAAGGATGCATATTGTACGAACGCATTAATCATATGTATACTTTTGCGACTAATGACTGTTAAAGGAATACTCCAGCAACCACAGCAGTAGCAAATGTGTGATTATACCAAACAAAAATTCCTACACGAAAGCCTGTTTTCTCAATTCTGAACCTTGATTCTGATCAGTGAGAAGGTGTTGATTAATTTTCCATAACAGCAACTCTGACACTAGTTCTGTGTACAAGACAAATCACAGGTTCATTCTATTCAAATTTATTCTAATAAATTATCTTTGTATAGTAACAACTTACACGTGTATTTGTATGGTGGTGATCCAGGTACACATGCTTTTAAATGGGTGTAATTGTTGATGTAGTGAAGTTTTCTGTGAGGAGATGTTTATTTAGCATTGGGAGTTCTGGAAGGAGTCTCCAGTGTCGGTGTTTGCAACAGTTTGTAACAGTTAACAGTCATTTGTTAACTTCAAGAAAGTGAAAAAAGAGAGGCTGGTGCTGCTATAACATACGTGATAGCTATAAATGGATTTTTAAAAAAAAAGAAGTATGACATTTTTTTTCTTTAATAAATAAAAGTGTTAACTTTTACTTATTAAATTGTTATCATTGGCAAATTGCAGAAGTATAAGAGGAATAAACACTGCAGGATGTACTGTTATATCTATATATAAATAATCAAGTAGGCAAACACGGCTCAGTTGTTACTTGATTGTGCATGGATATCATAAAGCCTTGAGGAAAGTGTAAGTAACCAGAATGCCTTTTTACTGTATTGCTCCAGTGTTGGAAAGTTGTATCATATAGTCATGTGTTTTAAATATTTATTGATAGAATTCAACAACTCTTAGGCTACCATTATAAGTGAGTTTCAAGAAAAGTAAAATATAGGGAAATGTGTTGAAATTGCTGTCCGTGCTAAGTAACCAAGTGCTACAGATGCACCGGACAGAAATTAAGGTTTAAAAGAAAGCATTGGAGTACTCCTTTAAAGGAACAGTTAATATTTAGGAGTTACTATTACAACCTAGCATTAAAAGAGGTGCCAAAAATGATCACTTACCACTGGGAGTTGCAGAGATGCGCTGTAATGCATCCATGGGGGTTTGCAGGTGTCCTAGCATTGTAGCACCTGTGTCTAAACATGAACAGCAATGCAACATGCTTCCTTGGAATATTTTATTAGCAGCCATTTATATGTATTTAATATTATATACATATATATATATATATATGTGTGTGTGTGTGTGTGTATATATATATATATATATATATATATATATATACACATACATATATAGCACTGTGAAAAAGTCTTATATATATATATATATATATATATATATATATATATATATATATATATATATATATATATATATATATATGTATATACATATATATATATGAGGTATGAAAGTTATTGCGAGTTATTGCAGTTCTGCAATTTCCTTATAAAACTGCACAAATTGTACCTGAAACTACTATTTTTTTTTAAAAAGCGAAGGATCGTCACACCAAATATTGACTTTGTTTCATTTATTATTGTTTACTGCTCTTTACAGTATTTTTTTTAATATAGAACCATTTAATTTCATTATTTTTGAAGGCATCTTTGCTCTACAGCATTTCTTTGCATGTGTCTAAAACTTTTGCACAGTATGTATATATATTAATTTATTACTGTATAATATTTATATATAAAGCAGATATATGTGCTATGCAATTTCTGGCAAACAGCCAACATCTGTACTTTAGGAAACCATTAAAATATATCACCAAAATGACATGGAATTTTTATTTATTTTTTTTAATCTTTCATAGGCTGTCTAGTTTAAAAAATGATTTGGTAATATTTGGTCAGTCTGCCTAAAGATCTCTTAAACGTAAGGGTGATTTCCTCAAACCAGCAAAATGCTGATTCTCGATTTGAAAGAAATTTAAAATAAGCCTGCTTGCAGTTTGCGTGTCATTGATTCTTCCACTGTATTTGCATGCATGTTTAAATTTTAAGGACTCAAATGACTCCCTACTTAAGAGATACAATCAGGTTTCATTGTTTTAAAGCTAAACTCTCAAGTGGTAGGTGCTTTCCACTGAGTAATCATGTTTTACACCCAAAAAACAAAGACAGGAAGAAGCAGAATGAAAAGTATAGGCTTCAGTTGTGGCTAAGTGTTCCTCAACTCTATTTCAGTAATGTATTATTATTATTCAGTGTGTCTTACTGGTAATGCATATATAATATAGGTGTTTACAGTATGCATACCCTATAGTTAAGCCTTTTGCCCACAGAGAGATATGTTGCATGTATAAAAGCCAAATCCTGACTCACCCTCCTCAGTCACAATCTGCAAATTTGGGCCCTTCACAGCACTAGTTTGACAATCTGCATTGTACCGCATAGAGTCTGCAATGGAGGGGAGAACATGAGAATCTTCACACAGACAGTAAACTAAGCTCAGGAATGAACTGGTGACCCTGGAGATGTGACGCAGCTACACTTAGTCCTAAACTTCCACACCAGATTTAATGGCATTTCAAAATGCAACACCAGAAAAATACACTACATGGCCAAAACATTATGGACACCTGACTATCACACCCATATGTGGGTCTTCCCCAAAATGTTGCCACAAAGTTCGAAGTACACAATTGTCTAGAATGTCTTTGTATGCTGTAGCATTACAAATTCCTTTCACTGGGACTAAGAGGCCCAAACCTGTTCCAGCATGACAATGCCCCTGTGCACAATTTGAGATGGAGACATGGTTTGACAAGGTTTTACCTTTGGGATGTATTGGAATGCCAACTACATGCCAGGCCTCCTCACCCCACATCAATACCTGACCTCACTTATGTGGTTAATTCTATCCCTGAATGGGCAAATCCCCACAGCCACGCTCCAAATTCTAGTGGAAAGTCTTCCCAGAAGGGTGGAGGTGATTATAACAGCAAAGGGGCATGAAATCTAGAATGGGCTGTTCAAAAAGCACATGTGGGTATGATAGTCAGCTGTCCACAAACCTATATAGCCATATAGTATAACCATATAGTGTAATTGTACTAATTTAAATCTACAAAACATTCAATCAGTGGTAATAACCAGAAAATGGTGTGCACAATAATAATCAAAAACGTTCTATAAAAATGTACATTATTTGTCCAGTTGATTTACTCAAAGCCATGAGGTACGCAAGGTACCATGGCATTATTAAACGGTCTGCCTGCATCTTTACGTATATAATTTTTGTTTATCATTAAACATTTTATTTATCTTCATTCTTTATCTTTATTTAAGTACTTGAACTCTCTTGGCTGCAGTAGTCCTTGAGTGTCTATTCAAGGTGTTAATAGCAATCAGAATTTAACACAATCTCTCTTGGTTAGGACATATATAAGAGGAGCATGATGGGAGTAATTGAAGTAAGTTAGGGAGGGAGTGAGAGGAATCTGTTGAGAAGAGTTTTCCTTCTGCTTGACTTGGATATTATTTAGTTTAATGGAGCTTCTTTTACAGTACTGTGCATTGTATGATTGCTTCATGTTATTTTGGTGTCTTGGTATAAACTCACTGCGGAAGGTGGACAGGGTGAAATCACCATTTGGGCCACATTCATTGACTTCATAGTCTGTATCATAGGAAGCACTCTCAACACTACTCTGAGTCCACATTTGTGGTGGCATCGTTGGGGCTGTAGGGAAAAAAAAGCACACATTCACTCATCACTGTTCTGTGGGAAAACAAATATCTCATCTACATTTCAGGTGTTGTGTACACTGACCGGCGTTGCTGTCATTGTTGGTGACTTTAACAAGGTGGATAGAATCTCTATAGTTATTCTCTTCAACTGCTGTGTTGGTTTGTAGATTAGCAAATCTCTGCTGAACTTGAAGAGCTGTGGATGACAGTAAACCCGCCATGACAGTAGCCTACTCTTTTAGCAAACACTCTTAAAAGGGCAATAAAACATCCTGGAACATCCCAAGAGAGGAATAAATAAAATATGGTTCCTCAGAGACATGCTACATTTAGCTCTACATTTAACTGGCCAATTCTGTATACACAAGCTAGCAAACATCAGCAACTGGGTAGTATCACTTCATCTCTTGCACCTACAGAGCAGGGCCAGTTATGCTGTCTTACAGCGGGGCACAAATGTTATATTTAAAGCCAATGCAGGGGACTTTAATGCAGTAGGCCCACACTATCCATTTGTATACTCACTTCATACTGATGAGGGTAAAACCTTCCTAAAATGAATTTGTCCATCAAAAGGTTTACTTCGAACAATAACTTGACATGCTGCTTGAATTTATACCTACCTTTTCTTTTCCTTTTTGAACAGCAACACATAATGATATTTGAGAGAATTGCAATCAAAAGAATGCAGGATAGTATAATGCAGCCCAGTAATTCAGGAGTCCAGAACACTGTGGGTGCTTCTGTAGTGGTTTGCACTTAGAAGAGAAAGAATATGTATGTAAAGTAGCCCAAAGTGTCTTTACTTTGATTACAAAACATGTGTAATGTTTAATAAAGCTTTCAATTTAATACAAAGACAAAATATGGTTCATTACTTCTATATTATTCAATCCATAGACTGTAAATGATTTATTAGTCCTGACTTTGTATTCATCTACAAATGTCCAAAAATGCTACTTACTTGTTGTCACTATGGTCGTAGCTACATCTGGAATGGTAGGTACAGGCAGTCCAAGAGAGTCTAGAAGAGGCAGTTTAGTTAATAAAATATATGTTCATGTACTGGCACAGTGTATAAAAAGCTCTAAAACACCACTTTTGATTTCATGAGCACTGCGAAATGCTGCAGGATGAATACAACCAAATAGGGCACAGCCATCATTCATTCAATTATTCGTTCATCTTCATTAATCTGGTTAGGGTCATGGTGGGGATACAGTTTCCTCACATATTTACAAATTCATTCACACCAATCAATGGCATGTTTGATGAGATGAGAGAAAACCAGAGAACCCGGAGGAAAACCATGTGGACTCCAAGAACACTAAGAGCATGCAAAACTCCACACAGACAGTAATAATAACAATAATAATAATTACAACAACAACAACAATAATAATAATAATAATAATAATAATAATAATAATACAGTAGTACTGCTCAGTCCTGTGGCTAAGATGCAGTAACACTAGCCAATGCACCACCATATTGCTCAGGTAAAAGCTAGTCAAATGCATTTTCATTTATTGTATACAAAAAGAACTAATGCTTGATTAACTTTACTTACTGTTACAAATCAGTCCTGCAGCTTTTGAGGCTTGGCACAGAACATGTGTAGTTGCCTCTATCTCTCTACAATCCCACAGGGTTTTGTGTGCTTTCGAACAGCTGTAAAACCAACGTGTATTATTAGTGTGGGTAAAGGGTTTCTCAAAGGCTGTGAATGCTGTTGCTTCCCCGCAGCCCAACATTCGGCAAGCCATGGTTGCCTCCTGCTTTTCCCAGCAGTCTTCGCACACCGTACCCCACGAACCATTCCGGTGGATTTCCACTCTGCCTGAGCAATGGTCCCGTCCGCCGGTGAGTCTCAGAGCCTTATATTCTTTAGAATGTTAACAGAAAAGGGAGAAAAAGAAAAAGATTCACACTGATCAAAGTGCACCTGATTAATATGTCAAACAGAAAGGTGCACAAGTTATGGTGTCAAGTTAGTTCAATAGGAGTCATACAAAACCCTAGACTGACAACACTGAAGGTCTCTGCATTAAGTATGATGAGACCTTCGGTGTTGTCATTCTAGGGTTTTGTATGACTCCTATTTAACTGTTTATTTAAATAGTTGTGTGAAGGTAAAACCACCTCTGTGGATTTATACTGGATGACCACAACTACAGGAAGAAGACTGGCACTCCTTACAGTCATTAATCTTAGAATATAAAAGCTTGAGCAAACCTAGTTTGTAATGACCAATCACAGGCTTAGCTTGTTCGTTTGTGAAGTTTGCCCAGTTATATCAGATTTTTCGTGGGAGTCAGTCAAATTTAATCTCCAGAGGAAGTATGTTGAGGCCTTGAGACATACCTGAACACACCACTCCAGCATCTTCTTTATGTCCACAGTCATGACCTTCCCTCACTGCAGGACACTCCCACAGGCTCCTCTCCTTCCCTGTGCAGTTCAGCTCATCCATGAGAATGGGACCTTTACCCTGGCTATAGGGGCCGTCCTGCCCATTAACAGAGATTGCATATCCACAGTTCAGCTGAGCACAGACCACATCTGCATCCTGTTTATCCCACTCATCATCGCACACCGTGCCCCATTGTCCAGCTTTCCACAGCTCCACCCGTCCAGCACACTTATGGCTACCTCCTGACAATCTGACCTTGTTGTTACCTGCAGTAACAGATGCAAATCCTTTAACCTACAACCTGTCATTTCTTTCTCCAGAAAATACACCTTTAGTAGAATATGCTGTATAGACATCATATCCAAATTTCATAACTTACCGCAGGTGACTTCAGAAATTATTGAGCAGTCATTTCTGACCACTGTGGAACAGTTCCAAATAAAGGAGTTGTGGTAGATGCAATCAGTTAGACAAGTACTGTTGGGTGGTGCTGTTGAGCTGTTCTGTTCAAACACATCTCCACAGCTGGAGTTCCGACATATTTCACTGGACAATCTGAGCATGGACTCGTTGGTCAGAATGACTGCTGATTCAGGCGTTGGAGACATTATGTTCCAGACGCAGAGCTGATTTGTTGGGGTTATGTAAGGAGCATCTGGTGGTGGAAATAATGTCAGCATTTGATATATGTATATACACGTATATATATATATATATATATATATATATATATATATATATATATATATATATATATATATATATATATATATATATATATATATATAATAAGGGTTTCAATATCACATCAAGAGCCAAGAGCATAATTGCTTTTAAGATAAGTACTCTTTCTCATGAAGGTAAATAACAAAACTTTGGAGAACCATAAAATTGTGTCTGGGTGTGATAACCAGCCTGAAGTTGATTATTTTCAATAACAGTACCATTCAGAAGTGTTTTATACCTCTTACATAACAATTTGCTACCAGTTATAATAAGATAAGATAGAACTTTATTCATCCCGAGGGAAATTCTTGAAAGTTATTAATGAATGACACATCTATCCTTTTACAAATACATTTAATGTTGTGGAATGCCTGTAACACAAGTTAGTTCCTGTTATCACTTACATTATAGCAACTATAAACAGTCATTTCCTCACCAGCATCTCATTTTTCCTCACTCTTGAAGTTCATATAACAACAGCTTGTCATGTTACCAAGAGACCAGAAAGTCCTCTATCCTGAAGACTTTCCAGTTTTGGAAAACTTATTAACTACTACAAAGCGCCGGCACTGGAGACTCCTTCTATAAAGGTTAAATAAACGTCTCCTTAAAGAAAACTCCACTAAATCAATGATTATTTGTTTAAATAACAGCACATTTATTAATCCATTTATTATTAGTCTTAGATTATGTGGAGTGCATTAATATAAAACTGTGACATAAACAGCATGGACAGTTTTAGCTCAATTTATTTAGCAATGTTAAAAAGCCTCCTTTCTATAATGCCCATACTCATAAATCATTATAACTGTGCTTACACTTCGTTATTAACATTTTTTTCATTTTTAAAAAGGTTTAATAATGTTCTGTAAATAATTCCTTGATAACTTACAACCATGTTATAGTGCCAGTGTCACTATTCATTATAATACCATGTGGTGTTCTGTACAACATTTATAACTAGTAATGACCTGAGGATAATAATGACTAATATTATATTGTAATATTGTAACTGTAATATTTATTAACAGTTATGGTAACTGTAATATTTAATAACAATTATGAAAACTTTATAAACATTTAAAATGTCACTACTTAGTGAAGTTTTAAGCAAAGTGAACGATATGCTGAATTATTCCTCATTATAAGATAAAAGAAGACACTGTTAGCTTTCATTTTTGTAATGTAAGATAGAAACACTTAATTCCTAATTTATTAAAAAAATAACACACACACAATGAAATGTGAAAACTTTGATGTCAAAATAATAAAGGCACATTACAAAAATATGGCAGCAACTATAAAGCAACTGTAATATTTATTACCAATTATAAAACATTATAAACATTTGAAAAGTCATCACCGAATGCTTCCAAAAATAACAAGGACACACATCAGTAGCGTCTACTGAACAGGAAACTATTATAAGCAGGTGCTACGTATACTGCATGTGTCTCTGTGGTTTGGAAGCACTCAATAATGACATTTCAAATGTTTATAAATATTATAGTTGCTTTATAATTAGTCACAGGTCGTCATTAGTTATAAATAAACACCGCATGCTATAATAATGGATAATGACACTCAAGGGATTGTTTACAGCACATTGTTAGAGCTTTATGGGGAATCACACTATATATTTTTAATTACACTACATGTTTAAAAGACAGTGGTGTTTGTTTTGCATGATAAATCCTGGAATCAAAAAGAAAAGATCAAGTCTTACCACAAACAACCTCAGACAGAATGCTGCAGTCTGTCCCATCAACCTTCATGCAGTCGATCAGTTGGTTATTGTGGTAGCTGCAGCCTGTGAGACAGCTCGCATTTCCACGTTCAGTGCTCTCATTTAGCTTGTGGACTTTACCACAGCCGAGGGCCTGACAGATCCGAGCAGCAAGCGGTAACAGGGACTGCTCTGTGAAAATAGCCAAGCTCTGATTTTCTCCTGCAGAGGTCACAGCCCAGGAGCACGGTGTGGAGGCCTGCTTTATGAACAGCTGAGCTGAGGAAAGAACAGGGAATGAAATAGCTGAAAGATTATCGGCTGTGTAGTTACAATACTAAAGACCAGGTCGTCTAAATACATGTTAGAACTTATTGTTAGATGATAGAGAGAACATCATTTATGCCCTCTGTGAAAATGTAACTGTTGCTTTGGGGAAGTTAAATTAGGTTTCGAGGACAGAAAACCACCAAGTCAATATTATATGCTTTCTTGCTAGTTCCTGGATAAGTAAAACATAATCAGATTTAAAAAAAAAAAAAAAAAAAAAAAAAAAAAATCAACCAATCAAATACACCAAACAAAGCAAAAATCAGCAGAATAATATACCAATATTATTTCTTGAAATAATACTGGTATCCTATTTTGATGTAGCATTTCATCTATAGCATCAAAAAGACTTGAAACAGACCTGAAATAACAACTAACAGAAAACACTATCAAAGATACAACAGAATGTATTTGCAAAATTATACTAATATTACACAAATATTGTTCAGTTCAGTATTATATTTAATCTTAATGTCAAAGGGGAATCTCAGACAAAGTTCCACGCTATATCTACTCTAATAATTAAATCAGAACTTTATAGCTTATAGCCATTGATGCTATTATGTAAAGTCACAAATATCAGTTTACACATAGCACCCCTGAGTCAATTTATACACAATACTAAAAAAGGCACATTTTCTACTAAAACTGATGCTATCATAACAAATTAGTCCCAAATACCAATCTATGTCATCATAATAAGCCAAAGTCTGGAGATTTGAGACTTTTCCTGTTGGCTAAAGAGGTTGACTAGAGAATCAGAACACACTTTATTCATCAATACGCTGTGTGATCAGAGATGCACAGAGATGTATCAGAATTGTTCTTGGTGAGACTTGCTGCTGTGGGCATTTAGCCTACAACGTAAAAACACTGAACAGTGCCACAAATGAACATGCAGACATAGAGACAGATGAGGCAATACCACAGGTGCATTGTATGAATTGTAATCATGTTAGATATATTCCTAGTCTACCGAGGTAGTGTGCAATCGTTTTTACTCTAATTGCATTTTCACATGTCGTCACCCCAAACTATTTTAAATCTATGTTACACTCTATGCAGTGTACAGCTGGTGATGCCTAGGGCTTGCGTTGCTGCTTTTAACAAAATGGTTACTGGGGAAGTGTGATTGCACCTGCAAATCATCAGAGAATGCATCTTCACACCACAACAACGCACCACATCCTGTCAGATCCTGCCATACTTATCCTTCTGTGAGAAACAATATTCACAGTGCACTGAAATGTAATGAACACATATAGGTTAAAGTTTACTTAAAGTCATGATTAGCCACGTCATAATCAGAAAATACCGCGCATGTTACATTTTCAGTTACAATCGGCCTACAATGAATTTGGAACATACTAGTGGTGTTTCTATACGTAAGGCTTGGTGGTGATGATTTATTTCAGCCTTTTTTTTTTTTTTATTCCAATTCAGATTGTGACTCAAACCTATGAAACCTATGACTGTGAAATGCTCAGAAAATAATTCAAATGTGATCTTAGGGCAGGTAGAACCTTTTTTATAGTCATGAGTGTAGGTCAGGACATTTTCCAGACTAGATAATACCCACATAACACGTGCCTTTTGGCCACTACTAAGTAAATCAAGACCACAAATACACCACCTAACTAACCACTGGACTAGACGTAATCTCAGAATAGGATATAGTACTTACAGTAACAAAAATATTCAGAAACATGTCACTAATTTACATTTTGTGACTGTAGTATTATAAACTTCTATCTGGGTCTGTATCTTATAATAATAAGATCAGGATTTATATCTTTATATTATACGAAGAACAAAATGGGAGGCTGTCTTCAAATGAAAATTAAAGACCTACCTCTTCATTAAGCACTTAAATTAGCATTTTATTATAATATTTTTTTTTTTTTTCTTGTGTTTTTTTATATTGTACTCCAACAGGGTATTTAAACTGATGGTACTCTTAGGCTTTGACCTAGTGAACTAGCATGAGAGTGTGTAATGATCGAGATGAAGAAGCATGTCTGTAAGTCTCTCTGGGTAAGAGTATCTGCCAAATGCCATAAATGTAAAAAAAAAAAAAAAAAAAAAAAAAAAAAAAAAAAAAAAAAAAAAAAAAAAAAAGTGTAAATATCTTTATCTGCATATAAACATATAAGCATATAAACTTCTCAAGTTACTCAAGTAAGAACCTGGAGAATTGCACAATACAATTAACACTCAGGCAAATCATTTAAATTACTGTGAAATAAGATTCCCAATAACATGATTTGATGTGTAATTTCTTACAAATGTATGTCAGTGATTATAGCACAGGTGCACATGTGCGAATACTTAAGATGACTAGACTCACAAGTACAGAATGAAATTAAAAGAAAAATGTACATTTCCATTAGAAATTACAGATTACCCAATTCTGTAATGTCTTCTTAAAGATTTGAAGACTTGAAGACATAAAGCAAAAAAGAATTAAGAAAAAAACTTCATATAAATGAAGGGCATTGTACATAGGAAATGGAAAACAAAGGTATGAACAATGGAGACAGAAGAAAAAAATCAATTTGACTGACTAATCATCCGTTAAAAACATTAAGGAAAATAATGAAAATATTTTCAATTACACATATGTTTTATGAAATAGAATATGCACAAACCTTGACAGAGGACTAGAGCCTGAAGCACCACGAGAATCTTGAAAACCTCCATTTTCAAAAAATGTGGGCGCAGACTTCACTCCTTTAAACAGAAGGCATCATGACTGAGAGAAGAAGAAGGTGAAATGTAAGGCAGAGATACCAATCTCCTCTCATATATTAGGCAAGATTGTTGCTTCCTTCCACTCACGTAAATGCCATCTGAGGACACATTAGTGTTATTATACAGTAAAAGTCTAACACAGCTACAAAGCGTAGATAACTATAAAATAAAAAGGGGGAAAGTAGCTGTATGAAAATGTGTATTTCCATAGGCTCTACCCATAAAATGGTGAAATGAGTGTTTTATTTCATTCTATAAGACAATTATATTGGTAACTTTAAAATGAACTATTAAAACTATTTTCTTAAAATAGTCATCCAAAGACAGGTAAGAGATGTTGAGTGCCTTCCTGTTAAAACTTGCTAAACCTTTACAACTTGTGCTAGAATGTATATGAAGGATTTGTCGTAACACAGGCACAATACGAGGTCACATATTCCAGGTATAATGGTGATTTTAATGGTCAATTTCAAATTTTTGGATTTTTTTTTCTCAGTAACTTTCATACCTCCTATATATATATATATATATATATATATATATATATATATATATATATATATATATATATATATATATATATATATATATATATATATATATATTTTTTTTTTTTTTTTTTGTACTGAGCATCCTGCAGAAGCAGCCGCAGTTCT
Organism: Pangasius djambal; assembly: GCA_022985145.1. NCBI lineage: Eukaryota > Metazoa > Chordata > Actinopteri > Siluriformes > Pangasiidae > Pangasius > Pangasius djambal. The sequence goes on from CM040997.1 coordinate 7,231,447, forward strand.
TCTGGAGACTTTGACTGTCGCACTTTCTTCTTGTTTTTGCAGCGAAACCCAGCAGCCTTCATTCTGTTTTTTTTGTCTGAAAAGTGTCTCTTATGCAATCTGCTGCTTTCTTTACTGACATACAAACATTTCTCTGTAACATTTAATTTTGTGCTGGAAAACTAATGTTTGGAAATCTAACATGTTTTTGTACTGAATCAATAATGTAGAAGTCATAAAATAAAAATCTATAACAAAGTTTGTACTAAAAAAAAAATAGGGTGCCTAAGACTTTTGCACAGTACTGTGTGTGTGTGTGTGTGTGTGTGTGTGTGTGTGTGTGTGTGAGTGTGTATATGTGTGTGTGAGGTGAGTTTTTTTCTTGCCAATTATTAATATAATTTATGCTTAGACTTCTTCACCTCCATTAATATCCCATATGCATTATATTCAGTGTAGTTCATTATAGG
>CM040997.1:7233242-7318836 GCA_022985145.1 Pangasius djambal
AGAGGGACAGCTCATGTTGGACGTTTGGGGGACAAAGTTAGGGAGGCCAGATTAAGATGGTTTGGACATGTTCAGAGGAGGGAGAGTGAGTATATTGGTAGGAGAATGTTGGACATGGAGCTGCCAGGCAGGAGGAGAAGAGGAAGGCCAAAGAGGAGGTATATGGAGGTAATAAATGAGGATATGAAGCTAGTGGGTGGAAGTGTTGAGGATGCAGAAGATAGGGATAGGTGGAGAGTGATGATTCGCTGTGGCGACCCCTGAAGGGAAAAGCCGAAAGGAGAAGAAGATTTCACTACATTAATACCTCACATATTACGTATATCATGTATGTGACAAATAAAGAACCTTGAACCTATTATTATTATTATTATTATTATTATTATTATTAATAGTAGTGATAGTAGTAGAAGTAGTAGAAGTACTAGAAGTACTAGAAGAAGTAGTAGTTCATCTTCAGTAAACACTTTATCCTGACCACAGTCATTCACACTTCAGAGCAGCATTGGGAGAACACACAAAACTACAAATAGACAACAGCCCAAGCTCAAGATGCCAATGCTACCCACTGAGCCACCACGTTGAGATTACACCTAACAGTAGTAGTAATAGTAGTCGTAGTAGTAGCAGTGGCGGCTTGTTCATAGGGGCCGACTGGGCCCATCATATATCAGCCCTTCAACAAATGTTAATCCTCAAATCCTTAAGTCCTCATTCACAACTCCATACCTTTTCAGTTCTGTTGAAATACAGTCTGACAGTCATTTTCAGCCCCTGAAAATATAGGTACTTCGCTTAAAATGGCTGTAATTCCTAAATGGTAAATGCCATATTTTTGTGGAACCTTAAAATAAAGCTGAAAGTCTACACTTCGATCACATCACATTGTTTTATTTCAAATTCATTGTGGTGGTGTATAAAGACAAAATCACAAAAACTCTGTCACTGTCCAAATATTTCCAGACTTGACTGTATATATCTTATACATACAGTAAATTAAAAGCAGTCAAGGCTTTATTTTTAGAAAACCACCTTGTCAACCAATAAAAAACATAATTCATACTATATTCTGTTAGCATACTATCAAAAGCAAGAAAACTAGCCACTCTGAATAATTGCTTGTAGAAAAATGAAGCTGTCAGATTGCTACATGGAGAATGTGTTATTCAGCGATCTCTAAAACTTCTGAACATCCCAAGCATTCAGAAGTAGCACTTTAGCTAAGGTTTTAGCTTATATTAGAAACAATTTACAATGTACATTAAATGGCCAACTACTGGCAAAATTCCATCAAGAAAGTTAAAGTTATTAAAAATATGTACTAATTCCTCTAATAATAGCTGCTTACTTACCGAAAAGGTTGAGCTGAAGTACTTACAGCTGTAGTCTTTAATTTATTTGTCATCACTCTCACAGCAAATGTCCTGCTTCCTCTTTTCCTGCTCTAGTTTCTTCTTTTTCTTCTAACTTCCTAATAAGCACATTCTTTTTTTGCCACCATACTCCCACTTCCCTATAAACTATGGAGGTGAACATTATGAGTATTCTGTATGCTACTTTATTTCTAAACCAAATTGGTGTGATGGATTGTGGGATTTCAGGGGTGTGCTATAATGCCAGAAAGCCTAGTGTAACGTCACTGCACCCGATACACCTGTACTAAGACCACAGCCACTAAAATACCACGACAGACCATGTCAGTGTCACTGATGAGGATGGTGTCCCAAGACAAATAATATCGGGTCAGTGGTGGACACAGTAAAGGGGAGCTGATCAGAATCAGAATCATTTTATTCACCGTATACATTTACATGCGTTAGGAACATTTCTTGGCGTTTGGTCACAACACAGTACATTCAACATACACATCTCAGTACATCTCAGACAACACAACACCTTTACCATCCTAATATATAACAAATATTGCAATACAAATAATTTACATTACAGTGGAGGTGGAAAGAGCAGCTGGATGCAGTTCAGGGTGCATTAATTACCATTTGTGTGCCACTGATATTACATTTAGAGATATGTATGTAAAGTAAAGGTAAAAGACATTTAAATATGGGTAAAGTGTCCTTAAATTCTTAATAAACCATATGTAATTAGACAACAGCAATTTTGCCTGACTGAGCCTACTTTACCTACAATTAACCTTGAAGTATAATCATATAAATACTTTTAAATCTTAATTTCAAATTAATGTGTATGTCTATTTAGCATTTCATGCTTAAAACCTCGAGTCATCCATTAAAGGTTATGAATAATGAATATTTTAGTGCCCCACAACATTCACTCAACAACATTATCAGGGAGCGGAATCGTTTTCCTGATGGTAGTTTTTGGAAAAGGTCATTCGTGGGGTGGGAGGTGTCACTGATGATTTTCTTCTTGCTCGCCACAGTGTTCTGGAGATGTACAGGTCTTCAAGTGATGACAGCCTGCAGCCGACGAATTTCTCAGCAGAAAGCGTAACTGCATGAAAGGTATACTTAATAAAATGGCAAAAGGGTGATGTCATAACTGGGGTACCATTTGTGTCCCACTGATATTACATTTAGAAATATGTATGTAAAGTAAAGGTAAAAGACATTTAAATATAGGTAAAGTGTCCTTAAATTATTAATAATCCATATGTAGTTAGGCTGACCGAGCCTACTGTAACTACACTTAACCTTGAAGAATAATCATATAAATACTTTTAAATCTTAATTTCACATTAATGTGTAACTCTGTTTAGCATTTCATGCTTAAAACCTCGAGTCATCCATTAAAGGTTATGAATAATGAATATTTTAGTGCCCCACAACATTCACTCAAGCCTGTTACCTGAACACATATTGTGGAATATTCCACAAGGCACGTGTTCAACAGGAAGTTACATCATCTGAATTTCCTGAAGATCCTGAGAAGAACATTATGGTCATTCTTTTTCTTTATTTTCAATGTTCTGATATTGACTGACAAAGTCACTTTGAAAGTACAGCCCTGTTACCTAAATTATAGCTGAAAACAAATTATTAATTAAAAAATGTATTTTAAGTAGATTGTTAGAACGTTCTCATGCCCTCGTGTCCTCATGCTATTAGCATGGATGCTAGTTAACCACATTTTGTGTATTTGCTAATTCTACGCTAAAACACTCAACCCTGTTCATTTCAACCGTTTACAAGGATTTAAGAGCAAAATGCAGTCATTTTCAGTAAAGAAACCTTGTTAAAAATAAGACAACGCTGCCAATAGGTTGGTCAAGCATGATTTATGTCAACAAATTCGACATTAGGCTGAAAAATCTTTATTTTTCTTACATTTCTACACGTTTTCCTCTGCTAGTCTCTTCCGCGTGGAGCTCGAACGAGTCCAGTGAGTTTGTTTACATTCCCAGCAAAACGCACGTGGCCACAGAAACTCGCTTTATCATTGGTTAATATCGATCTAAGACGCTCCCCCAGTCTCCAGTCACTGGCTTGTGCAGGTAAAAACCCGCCCACTTGTTGCCTGTTCACGGATTGGTCAGTATGACTTTAACTCCTCCCCTAATACGGAAGTATAAACGACAACTTTTTAGCAATGCATAGATAAATAGCTACGTTTTTATTATTTTAAATTAAGAGGTAAATGTGTAAAGTTGCAGTTTCAGGATGTAGTTGTTTTAATTGGAGCGGAAGTCAAAAATATAATTTAAAAAAATAATAATAAAAACACTTTCGCTTTGTTTAAAGGTTTACCGCGGGAAAATCATATCAGTGTTTTGTAACTGATGTTATAATTAACCAGAAGTGTTTAAATGAGAGCAAGTTACCGCTTAATGCATGATATGAACTTGTTATTCGTGTTTATAACGCTCAGATGTGTGTGTAGGCCTGCTAAAATGTAAATATAAACGCGGGACAACACATGCGCAATGGAGACGCACTGACTCCCCGTATATAAAGTGTTGGCGCCGGCGCGAGATGTTCACTCCACTTCAAACTGCGCCAAAAGGTAGGATCAGGAAGTCTGCTTCTGCACCATCTGCATTATTATTCTCCATCGAGCTAATGCTTAATATCATCCTATTTCTGTCATATACCTGTAAATGTGTGTTAGCCGACAATGCAAAGCGATTTGTGTCAGTAATTTGTATTAATAAGGCGCCTGATGTGCTCCTTCAGCTGGCTAATCTAGCTACTAAGCTAACCTGCTACAACTTATTACCACTCTCAGTGTTTTTAATGCACAAAATGCAAAAATAAAAGCGTGCATGCCTTTTTAAAAAATAAGAAGAATGTTAGCTGAGCCTGGAGAGGTTGGGTTGAGGGTTAATGGTGGAAGTATTACTGCAGTTAACCCCTGCTGAAGATTTGGAGGGATGATAGGATAGGATAGGATAGGATATGAATCATGGGGAATAAATACTTAAATAAGATCAAAGTGTTGCCTGCATATTTGAATGTATTTTGGAGCCAGATTTTGGATGTGCTATTGGTGCTATTGCTAAATGGAGCATATCTGTGGTGCAGATGTGTTTTTACTGGGGATAAACAGGTTCCTGTGGTTGCTAATGTCCGCCGCTTTATGTGCGCCACCCGGCTTCATTTTGGCGCGTACCGACTGTCGGGAGCTGCAGCTAAACTACTAAACTGTTTCTCTTTCTCACGCCAAACTGGCCACAAAACATGACCAAGATGCTGACATATTGCACAACTAAACACTACTGTAGGTTATAGCAGTCCAGCTGCTTCTGAAGTGTGAATATTAAGCTGAAATGGCGCGGTGTGTTTGCTATTGTTCCCAGCGGCTAACTTAATTTCACACACAGCTAATGAACTTGCGTAGTTTGATTAGCATTTGATAGCATTAATGTTTGTTTGACTCTTTCAGAAAACCCGGAATATACAGCATTACAACCCAATATACAGCATAATGACCAGAAGAAGGTAAGAAAAGACTTGGAAAATGTTTAATACTGTTTGTGAACAGTTGATAAGCTATGTGTTTCTCTCCACCCTTCTGCTTTCAGTGGACGCCTTCAAGCTAAAACTGAAAATGCAGTCATCCATACAGACAAGACAGCAAAACTCAAGAAGGAGGTTTGTACACTGCTCAGTTCTTGCCTGAGTTATAGTGAACTGAATCACTGCTTGTTGGTCTTAACCAGTGTCTTCATGTTTACAGCAGTGCAACAGGAAGAAAGCCCTGACCAAAAAGCTAAATAGTGAACCTCAGGTATGTTGCTGTGAAAACATGCTGAATAAATCTTAGGATCAGTGACAGGGTTGCCATGTCCCAGCAACATTTCCAGAAAAAGAAAGGAGAAAAAAAAGGCCCAAAACTAGCCCTGAAAATGGTGGTGGTGTATGACAGAACTGTAAATAGTTCAAGTGGTCAAGGAAAAAAAACACAAGTAACTTTTTTTTTTTTTAATAAAGGCACTTTTGCATCGCACCTCCAGGGTTGGGGGTTCAATCCGCGCCTCCACCCTGTGTGCATGGCGTTTGCATGTTCTCCTTGTACTTCAAAGGTTTCCTCCGGGTATTCAGGTATCCTCTGCAGGCCAAAGATATGCCCTGTAGGCTGATTGGCGTCTCTAAATTGTCCATTGTGTGTGTGTGTGTGTGTGATTGTGTCTTGTGATGGGTTGGCACCCCGTCCAGAGTGTCCCCCGCCTTGTGCCCTGAGTCCCCTGGGATAGGCTCCAGGCTCCCCCATGACCCTGTGTAGGATACACGGTGGAATATCCTTCTTTTCTCTCGCGTCCTCTTGATGTCCCATCTTTCTTTATTTAAAACTATGTACAGTCTTCGATTCTCATTTCAGACTAACGTGCTTTCCTTAACATGACAATGTAGCTATCTTCTACCTACGCTAAACACATTCCGACCCGAATCACTAATATCTCTATAGTTCTCAATATAAAATGTTTCTGTACATTTTTATATATATATATATATATACACACATACATACATATACATATACTCTGTCTTCACTTATACTTTGCATGCACAGGCAATGGAAAACAGAATTTCAATTCTGTTATTTGCTTTAAAATAAGATCTTGGCAGCTGCAGACTATTTGTTGGTGGAAAAACTGACTAGCTTTTTCCACCAACAACCCTGTCCAAAATTATCCCAGTTTGGCATAAAACCACAACCATGATCAGTGTTGATAAGTGTTGCAAACAGTTTGTTCTATTTTCTTTTCCATCTGCTTCATATTTTCTACATTTTGATCATTATTCTAATGGATATCTTCATCATTTTAGAACCTATGGGCTCAAGAGGGAACGTGCCAAGCTGAAGTCTTAATTGAAACCCCTATGGATGGGCTTCAGGATGCATTTGACCAGCCAGGCTTGTCCCAAAGTTCTAGACCATCTCCTCTGCCCCGACTCAGGTCAGTTTGAACACTACATCTTGGTTTGGATCACCTGTGGCCTGTCAATAAATTGTTTATCAGAGCAACATCTGTGAAATTATTGGGGAAAAAAATAAAATAACTTTGGACTTAAGTGATGTGACGATGTCGAAACAGATCTATCTGAAACAAATACAGCCGCATGTGTGCAGACAAATTGTCTTCATCGTTGTCTATGAATAAAGCAGTTCGAAGAATGGACATTAGGTGGAATTTGCAAGAGTACACTCGAGAATGACTTGTACTTCCAACCAGCCGAAAAGTAATGCAAAACATTACGGCTGAAAAATCTGTTATTTATGCTGAAGAAGCTACTTTAGCATTTATTTGATAAAAGTAGTGTAGTGTATAAAGAAATCTGATTATTGACCAGCTCATGGAGACCCAAAGTTTCCCCAATATTAGATTACATAAGTGCTTGTAAATGTGCTTATTAACTTGTAGCCTTTTTTTTTTCTTCTTCTTTTTATCTAAACAGACTTGTTGTTACTACTGCTTGCTTATTAATTGCAGTTTGATGATATTTACAAAGTCACAACAGGAGCATTGATTTATTGGTGTTGCTCTTTGAGCATTTGTTACACATATACTACCACATTCTGCTATAAATAGAGGGTGTATTATTATTATTATTATTATTATTATTATTATTTTTTTTTTTTCCATCATTAATCTCAACCTTATCAGCCTCGTCGTTGTTTATTGCTCCTAATGTGAGTCCTTTGTGGGCTAGTAAATCAGCATGAAGAATTAAACCAGTTGTGGTTTAAAGATCTGGTCAATAAAAACACATCATCTTTAATGTTGTACTTTGTGTGTGTTAACAATATTTCTTTTTTCTTGCTTTTGCTCTTGTAGCTGGGGGAGTTCAGAGGACGTATGGGTTAAGATGTTGAGTAAGGAGATCAAGTATAAGCACAGTAACACCTGTTTGGAGAGGCATCCGAGACTCCAGCCCAAGATGAGAGCCGTTCTCCTCGACTGGCTCATGGAGGTAAACATGCTATAAATATCTCAATTTTATTACAGCATTGATAATCCTTCAGTATCCATTGGCAGGTCCAGACTTGTGTTCCTCACTCTCATAACTATCTACCTTTCCTCTTTAGTTTAACTCTATTGGCTGAATTAAGCTGATTTTACACTAGGCATTTTTGCTAGTGTGCTGCCCAGAGTGCCTTTTATGGCAATATGGGAGAAAAAAGACTGAAATGCAACCCACACACTGTGAACATAACGCTGTCGCTGCTAGTTAGCCATCTCATCTATCTAGTTTTACTGATTTAGACTTTAGACTTTAGATTTCTCAGTATTTACCAGCACTCTGTCCTCCCATGTTGCTGTTGGGTTTTCATTTACCTGTGTGATTAAACAAAGAAGAAAACTCTGTGCTTTTCTGAAAAGAAAGAAAGAGTGAGTGTGAAAGCATCTTAATATGCTTTAGAGTGAATTACTGAATGATAGGCTGTGACTTTAGTGGATTTAATGCAATTAACAAGCTTTAGAGGAATATACACTATCGACGTGTTTCCCAGTCCTGGTCCATCACTCTGTTTATTTGGTTGTTTTCTCTGCTAATCGAAACAGTCAGCTTCTTAACAAGCACACTCTGAGTCTGTTCGAGGTTTGTTAGAGCAGATAACCACTAAAATGCAGGGCTACTTTGAGACAAGGGAGGGTTTGGGCCTACTGTGGCGTCCCAGTTACCATAAAATTAAAACACTCAGTTGATAGGATGTTACCCCAATATTGACACCGTCCACCTTCTCCTCATTTGTGTGGTTGTTTTTGTAAATGTTCAATAAAAATGAACTTGAATGGCTTTATGAGAATGGCATTACTGTTGTGCACTGTGCTTTGCAAACCCAGAAAAATCACACACAATGGGATCCAATTTTGCCTCCCTTTAGGTATGCGAGGCTTATCTGCTTCACAGACAGACGTTCTACCTGGCACAGGACTTCTTTGACAGATTCATGCTCACCCAAGACGACATGGAAAAGGAGCGGCTGCAGCTCATTGGCATCACTGCTCTCTTCATCGCCTCAAAAATCGAGGTAAAGGCCCAGCTGGACGATAAGTAACTTTTTTTAAAAGCTCTGGTGCTCACTGTTTCAATCTAAATGATGCGTTTTCATTCAGGAAATTTATCCACCCAAACTCACCGAGTTGGCCTACGTCACAGACGGCGCATGTCTTGAAGAGGAGATCCTACAAATGGAGCTTATTATGTTAAAAGTATGTATGATGGCCTTATTCATGTCCATCAGTTTACACATACCTGCATTATGTACTCAATGTAATCAATGCAGCTATAGATGTCTTACATTTACACACAAAGCACACAGTGCAGAGACAGTATTAACATGTTCTTCCGCTGAGGAATAACATTTTATGTGGAAGATAATGTCTTGTTGAATTTATACATGTTCATGTGTTGAACAGGCATTAAACTGGGACCTGTGTCCTGAAACTGTTGTTTCGTGGATGAAGCTTTACATACAGATGGCCTCAGTGTATGATTTCACTAATCTGCTGGTGCCACAGTTTTCTCAAGAGACGTACATACAGATTACACAGGTATAAACACGGATCATTTTGACGACTGTGCTTTATTTATTTATTTCCTATACATTTGTATACGTGTGGTGGTCTGGGAAAACCCTTCGGATGTCGCTGTATCTAAACTGTTGCAAATATGTTTCACCTAAATGACCTTGTGTAGGCAATCCTCTTCGAAGATCATGTCGGGTAAGGAGCCAGTTTAGCCACACAGTGCCTGTCAGGTTTATCAATCAATTCACTTTGTAATCAGAAAACATCTGTCAAGTGTCTGTGATGCTCCTGTGCCACTGTTAAATCTCTTAATCTCCCTTTTCACTTTTGAGGGAATTTAAAATGCTAGTCGTTGACTTGTGATTGAGGTCCATGCAAAAGAGAGACATGTTTCAGTCCAAGAAAGAACTATATATAGTAGAAAATGTCTTTCACTATGTGAAGGGTTTTCCCAGGCTGCCACACACACACCATACACATCTGTATCCCTTTACGGAGTTCTCAGACATTTTGCTTTTCTCTCAGCTTTTAGATTTGTGCATCCTAGATATCAACTCGCTGGAATTTAAATACGGAGTGCTGGCTGCAGCTGCCTTTTGCCACTTTATATCTTTTGAAGTTGTCCAAAAAGTATCAGGTGAGTAAGAAAAACTTCAGAATTTCAAATACATTTTCCGGTGGTTTTTTTTTTATTTTTTATTTTTTATAAATATTAGTGGAATTTCTAGAGTTTGCAAAATAGTAGCTTAGGTGGTACTGAAAGTATATCAGAGTCCAGGGATTTTCCTGTGTCCCCCACAACTTTTTTGAAACCATAGTCCGTTAAAAAAGACAGAAACTGATGCAAACGCTTTCTAAAAATATCACTCAAGTCATACTTTCTCATTACGGTTTCTGTAGTAAAATATCTCCTGCATTCGGATCGGACTTCCTTTCCTGTGTTTCATGTTTGCGTCACACAGCAGTACGCTCACATTAGCTTATACTGAAGTTTATTTATAGAAAACTATGATTACATGGTTGTAAAGTGAGGCTTTATACCAACTTTATTTACCTCCTTTGCTTCCTGTGGCAGGTTTGACCTGGGAGGCAGTAGAGAGCTGTGTGAACTGGATGGCTCCTTTCGTAGAGACCATGATGGGTTACGAGAGCGCTAAGCTTAAAAATTTTGCTAAAGTCTCTTCTGAGGACCGACACAACATTCAGACCCACATCAACTACCTCTCCATGCTGGTGAGCTACAGCACAGATGTAACAGAAGCTTTTTCATTCTGCTTCTGTTCTGTAAGAAATGTGAAACTGATGATTTATTTAATAAGGAATAAAAGTATCATTTAAAACTCAAGTCCTTGTCAAACAAAGAACATGGTATTTGACACTAGGGCTTGGCAATATGACAAATCATAATTCTCAAAGATATTTCTATAATACATATGTATTACAATATATAGGTTTCAGTAGTGTTGCTTTTATAAATGGGGGAAAAAAACTCATACTTGATGTCTAGAGAATTTTTTTTATATAAAATATATAGAAAACATAAATATGTAACATTGAAAAGGAGAATAAAATTAACATTTTATAATTTTAAAGCTTAAGTACAAAGTTAGCATGAAATCGGCTGCTTCTAGTCAGTTTGTAATTATTAAAAATAATTTTTAAAAAATTATTAAAAATATCATGATATACAGTATCTCAGGAAAGTGTATTGTGAAAATTTATCATGATCTCTGTATTATATCGGCATATCACCCAGCTCATATGACACGACTGCAAAACTTATTCTACCAATTAACCACGTGTTTTGTTGATTTACAGCATGAAGCGCAGCAAAAACGCACTATTCCCACAAATGGCATTTTCCCCCCTACACCACCGAGCAGCACCGAGAAATCCAGCACACACTGAGCGATCAGTGCTGCAATCTCTTCCCTAAAGCTAAAAGCTACAAGCTACTGTGCCCGGCTGAAACAGTCTTCACTGGAGTGGGGAGATTAATATATTGTATAAGGTATGTGAATAGGAAGGTTGACAAACTTCCATGAACTGCATTCCATTTCACCCCAAAACAGAAAAAGAAAAATTCACTAAGATGTAAGCAAAGCACATCCTCAGGGATTTTATTTGTATCACTGTTAGAGGACAGTTTGTAAATAAATGTTTGATTACTTAAGAAGCTTAACTTTCAGAATATTTGAAAACAATGTGACCCTGGAAGATTTAATGATTCTAAATCTTGTCCATTACAGCCATTTATATCCACATATAATGTGCAATATATTCCATGCTATGTAACTACTAAAATGAACTGTACTGGGACTGTAAAAGGACCAAGTTACCAATGTCTTAAAATATTATGTAGAATTTTTTAATTTTGCCATCTGAACACCTGTGAGCCTGATTTTTATTATTATTTTGTAAAATATGTGCAGTATTCGATGAACTTGTACAGAATTAACCTATTTCAGCATTGCTAAAGCTATTGAAAATTATTTATGATTGTTACCCCAAAGTCCAAATTTGGCAACTGAAGGTTTGAGATCAGTTAAACAGCAGCCATTAACACAATGTTCTTAATGTAGTGATAGTCAGGGTGTTCCTCTGTGCTGTTGAGTTTAGCTTTATAAAGTTACACGTAATTGTTTTTTGTTTTTAAATAAGTGTGAATATGGATATATTTTGATCATAGATCAATAGTGTATATTTGTAAAAGAAATCTACAGAAGAAAATACTGGAGTTACTGAATGTATTTATTTTGTTTGGTTTTTTTTTTTGAAAAAAAATGTACATAATTTTTTGCTGTGAATTTATTTTAAAAGTAAAGTTTTGCCATGGCTTGAAGGAATTTCTTCTTTCTCTTCTGAGCAGCGAGCTGCAAAACTTCCTCTGGGTTACTGGAGTTGAGCTCTGTCTGGCCGATAGCCTTGATCTGTTCAAATCCGAGCTTAATATCAGTCAAATCTGTTTAACTCGTGCTCAAACCAGCTTGATATCTTCATAACATGTATTAGGACATTTTTGCTTTATAATTTACAAAAACGTAAGTATTTCATGCAAAAAAAAAAGGGGGGGGGGGGGAGGAAATGAAAATTGCTATAAAATTAGTTTTTGACATCAAGTCTTCTGTATAATAAAGAATGTAAAATAGCCAGATTTAATAAATAGCCCCATTGTACAGTGCACATTGGTGAAATTTGTTATACGATACTCACAGCAACTTGTCTTTTTTCAATCTCACCACGTTTTTGATGAATATCTGTGATGTTGGAGAGTTAAGACTAAAGTAATTAATCAATCGTGCAATCAATCAAAAATGCCTTGGTTTTACTGTTTTTGTGAGGAAGCTGACTTTCTGTATTACTATAGCTAATTGATATACTTTTTTTTTTTTTTTTTTTTTTTTTTTTTAAAAAAAAAAAAAAAAAAAAAAAAAAAAAAAAAAAAAAAAACTTAAATCTCAGACATTTGTTCCTCACAAAACAATTACACACAGACACACAAGTTTCTGTAAGGATACAGGTCAAATACTCCAGAATGGTTACGTCCCAGATGTAATCGTAAAACGAATCCATGGAATCATGGCTTAATTAAAAAAAAAAAGAAAGAATAATCATATTATCCATATACATGGACTGTATACTGTATGAATAGTATAATAATACAAAACGAATCTTTGCCTTTATACCTGTTCTGCTCCTGGAGAGCTTTAAAGGCAGTCATGTAGTCGACTTCCCTCAGAAACTGGCAGAGAACAGCGACCTACAGAACCAGCTGTGCCGTTACATCCATGTGTCCCGTTTTTAAAAATCTTTAACTGAGAACCACTGAGTGTGGTACCTTACCTGAGTATGGCAGTTTAACAAAGAGCAACACTTTATCATTCTCTTCAGAACCTGTCAAAACAGAGTGTAAAAAAAGTGTCATTTGTAAAAATGAATGATTAACAGCAGTAACTATAAGAGCAGCTCTGACAGTGACGTCGGCTGCAAGGTAAAGCCCAGGTTTATATTAATGTGCTCATTGTAATACAATATCGCCACAACCACCAGTTCCAGGAGCCAAGGAAGCACAATTGGTCGTGCGCTTTGGGTGGGAGGAATACTAATCTATCAATCAATCACAGCAACGTTTGCCAATCGTGGGCATCTGTGAGCTCAGGTATGCTGAAGAGGGTGGACAGCGCTTTCCTCCGAGTGTGTTATGTTGCCCTGTGATACAGCATGCGTGGCAGTTCAAAACGATGTGGTTGGTTGGCTTCGCGTGTCTCAGAGGAAGCACCTCTTAGCCGGTTGGTAGCTGTTGTATGACTGGGGAGAAGTGGCAGGGGGGTGGGAATTGGCAGGTCACCAAATTTGCGAGAAAAATGGGGGAGGGGAGTAATCTGCAATTTACTGGCTTAAGAGGAATTAAACATTTCGAGACATGCTGTTACAGGAAAATAATCAACTTCAGGTGGTAAAAGTAACCCCGCATTACACAGGGCACAATCACACCCCTCAGCACTGATTATTTTCCTATAGAAGCACACCATGTTGTGTTTCATACATTACATAATCTGATGAAGTGCTTCACATCAAAGGCCCCTGCTTGAAACCAGGCTAAGCAACTTGGATTCAGTGTGAAATGCTAAACTGTAATAAGTAAGCAGTAAGTAACAGAGGTTTTGTCTGGTTGTACCTGGTCAGTGTAGACGTCAGGAGGGACAGGTTTGGTGAAGAAATCTGAGCACACGGTACCTGCCTGTAGGTAGTAGTGCACGGCAGCAGAGTACTGGTTCGTCACTGCTCAGAGAACAAAATAGATATTAGTGTTATAGAAATATATAAACTGCTGTCTTTTCCAGTGCATAGAGGTCTTTTGCATAGAAATACTCCAGTATTCTTGTAATAATTGGGCCTAATCCACATTAACAGGTAAACATGTAAACAAATATCTTCTCATTCATTTCGCCTTTCCATTCACTCTAGAACCAAAAACGCATCGTTTTAAATCAGCTGTTCAGAGTAGATAAATCTGGGAAAATTTGTTTCTGCATTGAATTGTGGGTAAGTGAAAACAACTTTTGATTAAGTTGATGTATGACTGTAATGCGAGCTCCACAATTCCGATGCTGTTTTCTATATTAAGTATTTTAATTTCACGTCTGAATGCTTTGTATAGTACACAAGCAATGATGTGCCGTACCTGATATCAAATATCGTTTATTTGATAGAGTGGAATAGTTGGACTTGTTACGGTATATACATACATTTTAAACACTTTTTAAACTTCCATTATAAATGCTTAGATAAAACAGCTTCTCCTGGTACTTGCACAGTGGACAGCTATGAAATTAAAAACATTAGAGTACTACTTTCAGTGCCATTAACAGCTAGGACCATAAATAAGACCATCTAAAGTCTTCAGACCCGATTTTTGCAACAAAAAAAAATATTGTAAAACATTTCAATTCTGTTATATAAATGGAGTCAGTAGAATTTAATATATTTAGCATTTATCTTAAATGAAAAAAAAAAAAAAAAAAAAATAGACAGTTTGAAAACCACTGCGGGGGGAGGTGAAGAGGGCTGAGATCCCCAACTTTTTTTTTTTTTTAAATACAGTGACACTTGCCAAAGTATATGTCGGCTTGGGTGATGAGCCAGGACTGGTTGTTGGGGTTGAGGGTGAGAGCGTAGGTTACGAGCTCCTTCACTGTTACTGCTACAGCCTCCACATCAACAGACTGTATACTGGGAGATATGCATCACATCATCATCATCATCATCATCATCAACCATTCAACAAAAATAAAGGAATAGCCGAGGCTGCACTTTCATTCGTCTTTTTCAACATTAACTAGAATACACTGTCTTAACTGCACCTATTGCTCTTCCACATATCTTCATCATGCATATCTCTTTTCAAACATATAGAACAAGCCAGCAGGAGCGTGACTCTTACTTTGCCAGGGAGGAAGGCCATATGGACAGATGTTCTGCAGTCACTTCATTCACAATGTCATCCTAAAAAAAAAAAAAAAAGGAGTCGAATACAATAGGCTTAGAGCTTAAATCTAGGTAACCTAGTCATGTGTATTAGATCTGAAGATGAAGAAATAAGAAAATGCCGATGATTTGCTTATACATACCCTTACGATACTATGCAGTCTCACAAATAAAGAGATGAGTGTGGTCAGCACCAAAGGCTCCTGGAGAAAATCTTGATAATTAGTGGTGGTATATCTTAAAAATAAAACTAATTTGAGAATGTTAAGATACTTTATCAACATATATACATGCAAAAGCTTCACCAACTCACCCGCAGTTTTTTGACAAATGTGACAAATTTACTCCTGAGAACAAGCAAGAGACAGAGAGAGCAAAACAGAAACATTCAGCATTATTTCTAAACAGGACATTTTCACCAACATGTCTTCACCCTATGTACTTACATAGAATAGAATAGATCATTTTCTGCATTTTAAAGTACTTCAGAACTATTCTTCAGATCTTGCCAGGAAAGCCACTGCTCTGAGTACTTCATAATATATCGTTCCTAACTTTATTAGGAACACCAGTAATGCACTTATCCAATCAGGCAATCATGTGACAGCAGTGCACAGATCAAGAGCTTCAGTTAATGTTCACATCAAACACCAGAATGGGGAAAAATGTGATCCCCTTACAACTCTTTACAACTGTGGTGAGCAGAAAAGCATCTCAGAATGCACAACACGCAGAACCTTAAGGTAGATGGTCTACAGATCTGAGGCTACAGTGGGCACAGGCTTACCGAAACCACAACAGAAAGGCGTTCACCCTATTGAACAGGAGATTGGAGTAGAAATAACCTAAAAGTTTTACCAGGCAAACATCTAATTTATTAATTATACATGCACAGTCTCAGGCTTAATTAAGGCATCTTCATTTTAGCAGAGCACATACCGAACCAGGCCATGCTGACTGCGTGTCTCACCTGGGCAGGATGCCGAGTGAGGAATCTCTCTGTTTGATGAGGCTGACTCGGCCGTCACTGGTCCGCTTATGCTGGCTGGACACGCTGCAGATCTGCACCACCACCTCCCACAGTTCTTTAGCTGTGCGCCGACTCTCTTTAGGACCAGGGAGCTCCTTACAGGTGGACGCCAGGAGCTGCCCCAGCTAAACACACAAGCGAAATGATCAAATGAGACAAAAATACAATGACCAATCCAGAAATACTATGCTTAAAACATAACATTGACAAAATGAGCAATCATATTAGATATTAGATCTGACTAATGTTTAATTTTGCCAGGTAGTGTTAAAAGGGTCTTAAAATAAAATATTAAAAGCAAAAATCTACTCCTTTCCCTCCAAATAACTAAGCAGATGCATAGCACAGATATATCCTCACCTTAATATATGGGTTGTTGTTCACCAATGACTGAGGCACCTGTAATGTGAGATATTCGTTCTCTCTCCAGTTTAACATGAAGGCCACACACTCTTCCCCAATGACCTGCCTGAGTGGAATATCTGAAATTTATCAAAATTAGGAAATTCACATCACATACATCAGATAAATAATATGACTAACTAATATGAACCTATGAAATCATTCAGTGAAGTTAGATAAATGATAAGATGTGAGGGTCCAAGTGTGGAGAAACGTGCTTCTCTTACCGTGGATCCTCATCTCGAGGTAGCCTCGGACCCTGCTCACCAGGTCTGGAGGGGGTCTTTCCACCCCACCCTCGGCCTCATGTGCTCGCACCTCCAGCAGCAACATCTCGTTCAACATGACCTGCCGCAGCTTCGGCGAGAATTCGGTCACCAGCTCCAGGCAAGCCGAGAAAAGCTGTCGCGCATGAACAAAGTCCTGCAACAAGTGCGTTCTTCATGTAACAATGCAATCAGACTCATAATTACATTTTCTGAAAACATGCTTTTAAAAACTGAGATTAGAGATCAGCCCGCTTCTCTAAACTCTCAGATTAAAATACAAGAGTTTTAGATAAAGTCTAGAACAAAAAAAAAAAGTATACTAATGACACACTGATAAAGTACAGACCTTTATATTGACACAGTGAAGACCTTTTGCCATAAGAATATACAAGAGGTCCCGCGTGAGGTTATCCTTAATGGCGAGGATGACGTTTATGTAGTCTGCAGGAACTTCCCACTAGAGGCACAGCAAACAGCACAAACAGGGCAGCACTTATTTACTCATTTACTTACAATGTCTGGCATAGGCTAGGCGAATAACTAAATAAAAGTGTGTTCCAATAACAAATATAGTCTGATGATAAAATGTTATGTATCAGTGACTTTAGTAACTGATCATTTTCACTGTAAATAAGCACTTAAAAGTGCACTACACCTCAACTCAATAAAAATATCTCAATAAATAAAAACTCTGTACTCTGTGTTTTTGTACCTGTATCAGTTCCTCTCTCACAGGGTTTGAGTTTAACAGTATATTTAGACTCTGGATCATTTGTATTAGGATGAGGACATGTTTGCTTTCCTGCAAAGCTGGATATATCTTAAACAACTTTATAAGTGCAATGGCACACCCTTGTTATGCATAGCACATAAAGTTCTTAAACCTATGTCAGCCACAGTAACAACAGCTCCAGACAAAAGCAAACATATGACTGTATCTTAATAAAAATGTTGCTCTTCTGGGGTTTGTTAAGTGAATGGTCTGATGTATTTTAAGGTGAAAATGACGAACAATCGTAAACCTTCGTACTTCTGACCTTGCTATTTACTCTCCAGAAGGAGCGTTCAGCCATGCCATGAAGCTCGATGAGGATCTGTCTGATCTGACGTGCATCCAGGGAGAGAATGAGCTGCTGCTCCAGCTGACCGATATTCACACTAGCAGAGGCTACAAAGAGGTACAAAAAAAAAAAAAAGCAGACATTCATAACGTTTACAATGTTCTGTGTATACCTATTTCACTTTTCTCATCAGAACATAAACGGTATGATCAACTGTAGGCTTCAGCACCTCTAGGGTTCTAGCATACCTGGGATGTCGTAGAAAGAGGGCAGCGGCTTGGCGCTGAGGTTGACTGTAGCTGATCTTCGCCTCATCTGATCCAGCAGAGTTTTCTTTTCCTCATCTGAAAGCAGCTCCATGAAGAGCTTATGGGATGAAACCATGTAGGCCAGAGGAACATCCTCTAGCCTCTCACAAAGATTCCTATGTATAAGCATTCTTGGTCAGACCACATACACTCAGTACATTTCAGAACAACAAAACAGTTCGGATATTTAAATCTTGCACCAATCGACCCATGTGAGCATGACACAGACCCCAATAAGCACCCAGTAACAATACTCACTTAAGAAAGAGAGCCATTTTCCTTTTGGACATCTCTGAGGTATGCTCCTTATCTAATGACCTTGTACATACCTACAAAAACATGAGAAGGCTTAAACTATGAAAGCGATAAAACAATAGGTTTGCTCATGTCAGTCAGTAATCGGTTTTCTGCCCTGTACCTCCAGCAGGAAGCTGATGGTGCATTTGCTGGGTTTGAGCAGCAGCTGGTGGAAGCAGACACTGAGCACATGCCCTTCCAGAGCGTCCCTTACAGCATTACACACACACAGCTTATAGCACACCTCCTCCAGAGTCGTATCCCTGTTTACACACACACACACACACACACACACGTCATTATATTTCTTCATGTGTTTATGCGCATGTATGTGTAACAGCACTGTCACTGGAGACTCCCTTCAGAAATATTAAATAAATATCTCTTTACAAAAAGCTTCACTATAGCGATTTTTCTTTGTTTAATAACATTTTTTTAAAAATCTTATTATTATTATTTTTATTATTATTATTATGATGTGCAGTGTCTGCCATACAAGTCCCTCATAACGAGTTGTTACTATACAAACAATAACATGGAAATAAATGTTGCGATGTTATTTCCATCAAGCGGTGCATCAGGTTTTTGGTCAAGCTCTTGTACTGCCAATGAAAGCGGTGAGCACTCTGTAAAGTCTCCTCCAGCACATCCCAAAGCCTTTCACTGAGGTTAAGGTCAGGACTCCAAGGTGCCAATTCATGTGTGAAAATGATTCTTTATGCTCTCTGAACCATTCTTTCACCATTTTTAACCCTGATGAATCTTGGCAGTGTCGTCCTGGAATATGGCCATGAGACGTCTTTCTATATGGGTATTAAAGAACTAAAAAGCTACACACTTCATCTTTTAAGATTAAAAGAACTGTTGCCAAACATATAACATGCTAGAAACATTATAATCACTCTAATAATGATCCATTCATAGACTCTTATGTATTTGCCTATTAAAATCTAAACAGTGACTTTTCTTTTGGCCGGGCAGTGTATTGGAATGAGTACATTCATATAAACCTGTGATTTGCCTTGCATGTGGAAACTCAACACCTTCTGACCAATCAGAATTGGGAATTCACTGACATTTACATTTACGGCATTTGGCAGACGCCCTTATCCAGAGCGGCTTACAATAGTACTTTAAAGTCTATCAAAAATACATTCTGATATTGGCTCACTAGGTCACAAACTAGGAATACCATCAGTCCAAAACTCTGTTGGGGACGTAATAGACAAGCGCTCACACGATCCTTTTTTTTTTTTCTTTCTTTCTTCAGTAGCACTGTGGTATTAATAGGTATTTACTACAGAGCTGAAATTTATATTCACAACACTTTTCACAATTCAGAATCAGTTACCGCCACTGATGGCATGTGATCGCAGTGGATATCCGGTGTCTCACCCTTGCTGAACCTTGTGCAGCAGCTCCAGCTGAACCGAGTGTCTGAAACTGTTCGGCAGGCTGCGCATAATGTTGTCTTTGATGAAGGCTTCAATCAACGCCTGCAACAAATACATGTATAAAACAGAAATGTCTCTCTTAAAAAGCGAATAACATAGAACACTGAAAAGAAATAACTGAACTCCAACGTGGAGTGAATAAAGAATGCATGACAGATAAAGGACAATATTGCTACTGTGATGTAACATGCAAGACTGGAAGAGGGGGAAAAAACTTCCTCTTAGGAACCTGAAACGAGCCTGCAACAAGCTTCGGCTGCCATCCAAAACAACGGAATAATATCAGTGTCCTGTATTCACATTCAAGAGCCCTGTTGGTTCAGTCAACACATGCACTCAAGATAGTACAGGAGAGAAAGGGGGGAGGAAAAAAAAAAAAAATATATATATATATATATATATATATATATATATATATATATATATATATATATATATATATATATATATATATATATATATATATAAAATCAAATCCAATCTAAGTCCACATTTCAGGTCAAAATCGAACTCAGCAACAGATCTACGCATCCTGATTGGTGAACCTTGATAAATATCGGCCTATGTTGCGCTGACCAAAATGATGCTGGATCATGTGACCCTGGTGGCTGATTAAGGCATGGACAGAAATTCCCATCTGAAACATCTGAGGTAAGTTAATACAGTCAGTAATACAATAATACTCGGGTTAGAGAGCTTGTTTCTGTAAATAATAATTTAACAGTGGATAGTGAAGCCTTTTGCTATATTAGTATGTCAAAGCCAATATTGTGATAAATAATTAATAATTTATTGTGTAGCCATAGGATTAAGTGAAATTTGGTCTGCATTCATATGTCTGCTTTAGAAGAATTGAGATTATGGAGCATTTGAATTTACAATTATTCATCTGGCAGATGCTTTTTTCCCCCAGGAGGTAGGATAGTATAATCCAAGCATAGAGCTGCGTAGTTGAGGGTTAAGGGTCTTGGTCAAGGATCTATCAGTAGTTGCCTATCAGTCCTGTGATTTGGGATCACAATTTTCTGATCAATGACTCAGGACCTTAACCACTATTTCGCTACCATCTCGCACACTGTATAAGGTATGATTAAAGTGACTTATTCGTTAAATCCTCCACCTCCTGAGCACTACAGGGTGACGGCGCACTGCATACCGAAACAGAATTATTCCTGACCTGGTAGTTGTGAGTCTTGATTAAGTTGTTGATGAGGCAGTAGGGGGTGAGCTGGCTGTCGCTGGAGTCCGAAGAGCCGGTCAGCGTTCTACATGCCATCCAGTAGCCGGCCAGACGCTTCTCATCTAGATGACAGTGTAGCGGATCTGAGCTCAGCTGCAAACCCACACACGTACATTTGAGAAGAGTTATGGTGGATATCTGCTAAATTTTTTTGTGTGTGTTCATTGAAAGTTTGGAGAAAAAACTACTAATTAAAAAAAAGTGTAAGGATAAAAAGCAACCACTGGATTTCATTTAAAAATAGAATGAATATGGCGCAAGAGGAGATGTGCAAAGCTGATAAAGGCATATCCCAGAAGCCTTGCAACCGCAGTTGTAGCCAAAGTACCAAAGAGAGAGAGAGAGAAGGCACAGTGTATGAATTTCGTCTACCTTTGCCAACAGTTCTCTCGTTTTGCGGAAGTGCTCTTGAGCCTTCACATGGGCCGAAGGGTCAGAACAGCCTTGCTGGAAATAAATTGCTCCCAAGTCATAATGCACCTGCAAAATCACACAGCAAAACAACTTTCAAATGAACGACAAGAAATCAGATCAGAGCCAAGACACTGGAAAAGCCAAACATTTTCATTTCCATGAGGACATAAATGAATGCCCGGTTCTTCTCAGTCACAGATTAGCATTAAAGTGACAGGCCTTCCAGCCTGCCAGCATCACTCAGGGAGATGATTAGCAACATTAATCAATCTTCGAGTGTATATTCTACCTGACAGTGGAGCTCATCAGCACTAATCCTAAGGCCGGCGGTGGATGACTCTGTCTCTCCGTTGGCTGTACTGGCATCAGCTGCTAACAGGTCCAGTGTCCGCATAGTGTGGACGTAAAAATCTTTCTTAATGTTCAGAGCTCCCTCCAGCACTGTTATGGAGTCTGTGGCCTGCTCCTTCAGCTGTCGAACACAGCAACAAACATGAGATATATTAATGACAGGAAAGTAAGACATGCTATTTTATTCTACAACTCCACTAAGCAGTAGCAGACACTTAAGGATAAAGGTTTATAGATGTAATAGAAAGTTTATTCCCTGTCCAAGAAAATACACTGGCACGTTGGATAAAAGAATCTGCTGAATAAAGGAGTGTAAGTGTCTGTGAGAATCTATGAAGTGTTTATGTTTTACCACACTCAGTATGTTCTCAGTCAGTTCCTTCTCTTGCTGAACCAGATTCATCCTGGCAGAATAAAAATAAATATGACAAAAAG
Organism: Pangasius djambal; assembly: GCA_022985145.1. Taxonomy (NCBI): domain Eukaryota; kingdom Metazoa; phylum Chordata; class Actinopteri; order Siluriformes; family Pangasiidae; genus Pangasius; species Pangasius djambal. The sequence continues at coordinate 7,255,448 of CM040997.1, forward strand.
TTCAGATTAGGAGTAAACCATCTAATCTAGATTCACTGTCCCCAGCCACAAATAAAGCCTTGATTAAAAACTCATATTGTGTAGAGTCAAAGTAGGTTAGGTATTTGAGCCAGCTTTAACATACGTACATGTTCAGCTGATGTGGTCCAGGTTTTGCCTGTTTCTCAGGAAAGCTGCTCAGCACAATAGTACGCATGGCCCTTTTAATGAAAGGAACAGCATGTGGATTTATATATTATAAATTATAATTTCACATTCTTATACACTGTGAATATTATTGTACAGGCGTTGATATATTTAAGTGGTGCACTAGGATGAATTGATAATGCAGAGTTTGATCCAAGGCATCACATTATTCCTGAATCCTTACACACTCTTACACACTTACCAGCGGTTGTATATTAGAACTGCCATAGCAGTAGTGGGAGGTAACGTAGACAGATCCAAGTCTACATGTTTGACTCCAGGAGGGACTTTACTGACACACAGCAGCTCATTCAGTAACATGTTCAGCACAGGAATGGTCAAGCTGAAGACAGACACACGACATACTCTGTATTAAGAGAAGATGACATGACTACTTTATATATCACACTTCAGACTTGAAGCCCAGGGTCCACCAGCACGGCTGTTTTAAAACCACACATCTCTTCAATTCAGCTATAGCGAACTAAAGCTCCTAATATACGTCATATTTAGCCTTCAGTTCTAGCAATTTTACGTGACAGACGGAACTAAGGAGGTTCTGAATTACCATTTGGTGATGACATTTCAGGTTTTCAGGCAAGCGGTGAAGATACTACCAGATTCTTGTATGGTTCAATGTCTCAGCTTCGCGTTACTGTCAGTAATAAGCAATAATAATCGAGGATCAAGTAAATTTACTAGCATATGCAACATGTTCTGTATCTGCCCGGCTCATTGTAACTACTGGTACAAGTTAGCCAGTCTTCATCCGCTTAGCATGGACACACTCAGCTGCATGATGTATTGTACACTAATAATCATTATGATATTGCTATTTGCAATATTACAAAATTCCGTAATATGCAAATGATCTCAGTGATCACCCTGACCTATCTTAGATGCTTCCTTGGGTGATTTAATCACTCATAGGATTCACATGATCCAACAAATCAAATCATTTTGGCACAATAATGCAATGTTAAATGGTGGCACATCAGGGGTTAATGTGGGGTGTCAAGGATCCTTCAAAAATAGAGAAAATGGTGAGTGATTTTTTTCTACCCTGATTACCGTTATATTTGCTTTGTCTTACTAAAATAAAAATTGGTAAAAAAAAAAAAAAAAAACACCTAACATTCCACCAATTAGAAAAGTCTTTGTTTATGTACTTATTATGTGGCCATTAAGTGTTCTAGTCCTGCTGAATTGCTGAATATTGTTAGTGTTTTTACTGGGTTGTGTTGGATTTTCTGTATTTATGCTGTACCATCTAATGTGTAATGTGTCTCCACATTAAAAATGTTAGCATATTAGCATTCTGTCCACATCCTTAGGACCCCTCACCCTTTCTCGAGCACATCCAGGTCCCACCGAAGATGTGCTGCCACTTTGAGAGCGAGCAGTTTGAGTGTGCGGTTGCGCCGGTTGTCTGCAGGGGGTTGGACCTGGTTCTGCTCATTCACAGAAGGCTTAGAAGCTTGCTCCAGGAACAGGATAACCAGCTGCGCTGGAGGAGGGTCTGATTGCGGCATGGAAAAAGACATAAGGTGATCCTACTAGTGGATGGAAAGTTTGTAAAGGCAATCCAGCAACCAAAGTTCTTAGAATATGACAGAGCAATAAAAAGCACAACAAATGTAATAAATGTTAATAAAAAAAAAAACATATATATACATATACAAAAACATTCCCCTACACTCACTGTCCATTTTATCAGGTACACGTATGATAAGGGGGCACGTTGGAGGTATACAAAGGTTTGATTGCAAAGTGACTGAAAGTGATTGAACTCTGAATCGAGCCAACTGCAGAAAGTATACCAAACATGCACTGTATTTTCAGTGGCAGGAAACATATTTTGTGAATGCGAGCTGTTTAACTGAGCCACGAGGTGCAAACTGGAGCACAGGACAGAGATGCAGCACTCCAGAAATTGGAAATTCTAGATATTTGGACCAACGGACAAAAACAGAAAATAAATGCTGGATGCAATCCACAAACTAATTATCTAGTAATTTATTTAGAGCTGGCTCCATGTTGTCTGCACTTAGAGAAACCAAGTAGCCAGCGAACCTAAAGTAGCCATTTCACTTGGTAGATGGACTAATAGGTGAGAAAATGCCCTAAAACCCCCAGTAACACTGCTGTAACTGAGCCACTTGTACCCCTGCAACAAATGCTACCATGTCAGTGTCACTGCTGTGCTGAGAATGATGCAGCGCCCAAATTATATCTGGTCAGAAGTGACGCTATGATGTTCTCTTTCCATTGGTGGAGGAGATAAAGGGTGGCTGATTTTGTGTACAGCAAAAGATGGGATACAGAGTAACTGTGTACCTAAGTGCACCTATATATAGGCACATCTAATAAAGTGGACAAATGAAGAAGGTATAGTGACCTGGGTTGTTTTTTTGTAAGTGCTGCTCAAGTAAGGACGGATCGAGCAGAAACTCGAACCAGGTGGTCTGTGGTGGCGTGGTGGGCCGACTGCCACTCACTGCCTCCCTGTCCGCCGCCTCGGCGCTCATCTTCACCTGAAAACACACACACACACACACACACACACACACACACACACGTTTGTCTTACTATCCCTGCAGAAAAAAAACAATAGAAACCAGCACAGAAATTCTAATGGTTTCCACTACAAATACCATTACAAACCATCAGCTAACCATTAAAACCATTACTGGTCCTTAATGGTATCCCCTAATCATAACATGCCACCAATTTAAGGCAACAGTACCAGTAGAGACCCACAGGGACCATTAAAGCTTCCATTAAAACCAATACAATTCCTATTAGAAGCATTAAAACCACTACAAATTCTATGAGGGCTTCTATTGATTTTGTTTGTTTGTTTGTTTTTTAGCAGGGATGTTTGTGAGAACCAATGGCATAATTATTAATGCAGCTAGCTAATTAATGCTATGCCTACATCTCAATCTAACCCTGATCTTAATCTTAGTAACTAAAAGGAAACCACAATGTCAGAATCCCTGTGGTGGACATTTGGTCCCACCAGGATATGAAAGCATGCCCGCCCGCCCACACACACACACACACACACACACACACACACACAAAACAGAGAGAGAGAGAGAGAGAGAGAGAGAGAGAGAATCCAACAAGCAGCTTCTTCATTTCTAAGCGAAAAGCTTACTTTAAGTTTAACCATTGTGCAGTGTCCAACAGAGAGGCAGCACAGCAGCACAGCTGAGAGCACTGAGGGCTGAAATGAAGTGAAGGCTGCAGCAGCAGCAGCTCCCACCTTCTTTACACACTCTTAACAACAGCTCAACAACAGCAAGCTACAACACTCAACATCACCAACTCACCGGATTTCCGCTCTACGAAGAAAGAATTCAGAGATTAGCAGAGATTTTATTTTTAAAAAATATATGTTAAAATAATACATAAAAATGTCTAATGAAATATTGCTGCTAAAACAATCTCTCGTTCACGGCATCTTCCTCTTTTCCCCTAATGCAGCAACGCTCGTTTAAAACAAGGACAACTCTTCATAGCGCCACCTAGTGCACTGGAGGATTCCCCCTTCTACATTAAAGCGAGTATACTGTAGAGTGTGATAGATAGATAGATAGATAGATAGATAGATAGATAGATTTAAAACAAAAATAACCCTGCATAGTGCCACTTCCTTTAGGCTATTGGAGGGCACTGAGATTTATTTGCACCTTTTTTTATGAGGGAAACTGTCATAAAAAAATGCTTTGTATTTTTTTATCCTTTCATTTTTTATTTTATACATTCAAAGCTTTGGCTCTGTTTTTAAAATACAGTGTGATTTCATGTTGCATTAGTGGTGTATACATACATGCCAATTCCTAGTGACATTTCTTGACCTGAGTTAATTAAGTTCTGAGACTTTAAATGTGTGGGTTTGTTTGTTTGTTTGTTTGTTTGTTTTGTTTGGTTGGTTTTTTTGTTGGTTTTTGCATAAGCCACAATTACTTTTTCCCCCCCCTAATTTTCAAGTTCATCAAATATAAAGTAACTGTGCATTAACATTTGCAGGAAAAAAAAGATTTTTTAAAGTATTTTGCTGCTGAGGTTGTGTTCACCCACAAATCAACAAAATGTGCATTGTGCAATGTGTTTTCTGCTCTAACACATCCATTTCAAATCAGGAAAGGCTTGACAATTACCTGATTAATTGGATTAAGTGCGTTGGGAGCAAGGAAAACACTCAAATGTGCAGGACCAGGATTGGGATCCTGTGAATCAGTTGAGAAGATGCTTAAGCTTCAGCCTCGTCAGTTAGGGATTGGATCTAATTTGTGACAGGTGTACCAAATCATGGTGAGTTGCCTGACTTTCTTAAATACACGGGTGGCAGGCAAGTAGTAAGGTTCTGCAGGGTGTTTGGAGTAGTTGTAACATGGCAGTGAAAACAGGCCTATTTTTGTTGTTAGGCTGCATTGAGTTGTTTATGGTGCAAGCTTTTATGGTGGGCAGGTTCATGACTGAGTCCTTTGATTATGCTTACCAAAATAACAAAGGCTTCAGTGAAGATGTGTCTGTACAGTCTGTAGACTCTGATCAGGAGGCTTGGCTCAGACCGCGCCAGAAGTATTCTGTCTTTTGTGGTAAAGATGCTGTCAAAGTAGTTTTGCCCTCTGGTCCTCTTTCTGAGGTGAAGGTTTTGGGTATGTATACTGCAGGGTAGGAGGTAGAACTTTGTTCTTTCTTGTGTTTATTTGCTGTGTATGGAGTGGATTTATCTTGTCTTTCTGATCTCTTTGTCAGGCTCCTCCATTCTGGACCCAGTTCTGGAGGTAACAAAAGAATGTGGCTACTCCTTGATAAAGGAACAGGGGAACAATGTTCTTCATGTCAGCTTCTCTGGTTGTCATGTCACTGTTGAGGTGGGTATTAGTATACATATTTGTAGTGTATAAAGGTAATTGTCACATTTTCCTTGTATTATTCTCACCAGGAGGGCAGATATACTCTGAGACTGCTGTATCGTAATAACATGGGAATTGCTGAGGTTGCCACAGTGTCCTGTGATGCCAACTCTGATATGGCATTGCGAAAACTCCGGGTCCCCCGATCAAATGGCCAAGGTGACTGTCCACCAGTTCCAATGCCAGACTTGACACCAAATCGAAAGCTGTCTCAGAACTACACTAGAGCAGGTGAGTAAGTAAAGCCTGTCCCTGGACACCTGTTGGTTTAACTAGCTTCTATGCTAGCTGTAGTTTTGTCTTTACTTGATTATTCTTAATGCATATGCTTGATTTGTTCTTGTTACTGGGCATAAATCAAATGTAGTATATTCTGGAATGTACCCATTTAATAGCACAGGATGGTTTTTGTACCCTCCAAATACCATGTAGTATTGTGCTGTTAATGGTCTCTTGTAGGTTGATTTTAATCATACTTGACTTGCATAGTCTTTCTATAGTTTTATAGAGCTGTGCAATTTGGTTTGATATGTCAAGTATTGGTGCAGGCAATGTAAGCAACTTGTACCTAGATGGGTGTATAGTGCCTATGTCTTTTGCTGCATCATGTATCAAGTGTATGTAAATTGAAGTGACCTCTGTCTTAACCATATAGGTTGTGACATTCCTACTAGCCAAAGATTGCCCTGTGGTCCTTCTGAAACTACAGCTATTGAGTGCATGAACAAAGGATGCTGCATGGATCTGACTGATTCCTCCTGTTACTATCCAATGGATCGTAGGTTGCTGTGCACTGATCCACATGACTTGCAGAAGTGGTGGTGGTCTTATCCTAGTCTTACATGTGGCTTTTTTTTTTTTTTTTTTTCTTTTCTTGTCTGTTAAGAATGTACAGCTGATGGGCAGTTTGTGTTTACTGTTTACTCTAATGTCACAACTATCCCTGTGAGCCCCACGAGTTTGGTTGTGGCAAACAAGGACAACTGTAAACCTGTCCATGCTACCAGTGAATTTGCCATCTTCAAGTTCTCTGTGACTGAATGTGGGACAAAGACTTATGTGAGTTTTGTTGGTTTAATGCTTGTATCTGATTTACCAAATCAGTTTGGTAATGAAGCCCAATTTGAGTTTCTTTCTCCCCCCCCCCCAAAATCAGAATATTGGTGACACTACTGTTTACATGGCTGAAGTGCGGACAGCCATCAGAGCACTTAACCTGAAGTATGGTGTCATCACCAGAGATCACCCTGTCAGGCAGGTTTTTATGCTCTTGAAGCTTTCTTTTAAATGGTTTAGCTTGGCTTTAATGCTGTAGTTCATCTGTCCTTTAGGTTGATGGTTGAGTGTCGGTACTCAAAGGTCAGTCCATCAATGATGAGGGCAACTGCTGGCTACATGCTAATGAGCCCAAGTGTGCCAGCCACTGTGAGGTCTGGTGGGCTATATGGTGTTCAGCTCAGGATTGCAGATGGTATGGCTTTCTTGCAATGCTGTCTGCTCATGGACAATTTGCTTATCTGATGTGCCTATTAAGGTGTATCCGGTGAATAACCTATCCTTTTCTCCCTGGTCAGATGAGACCTTCTCTTCATTCTCCCCACATGGTCATCTGCCCTTGAAGGTTCTCCTGGGTAAACCATTGTACCTGGAAGTGAGACTAAATTCCCCAAAACCTGAGGCCACACTGCTGATAAACTACTGTGTGGCCTACACGCGCTCTGCAACGAATGCCTTGGTTCTGCTCTATGAAGGGTAAGTTAGATTTGGGGGGGGGCAGGCACTGGTCTCAGTAAATGGTGCATCAAATTCAGTTTTATTTGGTAGGTTCAGTAATGTGCAAGTAGGACTATTTTAATTGAAGAGGTGGGTGCAAATGGCCAAGTATTGGTGAGGACGACTTTATACTTTTAGTGGAATCCTAACTTTCCCTGATGCACTCTTTGCACAGGTGCAGCTGTAACTTTAAATGTTGCTGTGTGCACCAACTTTAGTCTGAAGTTCTCCCCCCCCCAAGTTGGAATAGAAACTACAACTATTGCATGCTTTTGATGATGGTTATTGCCTAACTTTGACTTATTGTGCAAAATATTGCCTGCAGTTTGAAGGTAGTGGTTTTTGGAATTGCTTTCATCTGAAATGAAGTAATTAGGATGAATTACAACTGTCCCTATCCAAGGAATAATGCCACCAATGGCATTCCTGTCTCCCCTCTATGGGCCAACTCTGAGGACTTGTATTCTCTGCAGGTGTCCCAACCCTGATCTATCCTCTGCACAGTCTTCATTCCTCCGTGTACTGGATCTGCTTCAGACTCCTTACCAGCGCCGCTTTGTGGTGACAGCCTTCCAGTTCATGAACGTGACCACTCAAAAATACCTCAATGAGGAGGTGCAGTATCACCTAGGTGGTTTCAACTACAATTGTTAAATTATGCACTGAAATTATTTTCCCCTTTTTCTCTGATAGATTTACTTTATGTGCTCCACTGAAGTGTGTATGCCTTCTGAGACTCCATGTCGCAGGACATGCTTTGATGGGAAGGTATGTTGAATTCATTATTCTACAAGTAACTAGGTATTTAACCAGATTGGTTTAGTAACAGTGCTGTAATGAAGTGGCTAAAATTAACATTTCCAATTTGGTTATAAATAGCTAGGATGTACTATGCCTGTTCCCCATGGGTGAAAAGGTGTTCAATCTAGCAATCATGGCCCGGTTATGATGTATGCCCAAGTCTCTAACTTAACAATTGTTTCCCACTGAAGTACTGCATGCCAGACTGAGCATGGACTGTATGTACATGAATACATTCTGCTTCTGACTTTGAACCTGCCACTCATTGGTAAATCTATATGGTGCATATGAATAACACTTCTCACTTTCTTCTTTCTAGGCATAATGGCTTCTTTCTGATTAAGGTGGACACTGAGCTTTCAATATTCATTATTAAAGTTTCCTTTTTAAACTTATCTCTTGTAAGCTGTTTACTTGTGACCTGACCTGGATCATTTTAGTGTGCTGAAGCTTTTGAATTGGGCTTCAGGTAGTTCAGCTCACTCCTGTTAAAGCTAGCCAGTTCTAATCTTGGGGCCCTTTCTTCAGATGGTTTGGAGATATGGTCTGCTGGATTGGTATAAATATTAAATCCAAAATTGGTTGAGGGGTGTACTTCCAATGACTGTGTTCCCAATGAACAAGAGCAGGGATTCTTTCTGGAAAGTTTGTAAATACTTCCATGATTACTATTATTCCAGTAGAGTAACTTTATTCCTCTTATCACAAGTCTGATTCTGTCCTTTTACCTCTTGACTTGCCTGGATAATCCCTTTAATGGGAAGTGCACTGACCCATTAGAAGCAGTGCTGGCAGGTCTTGCCAAATTTCATCTGAAATCTCAAACCATACAAGAACTGAGAATAGCCCAATATTTTTAATCACCAGACTGAATACCCTTTTACTTTGCATGCTCTTGATTTATTTCCTTATGTGGAGGTAGGGGGGGACAAAGCAATGAATCTGATTTCTCATTGCAAACTAGCATGTTTTTAGGGGGGGGGGTGGCTATTTAACTACAGGATGCAGTAGTTTAAATATGTCAGTTTCAGGTACATCTTCCAAATACTGTATGTGCACTTTTAAAATTAGTGTGCATCCACTATGCACAATTTCATGATTTCATGTTCCCTTCATTAATGGAAGGGGAACCACTCAGCATGTTACTAGTGGTGTTTTGTGCACCAAGGAGGGTGATTGTACCAGTGCCATATACTAGCTTCAGTATCAAGTGATGTAACTGACCATGCTGCAATATTTATGACCAAAAGATTAAAGATTCTGGAGTTACTGACTAGTGGGTAATACTATGGTACTAGGTGTAGCTCATTCTGAACTTTGTATTTGGTTTAACCCATTACCCATCATGTGTACAGTAACATGCTGGTATCGTAAGGAATTGGAATTTTGCACCTAGGGGAAGCCAACTAAAGTTGTAGGAGGCACCTCCCAGTGCACAGACCTCAGAGCAGACCCACTGGAGAGATTTTGTCAGCTGTTTTGGGAATGTTCATGTAAGTCCCTGGAAGAGCTGGAATCTGTGGCCAGAGACTAGTCTAGTCTTTTGTAGAAGGAGCCTTTAGCTGGGAGTATGTGACAATAACTGGATCTGCTTTGAGCAGGAAGGCATTTCTGTCTTCCTTGTTTAGTGTGCCATTAGCCAATTATGTCTAAGCTAATGTGCAAATACTCCCTTTATTAAACTTTATTAGGAACACATGTAGACCTGCACATTCATACGATCAACCAATCATGTGGCAGCAGTGCATAAAATCCTGATCAAGAGCATCAGGGTGGTGTGTGGTGGTTTTTTTTTTTTTTTTTTTTTAAAATAAAGTGTTTTGAGTGTGGGTGGGTGTTGGCTTCTGTGCCATGTTCTATAAAGTTACTGATCATACATTGTGGATCATTGGTTTCATGGCCTTACACAACTCATCACAAAATTCTACAAGATTGTTATAGGTAAGAATATCATTTGCAATGTCTGAGGGGTCCTTGCATGAGTTTTTTTTTTTTTTTTTTTTCTTCATTGTCCATTATCTTCCCCATACCTTGTTCTCTGGTTTTTATTCTGCAGGTGTCCTAGCCCCAACCTTCACTCTGAGCACACTTCAATCCTGTAGCAGTCCTGCAACGGAATCCTTACCAGATGCGGTGACCCTGAATATTTTCATGACTGCAATTATGCTAAAACATGCACTCATCCAGTTCTCACTTCTTCAAATTCACTTACCAATATATGCCTGCCTTCTGAGACTTCATATCATGAGACATGTTCTGAGGGAGAAGTATGTTTAAAATAGCTCTCCATGCACTGGAAGTATAAAGCACTAAATTGGAAGACACTTGGTTTATATGTACATTTATATGGAATTTGGAAGGTGACATGAGTACAATGTGCTGAACTATTCAGTGGCTTTTTTTTTTTTTACAACCTGTAAATTGGATGACTTGATAAATTGGCCTCCTCTGGTAGTACAGTGCATGTGGTGAAACTAAAACTGTCAACTATTGATATGGATTCTAACCTTCACTGTCTTTTTCTTTCCAGGTTTGATGGACACAAAGGACACTTATGTTTGAGCTCTTGGTTCTTTCGATATTAAATGGGGATTTTGAAAGCCTTTCATTTGCTGATGTGAATGCTAAATTTCTTAGGCTCTTTGTATTTAAATGGAAATTATGCATACTGAAATGTCTTTTATGCAGTGTGCTGAAACATGAGTTGCAGAGGTCAGAACTGCCCTTCTTAGTCAAGTGTGAACTGTATTTCACTAAACTCAGATTTTCTTTATAGAAAGAGTTGATCCAAACGATTGTGGAATCTGTAAATGTGCTTATCAATGGTTGTATAATGGCATACTTGTGGATGTGGATTATAAACAGGCAGGTAATTTGTGCCATGTTTTTATAGATGGCAACATTCATAACCAAACAGCTAGAGCATCTCAGTTTTACAAAGCAGTGCCCTCATGGAGATAAAGGAATAGTCACTTTTTTTTTTTTTTTTTTTCTCCATTAGTTATAGCTCAAAATGGTATATTTTTAAATGTTAATAGCTTCAGGTGACAAATGCTGGTGTGAATCCCCCAACATGGGCTTAAGCAGTACCTTGCAAATTTGTGATGCACATTACAAAGTACAGAAGAATACTAGACAAAACTGCCAGTTGCACCAGTAGAATTTGCTTGGATTCATGGGTTTGATTCTCAAACCTGGCCTCAGCATGCCAGCAATGCATCAACTGCCACATTTGGTCCACTAAATTTGGAGGTTTCTGGGCAGTCCTTTACTGTTTCTGTGCCATATTTAGCTGCCAGATCAGGCACCCAACTGATTAATCAGAACAGGTTGTTTGTTTGGGTAGTATGTGCACTACACCTTGATGTTCACTTCAGTGCTCTGTAGCTAAATATTAGCAAACTTCCTGCCTCACTTTAAATCAGTGCTAGGTCTGTCACTTTGCTGTTTTTCAGCTAGCAAACTATGGTTCAGTGGTAAAATTGAAATATAGCCAAAGGATATTTGGACTAATTCTAGTAGATGCAAGCAGAGTGAATGTTGCCTAAAGCTCAGATTCACATAAATGACATGGTTTTATGACTTGAAATATCCTGTGACTTTAGTGGTTTCTTCTTTTGAGTTTTTGGAATGCTGTGTTAATCTGTAAAAAGCCAGTGCAGGATATAATGTTGAGTAGCCACAACAACCATGATGTACTTGCTAAGGGCTGGGGTAAGGAAGACATTCAAGAAAGGCATTGTTCCTGTATAATTGTGTGGCAACCTGGAGGAAACCTATCAGATGTTGCTGTGGCTGAATTCTGGGAAAATGGCCTAAAATGTCAAATTTTGGTTTTGAACAAAATTGGATTTTTCTGCCTTTTTTTTGGGGGGGGGGGGGCGGACAGGCCAAAGATATTTCACTAAAATGACATGGGAACATTAATGTAACCTTGTCTTGGCTCATTCTGCTAAATACTGTGATTTCCTCACAGTACATGTCAAGATTTAATCATGTTTTTTGGACAACTACTTGCTGTAATTGAAAACACAAGTTTAATAAATCCAGTTGATCATCAGATACCAGATACCAGATGTCAATGTCCATGATGCACCTGTGCTGTTAAGTCATGGAAAAAGTATTTAAACATTCCTTATTACTTTAATAAGTAGTAGTAGTAGTAGTAGTAGTAGTAGTAGTAGTAAAAAGAAAATTCAGAGCAAAACAAGTGGTACTTGGACCCTTTCCAATAACTTGGATGGACAAGGCTATGAGCTTGTTAGTATGTGTGACGTCACCAGAGCAACGGTCAGTCACAAGCAGCGACTTCCCCTCCAAACGCGCGGAAATGCATATTTGGCAGTCTTCTTCAAACATGTACTGCGCCTACGATTGGCTGAGGAAAAACAAGATTGACAGTGGCTCCACCCAGTTACAGTCCTCTTCTACGGCAGGACCGTGGGTTATTGGTTCTCATTGTTAGGCCACGCCCACACACTCTCCATACCTCATTGATCTCCTGTCTGAGGCAACCATTTCTGTCGCCTGTAGATGAGACGCAGACGCTTGTGTGTGTTTTAAACCGTCCATTCGCGGGTATATGGCAAAAACGGCCGCTTTTCTTTCTTACCCTAGTGTCCCCACTACTCTTTAAAAATTCCGCCGAAAAAGAGGAGACGATCTTCCAAAACCTTCAGGCCGTTATCTCACGTAAGTACGATTTTCAAGTGACTCCATCCTACAGTCGCTGGCAGCTCTGGAGCGGGAGATGGGCTACAACATGGCGGCTGCTGTTGTGCTCGGTGCTGGAAGTTGTGCTCTGTGTCCACTAGCGCGAGCGCGTGTTGTAGTTGTCCGTAAGCCGTCCGCAGCTCGTGCTGTCACTGTGTTTCTTCCGTGAAGTGGTTGTGGGGTCTTAGCTACAGCATAAACAGCTGAGTGATGAAAGGCTTTTTGTGGTTGATTCATCTGACTAAATCCGGGTGATTGTACCATGTGTTAGTTAGTTGAGTGGTTTTAGTGGAAATTTAGTAAATTGACCTGATTTAAAAAATAAATAAATAAATAAAATCTTTGTTTAGTTGAGAATAATTAGTGCTGGGGTGATGAACGTTTTTCCAGGAATGCTTAACATTGTAAAAAAAAAAAAAAAAAGTAAAATAATAATAATAATTAACGGACCATGTTATGAACAGGTTATGTTATATACTGTTCAAATAACAGACTCATTAGCTTAATTGGAATAATTTTATTCCTTTTTTTTTTTTTTTTTTAAGTTATTGAACTTTAGACAAGAAAAATGTACAACTTCCTATGGAAAACACAAGTGTGACTGATGACTCAGGCTTCTTTAAAAACTACTTCCATAATAACTTATAGTTTATTACGTCATTTCAATGCGTCATAACAGCAACAATAATAATAATAAAAATGGATCCTGCTGCTACTACTACTAATAATAAACAACAATAATATTAAAAACAAATACTGCTACTACTACTAATAAACAACATTATTGTTGTTGTTGTTGTTATTATTATTGTTATTATTATTATTATTATTATTATTATTAATAATGTAGAACTCCTGTTACAGACCCCTCTTGGTCTCCATTTGAGAACCATGGCTTCATAGTGATCCAAACCATTTAAAATGTTTGTTTTTGTTCTCTCTGTCTCCCTCTCCATCTCTCTCTCTCTCTCTGTCTCTCAGGAACTACCATCAGGAACTTTGTCATTTAGTGCACAAAGTGTACTCGTGTTTGCGCAAAGTTTTATAACTGTGCGTTTCGTGTAGTGTGGTCTGACTTCACTTCCAGTTTTCATAATCTGATGACAGCATGTGCCAGTATTATGACCCTACATAATACTTGACTGTATCTCGTTTATACTTTTTACCTGGGGAAATGTTATTAAGACTCAGATTGCAGTTTGAAATGAGTTGGTTAGTTTGTTCTGGGGTGAAACCTTTTTTGAGTTCCTCTAGAATATGGTCATGGACCTGCGTTAATCTTCACTTGGATCTGCTGACAGTCGGATACCTCTATCTTATCACGGTTTCTATATTAACTTATTTTATTGTCTAATCTATAGCCTAGTTCAGACCAGCATGAAATTACATGGGGGATTGTAAATATTCCTTATCATGTTTGTAATCGGCCGCCTCCACATTTTTTTTTTTTTTTAAAAGTTCCCATTCTAATTGGTGTGTTTCGGCAAGTCAGCAGTCATCTAGTAATAGTAATCCAGCACCTGTGATTTAGAATTAGTAATCTGTGGTTACCTGATTTACCCGAGATAACTGGTCCCAAAAAGTCACAATGCACCTGGGTCAGTAGATCAGATACGCATTGTTGCTTGGATTTAGTAAATCTCAGAGGCGGTCGGTTTTGTTGTATGTAAGCTTGAGGGTTATTCTTAGCTACCACAACAGCTAGCATGTGGTGTGTTTACCAGTGACACATACTAGCTTCTAGGCTTTGTCATGTCTAATAAATATGTGGTTGTTTTAACACAAAACTCAAGCCCTGATCCAAAAGCCCTGTTTGTCCTGCATATCTGTTGTGATCAGACCTTTTGAAAATAGGAGGTATTTTCGTTGCTCTGTTTGGGTAGCTGCGTGAGATGATGTTTAAATAGTGTAAGAACACTATATGTTAAGTAATTTTTCCCAATTGTCTGTTTATCTCCCCATACAGGGCTCCCCTCTTTCTGTACAGGTGTATAAGCGCTACCCAGAAGGCCTAGGGAAGGCACTCTACCGCGAGCAATTCGACTTCAACGCGGAGCCGCCTTGGGATCCTAGCTGATAGCGGGAGAAATCCATCTCCCAGCTTGTCCATGTGAGTGTCAAACAATTCTGAATTAGTTTCATTCAACATGAAAGTTCATTGAACATGAAATAGCGTCTACTAACCCACCACCTCATTTTATGGCTTTCATTTTGATCTGAGAGTAAAACAGTAGAAAAGGTGCTGAAATATCAATTGACGCCAACTGCTTTTTACAAAAATAAAAATAAAAAAACAAACAAATAGGTGAATTCAGTCCAACCTGATTACACACATTTGCTGGTATGAACATCCCCTGGCATGAGAATTGGGTTTGTGTGTCTTTAATGTGCCCCAAAAACAAACAGATGCATTCAAGGTTGATCATTTCAAATATTATTATCTGTCTCAGCTGCACAAAGTCAACATGACCCATAAATAGTACATCCATTCCTAAATAGTGGAGAGAACACAAGGATTAAAATAATCAGCACTATATTAGTTGTGTGTAAAATTCTGAATGCTCTTAGTGATTAAACATTTTGTATTTCCTTTACAGTTTGTTGCATATTAACAGGACCCAAAGGCTCAGTACACTCTCTATGATTGTCGGATCTGCGGACTACGGTTGAGATGAAAGGATTTACTGATGAACTGAACTACATTGTTGAACTGCTCGAGGGCGGAACCACCCTCCAAGATGTCATTGACAACCACATTTATGACCAAGCTTTGGTGAGTGGATCTGTCCATTATGCTGTTTAACAATGCCTGGAAAGAACCTTCACCATCCTGCTGCGTTATAAGTACGGTTGCATCGACACCGTTACTGAATAACAAACTTGGTATTAAGCAATCCGGGGCATCTTGGGGCACTGTTTGTTTTCCCCAGTTTAAATAGCGGCCATGAAGCGGGCACCTGTGTTCATGCACTTGGTCTAATAGGTTTATTCTTTATAGCCTTAACTAGTAGATTTTAATTGAATTGCACTCGCTAGCTGCGTTAGTTACCTCGGATCGAGTAGGGTTGCAATGGAAAAGAGTGGGTTTTAGAAAGCAGAAAAGCGCTTGTCTACAGCTGTTTCATTGTTTTCACTGCGTCAGAATTCCTTGTTGTTGAGGACAAATAAAGGCTGATTGTCAGTAACAAGGTGCTGTATAAGAGTTGCTATTTTCACTCAACTAGGATCGTGTGTAGATCTTTTCCTTGCCGAGTCAGCCCTTGCTGGAGTGTTGGTTGATGCCGTGTGCTGCTAGCAATGGACAACTCGTGCTGAGCTTTATGTCTAAGATATCATGGTGTTGGCGTCAGTGGACTCATGAGCAATGTGTAGATCCTGGACGTGTGTGTGTCTCAGTGCTCGCACAGCTGAAGTGCTCTTACACCATGACAGTTTCTCTGCACTCTCGCGTCACTGCTCCATGCCTGTGAATTTTTTTTATTTTATTTTTTTTTTCTCCTCACCTCTTCCCACAGCTACTAACACTTTAGGTTCATGAGGTTGGCCGTCCTTGCCCTCTGTTTAAACTGCATAAACACCATAAAGATGTTTTATCAGGTTACTTGTGTTGCAGTTCCTCCTCTTGGTATTTTTTACAGAGCACACACTGCAGTCTGCTTTGCTTTGATTGTCATCATTACTCATGAAATGTGTCCGGATCACTGCTATTTCTCGTCATCTGTTCATTAATGTGACTTATAAGTTCTGCTTAGTTTAATAAATGGAATAGAGTATGGTGTCATTTTACGTTAACGTGTGTATTTAGTCTTTTGGCAGACATATTTTTATACAAAAAAAATTGAGATGGAATACAATCCAGGTATACAGTCGAGTAGGTCAGGTTGAAGGATTTGTGCTTACACGCTTCCAAATGCTAGCCCAAATCTTTAACTGCTGAGCCAGCACTCTCATTTACTCATTACTGGCATCTCAGTCTGTTTTTTGCTGTCTCGTCCCCAGGCTGAAAAAAATGCATTTGTTGTGGCTGACCTCGGCGCATTACTGCAGCAGCATGTTCTCTGGCAGAGCACCCTACCCCTAGTACGACCGTTCTACCCTGTCAAATGTAACAGCAGCCCTGCAGTCATCGAGATTCTGGCTGCTCTAGGAGCCGGTTTTGTGTGTGCAAATAAGGTGACGTTTTCTAGATTTACTATTCCACACTGCTTTATTTGCATGATCAGGAATGAGCCCTTTCAGCTTTTGTTTAATTCGGTTTTTTTTCCTGCAAATCTTTCAGGCTGAAGTCTCAATGGTACTCAACCATGATGTCTCTCCCGAGAACATCATCCTGTCTGGTGTTTGCAAACAGCAGTCACACATCAAACATGCTGCCAAGAACGGCGTTAACTACCTGGTGTGCGATAATGAGGCCGAGCTCGGGAAAATCGCCCGCGCTCACCCAAATGCCAAGTCAGTTTCCACTTACTAACATATTTATGATTTTCAGGCTTAATGCCTTGTTCTTCGATCGATGTTCAATATTCTGTATAACACTTCGTCTCTCTTCACAGGCTGCTCCTGCAGTTATGCACCGAGGCTCAAGCAGAAGAGGCAAGCATGGTGTTTGGCTGCTCGCTGAAAAGTTGCAGGCATCTTTTAGAAGCTGCCAAAGAGCTGGGCATGGATGTGGTTGGAGTAGTGTAAGTCCTCTTTTTAAGGCAAGCATAACATCTATAATAAGCCTAGAGTTTCACTTGATTCACCCGGTCTTATAATTCTGCAGGTTCCAGGTACCAGCGTCATGCAAAGACCCTCAAGTGTATGCCCATGCTCTGTCTGATGCCCGCTGTGTGTTTGATATGGGGGTGGGTGGACAAATCAATTCATATACCTAAATAATGCTTACGGAAATTAGAACACTTTTTCAGTTCTTTTTTTTTTTTCTTTTAATGTTGGAGTTCATGCCACTAATATCTAATTTGTTCTCCTACAGGAGGAGCTTGGGTTTAATATGGAGATTTTGGATATTGGGAGTGGATTCAGTGGCTCTGAGTATCAGTTGAAACAGGTTACTCATCATATTTCTTTATGTAGTTTTGTTTTCTATTATTCTATTTAACATAGTTTAATTTTTTAGAAAATGTCAATGTGGTAATAGTGTTTTTTTTTTTTTTTTATTTATTTTAAATTCCCTTGAACAGACCCATGCTGCTATTAGACCTTTGCTGGAGGCCTATTTTCCTGTTATGTCTGGAATGCGAGTGATTGCTGAGCCAGGAGCCTTTTACGTGTCTTCCTCTTTCACCCTGGTTGTAAATGTCATTGGCAAGAAACTGGTAGCCAGAGATCTCCATGGTGAGTCTACAGGTGGGTGCTTTAACACCAGTACTGACATTATATATCATGGCAACTTCAGTGTTTTTTATTTATTTTTATATATATATATATATATATCTTCATCTTCGCTACCATTGGGCCAGATAATGGATCTGCACTCGCATACACTGTCAGTCAAAACATTATTTTAACATCTGGAATTTCTTAGGTTTTGTTACAGTTTGGCCGTACAAAGTCAAAGTATAGCGATTACATAAGGAACCCTAAATCTTTGTGGAATTTATTAACTGGTCGATCCGAGAGCTACCAGGGGCTCTAAATGCAGGTGCCCTTTCAGTGTAAGCTCATTAATGCTATAAATAAAATTTGTATACAGTGCTAGTATTAACTGTAAAATATAAATATGTGATGCCTAAGTGCCTTCTTAGAGTGATTAACGATTTCGACCTAGAGGATTAGTGGTTAGGCTATGGTGCTGTGACCGCCGTGGCCCAGGCTCAATTCCCAGCCAGGGAACCAACCAGCATACAACAGTGCCGGTCCCAAGCCTGGATAAAATTGGGGAGGGTTACGTCAGGAAGGGCATCAGGCCCTTTGGCACAATCAAAAATTGTGCCATATCAAATATGTGGACCAGTGATCGGCTGTGGTGACGCCTAACGGGAACAGCCGAAACGACAACAACAGCAAGATTAGATCGGATATAGTTTGTTTTAATAAAATATTTTTTTTTAACATTTTTAATAAATTAACCAAGGAGTATAGTAGTTATTATTAAATGTTAGAATATTTAGGATTATTCCAGATAAAGAAAAATGCTAAACTACAGGATGTTAAACTTTTGACTGGCAGTGTAATAAACTCTGCTTTAATATGCCGTTATAGCTACGAATTCACTTAAGGGTCAGGGTTAGGTTCAGATCATTATTAGGATTTCATTACCAGTGTTCTTTTTCCAGTTAATCAGCCAGCAGTGCTGCTCCGTTACAGTAGGAAAATACAAATACCTTTATTGTCATTGTACAATTACAGTGAGATTCAGTGTGCAGTTTGCTATCAAGCTACACTATATGGCCATCAGGATAGACTATAGATATGTGGACACCTGACCATCACGCCCATCTTCATGTAGTTCTTCCCCAAAACTGTTGCCACAAAGCTGGAAGCACACACATGTGTAAGAATGTCTTTGTCTGCTGTAGCTTTAAGATTTACAGATGTCTGTAGCTTTAGTGGAACTAAGAGACGCAAACATGTTCCAGCATGAACATGTGCACAAAGTGAGCTCCATGAAGACATGGTTTAGCAGGGCTGGAGTGGAAGAACTCGAGTGGCCTGCACAGAGCCCTGACCTCAACCCCACTGAACACCAGCGTAAAGGAGGGACTAAATCTAGAATAGGATGTTCAACTAGCACACATGGGTGTCATTGGTCAGGTGTCCACATACGTTTGGCCATATAGTGTTATTAAATAGGAAGAAAAGAATTCTCCATGTTTTAAATAGAAAATTAAAGAGCGAGAAATGCAATACAGCGAACGAAGGAATACAGTTACAAATATATTTGTATAAACATTTATTCTGCAGTATGCAAGGTTAAAATGATTGCCTTCAACACTCAGATGCTACTATTAACAGTAAATAAGGTAAACAGTAGTGCTTTTATAATGCAAAGCCTCGCCTAAAGCTGATTTAGTGTCTTAATAACAAACCTGTAGTCACTCCTGCTGGTACACAGTGTACTCAGTGTTACTTTTGACTGATTTCAGTGGTAAGGGGATTAGTGCTTGCATGCATGTCACAAAAGGCAGATCACAAAATTACAAACTGCTCCTTGAACTCAAACAATACAATATTGAAGAGTCAGATAATTGATCAGGAATGCGACCTCAGAGCCTGCAAGCTGCTCATCGGTATTATCTAGTCTTAAACGTGCGAATCCTTGTGTCTCACTTTAATTTAGATTTGTGTGTCACTTTAACCCTCAGCAGAGCTGACTCCAAGCGATGACCCTGAATTTTTGTACTATTTGAGTGATGGTGTATTTGGATCTTTCGTTGGCAAGCTGTTGGGAAACACCATTCCATCCCCCACAGTGCACAAGGTAAAGAACCTTACACAAATACATATAAGAGAATTAAAAACGAGCCAACATGAACTGGCTTTTTTGAGTGTGCTGGTCATTTGAGCTCGAGATTTTTCTTGTGTTTGCAGATGTCACTCTCGGCAGACGAGCCAGTGTTCTCCAGCAGTCTGTGGGGTCCGTCCTGTGATGCTTTGGACCAGGTGGTGGAGCACTGCCTTCTTCCTGAACTCTCTGTGGGGGACTGGCTCATCTTTAAAAACATGGGGGCTTGTGGACAAGAGGAGACGGCGGTCATCAGTGACTCAGAAAAACCACCTATGTATTACACCATTTCTGAAAGCTCTTGGTAATTAACAACAGACTAAGCTTTTTTATATATAATAACAAGTATTAAGCTTTTTTTTTGTATGTAGCCTTCTTACTTTGCGTGTTGTATCCCTCAGGTTTGAGATGCAGGAGGCTGGAATCTCGCTTGACAACACCATGAAGAACTTTTCATTAGTCCCGTATGGCTTGTAGTTGAAAACTCTGGCTGCGACCCCTAACCCTGGGCTTTTGAATGGCCTCTACAGCGAATAAACCAACAGCCATAAACAGAACAGTTAATGCTTAGCTACTAAGAAAATATGATGACCAGTGGCATTTGGGAGCACACAATAATTGTTCTTGTCTTAGGTTCTCACAATTGGTCAAAATGCATTTTTTTTTTCTTGTCAGCCAAACAGAAGGGTCAGAAAGCCTCATATTTAGTAATAACATATGCAACAAAATGGATGGCTGTGGAGATGGAATCCTGTCTTTGGGTTTCTTTATTGAAAAATCGTTTACATAAGTGTTTAATTAATTTAATTATTTACTGATTACCTGCTGACAGTCTTGTAAATGAGTTGTCTGTTGCACCATTATGCACTTGTGTATATTAAAATCAAATGTGATTTTAATGAGTTATTTTAGAAGATAGAATCAAGTGTGTTGCAGCCCAGTGTGTAGATCAACACAGTGAAATTTAGAGAATAATTTGTCGTATTAGTGCTTACACCTCATTGTTGACCATGGGTTTATAGAACTGTGGAGTGCAACTAAACTAATTTTGTTCAATTTCCACTACAATGCTTGTGGCACTATTTCCCAGTATTGGTATACATTTCAAGCTGTTCCTTGGTTGTGTACCATGATCAAGTTTGTGACCTCAAAAGACTCTTAGTAAGAACTTTACTGGTAGACACCTGCCCTCTTTTCTTGTGTAAATACCACAGATGTACGTTTGACATTAAAGGAACCTCTGGGACTGGAGAAGGTGATCCCAAGCAAGATTACTCAAACCTTTGCTCAAAGTACCAGTAACAATTTCTATACATACTGTAAGATTCATGCAGTTTATTATAAATAGCTATTTAAGATTTGGTCATGTCCTTTGATTGCATTTGGTACTAAAATCAGCAATTTATTTGATTTAAAAAAAAAAATAAAAAAAAATTCATTCATCTCTCCCATGAGACCTTTTTGGGAGGTGTTTTTTTTTTTTTTTTTTTTTTTTTTTTTTTTTTTTTTTTTTTTTTTTTTTTTTTTTTTTTTTTTTTTTTTTTTTTTTTTTTTTTTTTTTTTTTTTTTTTTTTTTTTTTTTTTTTTTTTTTTTTTTTTTGTTTTTTTTTTTTTTTTTTTTTAAGCCGAATGAGGTTAATTTTCACAGTAAAACTTGATCGCATCTTAAAATGCTATTTACGTTTCCAAAATCACTGTTAAAATGCCCATATCTCCACAGTGGGAAATGAAATCACCCTGTTAGAAATGTAAAATATTTTTGTCTAAGGAAAAAAATCATGGACCATGGCCTGTTTTCGACTATTATATTGTGTTAAAGTAATGAACTACTAACCATAAAATAATACATTTCCTTGTCTGAAATGTTACGTTTCTCTCTCTTTTTTAAATCAGCACTGAAAATAGTTTAAATGTGATTAAATGCATCCTTTACAAATCTAAGAAAAATTCGTCGATGATGTTATGTTTTTAGTATTCAGGATTTTCTTCACACTATAACATCTAGGTCCTGCAATCAACCAGTATCATTCTAGCATTTCCCTTTGAGATGTTTCTGGTAAGTTATCGATGCAGCTGTTGCTAGTGGCTTGTACTGAGCAGTTCCTGCTTTCAGTCCCTGCTTCATCTATTCAAGTTTTACATGTTGACTTTTCAACTACTCGTATAAAGATTATTTATGAAGTTTTAGAGAGAATTTATAATTGTTTCTTGGTGTTTTCCCTCAGGTAAACTCTCTTTCCTTCAGTGGATTCCAGGATCAGCAGTATTACCCCAAATGAATATTAATTGCTTGCTTTTCTTATAGCTGTTGAATTTCGATGATGGTTTCTCTATTTTGGATCCAAAGATTTGGAGCAAAAGCTTAAGCCATGATCACAATTTGTTTTCCTGTATAGTCCGTAACCAGACTCTTTTTTTTTCAGCCATTGATCATAGTCATGCCCTACCTAAGCCAAGATATAATTAAGATTACTCATCTATTCCTATCTACTAATCTTGTAAATAAATACAGTATATGGTCTACTATTTAAGAAATTCTCATATACTTTAAGCTACTAGATAAGCTACTACCACTTCATACTGCTACTTGATATCCCTTTAGATTTTCCTGAAATAATGTGATCTGCATTATGGTGACCTCAAGCAAAATCAAATCCATTTATCCATTCAGTTAATCCATTCATGTTTTATCACAAAGGAATCGCATCTCAGGCTTCTTCCTGTAAATAGCTGTCTAATATTTCACCATATCATGCATTGGTTTCGTAGTCAGCATGAAGGCATGTTCAAGTAAATAATAAAACATGATGGGGTGTGCGATGTGGTGATATGATGTCACCTCAAAGTTTGCTTATTTTCCAATAACAGCACATCATAATATTTCATTCTGCTTATACCACAATTGCAATAGTTACAATTTTGAATTTATTAATAAATTCAAAGGGTTATGCAAGTGTCATTATTAATAAATGACACTTGATGTGAACTTTTTTATTATAATAAAGGGCATGCTGTTAAATACTCTTTTATTATGAATAGTATTGAGTATGGTGTTTTAAACTTCCTCAACATTGCTTCTTTGAAAAATACATTTAAAGATTAATTGATTGAGAATTTCTGTCTAGTGCTTCCTTAATATGGGTTGTTATTATTTATTATTATTATTATTATTATTATATATTCTCTGAAGTGGGTATTCCCCAACATTTTTGTTATATAATTACAATATACACTCATATTTGCTTTTTGAACATCCCATTCCAGATTTACTACCCTTTTGCTGGTATAATAACCGCCACTCTTCTGGGAAGACTTGCCACTAGATTTTGGAGTGTGGCTGTGGGGATTTGTGTTCATTCAGCCACAATTGGTGAAGTCAGGCAGTGTTTTCGAGCGAGGAGGCCTGGGGTGCAGTCGGGGTTCTGGTTTATCTCAGAGGTGTTCAGTGGGGTTGAGGTCAGGGGTCAAGTTCTTCCACTCCAACCTTGGAAAACCATGTCTTCATGGAGCTCACTTTGTGCACGGGGCACTGTCACGCTGGAACAGGTTTGGACCTCTTAGTTCCACTGAAGTGAAACTTTAAAGCTACAGCATACAAACAAAATCCTATACAATTATGGGCGTCCAACTTTGTGGCAACAGTTGAGGGAAGAATCGCATATGGGTGTGATGGTCAGGTGTCCACATACTTTTGGCAATATAATGTATTAAAACTACCAATCAAAGCTCTAAAAAGAAATGCTTTATTCCTGATGTACAAGCGTCATTTTAGTTGGAATAGCCAAGATACGTAATGTGAAACTAAATCCAGGTTCCAATAGTCAAAAAGTCAACAGACTGACTTTTTAAATCAGTCAATAAAGAGAATTTGCTGTGGTAACTGAAGCTGTTCCTATTAAAGTGACTACAAAGAACCATCACAAAACGCGCTGTAACGTGGTGAAATGGCGCACGCGCGTCCTGCTGCTCGAGCAGCGTCGTAAAGCGTATGCGTTACAACATATGTAACGTTTATATAACGTGAAGCGTAACAACATATGCGCATGCGCGGCGCATGCGCAGTGAAACCTGACGGCACGGGGTAGTGTGTGACTCCATGCCAATGACAGGATTAGCTCGACAGAGCCGGCGGAACTACGTAGCTTTTGCGCTGAAAACAATGATGTCGTAATGGATACAAATGTGATGACCACGCGAACTGACTCCAAAGATTATCAGGTATAATAAATGTGCTGAGTGTGTGTGAAGAGACTTTAAATCCCTCACAGAGCTGCTCACTGGTTTGGAAGCTTTCATCACAAAGAAAGAAGCGCCAGAGCTCACAGTTCAGTGGAGCTGGGTTTATAAACCTTCTGTATGTGTAGATTCATATCTGAAATTAATATCTGATCGTTTTCATGATTATGCACATACAACAGTGTTGCTGCAAAAGAAAATGTTCTGCTTGATTACATCATCTATCTATCTATCTATCTATCTCTCTATATATATATATATATATATATATATGTGTGTGTATGTATATATTGTGTGTATGTGTGTGTGTGTGTGTGTGTGTATATATATACACACACACACACACACACACACACACACACACACACACACATACATACATACACACACACACACACACACACACACACACACACACACACACACACACACACACACACACACAGGGTGTCCCAAAAGCTTCCATGCACAGGGGACTATGTTTGCCAGCACCACATCGGTTGTGCCTTCGTCAGTGGATGTTCATGGACATCCACTTCTCAGTTGGTCCACAAGACAGTCGTGTGTGTTGTGTGTGATGTACTTGTCATGTTTCCTGTTAAAGTCCATCACAACCTTGCGACAGCTTCCTGTTCCAGCCATGAGAATGATTTCAATACGTTCTTCTTTTGTCAAAGGCATTCTTAAAGTCTGTCTGGTTGAATGTGCAAACCAGCATTAGTCTCTAATTCTTTCAAGTTATGAATCCTTACAGACTCTTTATGTGCTTTGTGCTGTCTGTTTTTGACTGAAGTGTGATTTTTGTAGCAGCATGTAGAAATTCTATAGAATTAAAAAAAAAAAAAAGGCAAAATTATTATCAGACAGCCTTTATTTGTTAAGTTAGAGAATATCTATTTAGATGTTTCCTGGCTAGCTTACTTGTAAGACATCCATGTCACCATGTGTCCACATTTTCCACAGTTCAGTTCTGGCTCACGGTGTGGCATCAAAAGTTCAGTGAAGTTTTCTCTGTCTCCATATAAAACATCTAACAGCTAAGTCAGTTTCTTCCAGTTGTCTAGTAAAATTGTTCTCATGTTTTTAACCACTTCAATGGCAAGTGCATTTTGTCTTCACCTTCCCATGTCAAAAAAAGCACAAATTCACAAATACAGTTTCCGACATTGTTTCATTATTTGGATGATAAATTGTTGCCATGGCAGCAGTAAAGCAATGATCTAATCTACCATCATGGAACTTTAGAACCTACTGAGACAGTGTTATGATTTAAACCTTCACTATTTTGACTCTCTTCTGGCTTGTTTTAGACATTGTATTAGCCAGTTATAAACTTTGCATGGATGGCATCATCTACTGAAAGCATTGATTTGTTTCTTTTTGTAGAATGGACACAAGGACATGGAACCAACGAGCAGTGACGACGAGCCACTTCTCAGACAGAACAAAAAGCGATTCGTCATCTTTCCCATTCAGTATCCAGATATATGGAAGATGTACAAACAAGCCCAGGCCTCGTTCTGGACAGTTGAAGAGGTGACAGTTTGTCATATATAACACAGTTATAACTCAGTAGTAGCACGTCTGACTATGCTGCAAGGCAACACAGCATTATGTAAGGCATAATACATTTGGGGACGTGCTGTCATAGGAAAATAATCAATGACAAGGTGGTGTGATGCAGTATGTGTGAGTACGTGTGTGCTCACCTCACACCACATGCGGTGTAAGAGTGTGTTGTTTGTGTGTGTTTATGCAACAGTGTACTTAGTACTGCATTGATTTGTCCTAAACAAAGGCATAAGAAGCATGTTGTAATGTAATGTACTTTGTTGACCTAAGTAGAAATGTTTATCATTTCTAAATGTTTTTGCAGGTGGATTTATCAAAGGATCTGGCCCACTGGGAAAGACTGAAATCTGAGGAGAAACACTTTATATCCCACGTCTTGGCTTTCTTTGCAGCAAGTGATGGCATTGTCAACGAGAACTTGGTAAACTTCTCTTTCTGCATTTACATTTAGCCATTTGGCAGTCCCTGTTTGTCCTGAGCAGTGTATACGTAACCTTGCGTCCTCACCAGGAAAAGAAAGTTAAAGCACTTTAGTCTTTGAATGGTCAAAGGTCTGGGGTATCTCACTGATCTCCTGAAGCAGTGTCGTCCATCCTGAGCACTTGGCTCAGCTGAACAGGCCTGCTGTTAGTCCTGAGAATCAGTCGCAGCTCAGACTATAGGGTTTTTTTTTTTTTTTTTTTTAAATATAATATCCCAGTAGTGGTGTTCCAGGGAACATAAGGAATGCCATCTCAGTTGTTGTTTTTAAATCCAGGTTAGTTAGACATAGTTGTTTAACTTGGCCTATTCTTAGTCTTTTCAAGTCAAGTCAAGTGGAGTTTATTGTCATTTCAGCCATATATAAGTACATAGTGAAACGAAACAACATTTCTCCAGGACCTAGGTGCTACATAAGATGACACAGAACAACACAGAACTACAAGGGACTACATAATTCATACATAAAGTGCACGACCAGTACATAGTTCTGTTTAAAAAGTGAACCTAGTGACAATAGTGCAAAGAGTACAAGAGTACAATAAAAGTAGCTGAAATAGTGTAAACATAAGTTAAACATAACATAACATAAGTTAAATATCTTTAAATATGCTTCCATGATTCATAGTAATATAAGATATTATATAAGCAAAGGTCGAGATTTTATGTTAGTTATAAGTATTAGTTTTCTCTATGATATGGGGTCAGCAATGTTAATGGATTTAATTTGACAGAATTCAAACCGTCACTCAAGTGTATCGCATTATCAGCACTAATGCACAGTTCTTTGCTTGTCAGTGTGATATTGTCCTGAAGTCGGTCTGTTCGCGTGTCTCTGTGCAGGTGCAGAGGTTCAGTCAGGAGGTGCAGGTTCCAGAGGCTCGCTCTTTCTATAGCTTCCAGATCCTCATTGAGAATGTGCATTCGGAGATGTACAGCCTGCTGATTAACACCTACATCAGGGATTTAAAGGAGAGGTGAGGGGCCACCACTGGGGGCTGGCATTATTATTCACAGCTAGTGCTGTACAAGAAATGTTTAAATGGAGGTCACAGGTGCAGCCGCTTTCAGTTCAATGCTCATTGAGGTTAACTGTTTTTCATAACAGTTAACTGTTTTACATAATGTGGTTTACAAAGAATCATGACAGAGACTGCAAATATGTAAATAGTCATACTGTAACAGGTAATGTATAGTAGCTTGTATCAGAGTTTCCATATTTACTATTTAATTTTAGTTACTCTTACATACATTCTTGTTATCTTGGAGAAAAATGCAGCATACTACTGAGACAGTAAAAACAGATTTTAAAAAAAATGTACATGGTAAATTTGACATTTTGGCTAATTTGAGATTAACATGATAAATTTGATTTTGCCTCAGTAGCTTACTGTAGTTTGTGTTATTAACGTTATTAATGTAATATTAATCTGCTGCAAAAATGAAATGTAAGTCTGTCTCTAACTATGTCTTCATATAAAATATAGAACAATGTACTCTCAGGAATATTTCACACTGATGCAATGGTTACTGATTGTTAGTATTAATTATTATAATGTCCTGTCCATCTTTTCAGAGACTATTTATTTAATGCCATTGACACCTTGCCTTGTGTGAAAAGAAAAGCTGAATGGGCTCTGCAGTGGATCTCTGACACAAACTCTACCTTTGGCAAGTTGCACATTTTCTTCACCTTCTTGAGGAGTTGCTTCTTGAGTCTCCTATGTGGACTAATGGCTTAAATATATGAATAAAATGATAATTGTGTTA
Organism: Pangasius djambal; assembly: GCA_022985145.1. NCBI lineage: Eukaryota > Metazoa > Chordata > Actinopteri > Siluriformes > Pangasiidae > Pangasius > Pangasius djambal. The sequence goes on from CM040997.1 coordinate 7,283,357, forward strand.
AATTAGCTGCATCCGTTTTGCATGGATCTGTATGCATCATGTCCACTCTTTCCTGACTGGCTGTAATTTATGACTGGATATTTTTGTGAAGTATAACTTTCAGACATTCATTATTCACAGGGGAGAGATTAGTAGCATTCGCAGCGGTTGAAGGAATCTTTTTCTCAGGATCATTTGCTGCCATCTTCTGGCTGAAGAAAAGAGGTTTGATGCCTGGACTCACCTACTCCAATGAACTCATCAGCAGAGATGAGGTAAATGTAAATTTGACCAACCAAAATATATTCCCGGGGACCAAAAATTGGCTATTATTTCTAGGCAGTTCTAACAGTATAATCTTGTATTCACAGGGTTTGCACTGTAATTTTGCCTGCCTTATGTACAGCCACTTGGTGAAAAAGCCATCAGCCAGCAGAGTGAAGGATATTATCACTAAAGCGGTTAGCATCGAACAGGTCGGTGCAATCTGAAAAGCCAGCTTATTGTAATAGTGCAATTTATTTGTTGTATAACAAATTTACTTTTTTTTTTTTTTTTCTTCCACCAGGAGTTTCTGACTGAGGCCTTACCAGTTGACCTCATTGGTATTAACAGCTCTTTGATGAACCAGTACATCGAGTTTGTGGCTGACCGGTTGTTAACAGATTTAGGAATACCTAAAGTTAGTAATTTCGTATTTATTTCTCTACCAGTGTAGTCCCATTCGTGTTTCGTTGTAGCTAATTCATTTTGTGTGACCATTTAGTGCCTGGGAGAGCTGGCTTTATTTTACAGATGAAATGAATTTCAGTTTCAAATTCTGCTTTATTTCTCAAAAGGTATATGAGGCCGAAAACCCATTCGATTTCATGGAGTTCATCTCATTGGAGGGGAAAACCAACTTCTTTGAGAAGCGTGTTGCTGAGTACCAACGGTTCGGAGTGATGTCAAACACAGTGGACTCTGAATTCACACTCGATGCAGATTTTTAAGGCTTTATACTGTTAGAAAGAGTAAATCCTTTCTACTGGAAAGACTCTACCTGAGGAAAATAAAAGTATTTTACAGAGTCTTTTACACTTTTGCAAACAAACTTAAATCTCTGGCCGTGCTCTTTCATTTACTTTCTGGACCCTAGATTGTTTTTATTGAATTGCTTCTAAACTGATGAAAAATGTATTAAAAAGACTGCTAAAAGCTGCAGTCTTCATATTTGACAGTCTGACTTTGTAGTGAAACTAATTATATTTTTATTCGGTTATTTTATATTTAAGAAGACCGACATTAGGATGTTTTTCCCCACATTATTTCATTTTTTTCCAGTTTGGTATTTTGTGGAAAAAAAATCTAATCTGGATGATGCTTATCAGTGTTACATGACAATAATGTAATGTATTGTAATGTACTGATATTATGAGTGCAGAAACACCTGTTAATGTTTATACCACACACACTGTCCTTATTGGTTTTACAGTTCGTTGTTTTACGGGACAACCATGGTTTATTTGGGATAGTCTGTTTCATTTATGGTACGTTTATGGTATGTTCAAGTGTATTCAGCAAAATGTTACAAAACATTAAATAGAGATTTGTAGAAAATCTTTGATCGTAAATGCTCCTTTTTAACCTGCTTGGTTTGCTGGACTCAGTAACATGTCAGCTTCCTGTATTATAATATTAGTAATAGAAATGAAAAAATACACTCATTTTCAGACTCTACGCTCCTGATGAAAACAAAAGGGGCGGGAGTATAAAATTAGCAACATGTCATGCTGTATGTTTGCAATCTTTTTATATTGCATAATAATAGGATGTTTTTTTTATATTTTAATTTTTAATATGTAAATTGCTAAGTAATTATTGATAGATCATTGGGTGTTGCATATTAAGTTAAAATAATGAGATATTCTCTTGAAATAAGTCAAAAGTAATTAGATTTCTAAGTTGAAATGCGATTTGTTTCTCATGAAATTTTCGTGTTCATTCCCATCTCTAATTAGAAGCTTATTACAGAGGAAATTCCCAAAATATTGATAATTTTTGGATTAAAAAAGAGACAAAGATCTTTGGTTTATTAAGTAAATTAGACCAAAAGAATTTGCATAAATATATGTACATTTTAAAGAAAATAAAAATCAGTACAAAACTTCAGTACAAAAGAAAAATACTAGTAAGAATATTAGCAATAAACTAGCAAAGCCTGATTGTTGATATCTACTGCTTTTAAAAATCACTTTATTCGCTGTAGTGGCCTGTCTTAGTGAAAATAACGACTATAAGCTATTTGTTCCTCAGTTTGTGGTTCAGGGCTTCCGTCCTCTGTGATGACAGCAATCACAGCCCCGTCTGAGCATGTGTGAGTGAGTGAGTGAGTGAGTGTGTGTGTGTGTGTGTGTGAGTGAGTGAGTGAGAGAGAGAGAGATAGAGAGAGAGTGAGAGTGTGTGTGTGTGTGTGTGTGTATGTGTGATAGAGAGAGAGTGAGAGTGTGTGTGTATGTGTAATAGAGAGAGAGTGAGAGTGCGTGTGTTTGTGTGTGATTGAGAGAGAGAGAGACAGTGAGAGTGTGTGTGTGCGCGCGCGACTGAGAGAGAGAGGGAGAGAGAAAGTGTGAGAGCGAGAGAGTGTGTGTGTGTGTGTGTACGTGGTAAGATGGCATCGAGCTGGGGAGGCGTAGTGTCGGAGCAGGCCGACCTGATATCGACTCGTCTCCGTCAGCTCGTGTCTTCTGGACTGCACTTTCTCCGTGATGAGTTGGGGATAGATTTGGGTTTGAAGCCCGAGCTTTACCCGGCCTGGCTCTTTCTCTCCACGGCGCTGATCGGCCTGTTCCTCCTGCTGGTGCTGGTCGCGGCCTGCGGCGGAGCTCGGCGCAGAAAGCAGGGAGCTGCTCGGAGTAAAAGCACCGCTGCTGTGAGCGTCACCGAGAGCGCAAAGGCCGCGCCGGTGAAAGCGCCCAAACCCGACGAGCCAAAGAAGAAAAACAAGAAGAAAGCTGCGGAGAAGGTGTATACCATTTTCTTAAATATTTCTTGTGCTGGCTGGACAGCCCTCTCATTCCGAGCTAGGCTAGTGTGCTAACATGCTAACATGAAGCGTATTCGAAAGGACCGCTATTTTGACAGATTGCTATAGCTGTCTTTGCTAGCCAACTAACCCAACAGCTCTAGGGTGGCTAATTTACATAAACCCTTTGATAGAATAACAGGTGTTCGAACCTGTGTCTTTGTATTAAGTGTATTTTTGAGCTAATGAAAAGCAAGCTAAGGTTGTTTATAAGCAAGGCTCAGTGGGAATCTAAAATGCTTCACTGGCTAGTTTGCTAAACGTGGTTAGCATAGCTGGCTATCTGAGGTTAGCCACATAGCATGTCTTTCAATGCAGTTGGACGTGATTTGGCAAAAATATTGTATCGCGATACTTATCGAGATATTTTTTTTCATGAGTATCGCGATATACTGATTTACTAACAAGGTGACAAAAAGCTGAGTTCTGTAATCCTTTTATTTAATGTACACAGAAATAATTTGTTTCACATGGAAGAGGAAGGGAAATAAAAGATTTTTGATGTCCAGTCAGCTCCTTGTTATTCTGAGCTGGTTAGTATCAAAAGATATCAGTATCATGATCATGATATTGTATCTAGTATCATGATATCAATATATCTTAATATCACTGATCTCTAAATGCAGCTCAAGTGTTTACAGGTGTGAAGTAACATAAACTCACAAACTTTATATTTTGTATTTGATTTTAAATGTGACATTTCTTTTCAACAGAAGAACCAGTCAAATGGCGAGACGGCTCCCGATCCTCGAGAACAAGTCAAAGTTGTTAAGGAGTTCCCTAAACAAGCACCACCACCACCAGCAGCAGCAGCAGCAGGACCACCTCCACCACAGCCGCAAGCATCTGTCGATGCTAAAGCTGAGAAAGTAAAAGCAAAATTTCTTTCACTTTCACTATACAGTGATAACTACACTTAACGGAGGCTTTTTGCTACGATTGTTTCTCAGCAAAAACACCGTTTTGATGATTATTTCCCATGAACATGTCCTGAAATGTCAGGGAATTACATGTTTCATCTTGGCTTGCATTTGAAATGTATAAAAATGGCAGTCCATTATCAAAAAGCATGTAGGTGTAAACAGGTGAAGGTTTAAAAGGGATTTTAAATCGATTCAGATCTTAGTTTGGATTTTCCATTTATTTAATTTGGTCTGAATTCTCAAATCTGATTGGTCAGGAGGTGTTGATAGAGCTGCTGTTCTAGAAAATCAGACAGTGTACAGACAGCTCTGACTGGCTGTAATTCAGATCACAGGTTTATATTAATGCACACTTAGTAACACGTTATTGTTTCTGTAGTGACAACTAATTCACACAGACACTTGGGGCAGATGATACGTACTCAAAGGCTAATAATAAACGGATTAAAGGCATGTTATTTAACAATTTGTGACAGTCAGTACGTTTTCCTCCATGGGCGAGTCTTCAGGATGCGTTCAGGTTTCTCTGTAAAATGACAATTTAGTCTTATTAACTTTGTGAGAGGATACAGCAGCTGGTGAGGGAATGACTGTTTATAGCTGCTATAATGTAAGTGATAACAGGAATTAACCTGACTCTCAGTCTTTGCACAGCAATGATAATAATCAAACGAATGTATAACTTAAGTAATATTATACTAATTGTAGAAACAAGTCAGTATTAATGGTGCAAAGTGCTAAAGGAAAATGTAACGTTTGTTGGAGTTAATGATATCATTTTGTTAACCACTTTTTTTTTTTTTTTTTAAATAGGCCAAGAAAAGTAAGAAGAAACCAAAACCAGAGGTGAAACCAGCCCAAGCTGTTTCCTCTACGGATGGAAAGGAACCTGATGAAGGTATGAAACTGAGTATTGATATAAACTGCACTGTGACAGTTGCACAAGCTCAGTGAGAAGATTAGAAATAAGGTCATTCTTCTATCTGAAGCAGTACATCTGTAAAGATTGTTTCATGGCATTTGTCCAGGTAATCATTTGCTGATTCATGGGTATGGAGATAAAATGGCATATCAAAGGTTAAACAAGAGCTTGTAAACATTAAACATTAAACATATGTGCAAAGGTTTAATCTAAGTCAACTAGTGTGTAGTCAGATGCTATTGGTATTGTAAATAATTTTTTTCACAAGATAATAAGCTTGGCAAATGATCGTTACTTAATCGTGCGTAATTTTGTAGCAGTCTTTCTCATCAAACCTTTGTTCCTCATGTTGTTGATTTCACTTCATTTTTCTAGTCTACATTTTTTCCAGATGAGAGTATTCAGAGTACCCTGTGCTGGGTATACAGTGGTAACGCATGTTTTTAAAATAATCTGCGGTCCAAGACAGGCCATTTGCATGAGAAATGTACTTGCTCATAGTGAGAAAGCACCTGAAAGAAACTCCAGGCTCCAGTGAATTAGTGATGTCGCAGCTGGTGTGAAGCGAATTAATGCACTTCTGGCTGTGTGAAATAAATGAATGGAACGTGTGGACTGCAGTTGTTGTTGTTAAATGTGTTTTGGAGGAGTTTTATTCAGTGTTCAGTGCTGAAGCATACTACTTCTGGCTTCTGTGCACCACATTCAGGAAAATAAAGAAAGTCTATATAGAACTGTGAAAGCAAAACAATAAGAAACAATGTTAGAGTTCTGAAACTGTAGGCACCTGAGCAGCAGTTCTGAAAACAGTTATATATTAAGATAAGTTAGAAAATCCCCAGTCTTTTCTCATTTATAGCCTACTGGTAAACCTCCTCGCATGGCCTACGATCTCAAACTATGCATTTAAGCTACATGATTTTCGTGTTCTCTGTGTTTATGTTGGATAGACACACAAAGATGTGTTTTGACAGTGTGAGTATGAGAGGAAGCCCCATCCCCAGTATGGATGGATTTCCTTTGACTCTCATCTTTTTTTTTTTTTTTAACTTTAGTAACAGAATGTTACTTTTGCTTAAAATTTGAAATGATTATAATCATTACAGCTTTGATGTATTTTTCATGAATCTTGCTTGTAAATCACTGTTGTGATTACACAACTCTTTAAAAGGTGCTTGGGAGACTAAAATCAGTAACCGAGAGAAGCGACAGCAGCGCAAGAAGGAGAAGGGCCCTAATGATGAGTCAGGAAGTCCTGGTGGTGGTCAGCATGTCGGTCAGCAATCAGAGCAGCCTGCAGTTACAGCTCCAGTGAACACCAAGAAGAATAAAGGTAAGCTGTTTGAGGATTCAGCTTTAATGACTGTGACCTGGTTACAGCGGTGGATTACCTTCTATCCAAACCAGTATATTTGTGCTTAAACAGGTAACATATAGTGTAATGTGTTTTTTTTGTTTTGTTTTTTTTTGCCAACTTTAAGCATATTTCACATCTGTCTCTTGGTAGAATCTCAGAATTTAAAGGCTGCGAAAGGTGATGCCAATGTAACACCAGGTAAATAATGATTTATTTTTTTCTAAATTCAAAGCTTGTTGCTAATATCTCCCTATAAGCATATCTAATGAAATGCCCCTTCCTTAGTGCTATCCAACTGGAATAACGTGAGCTCTGTGAATAGTGGAGGATGGACTGATATTTCCATGAAGGTTCCACCCAAGGGGAGCGCTCCAGACCATGAGAAATCATCTGTTGCCCTTAAAACGTCTGGACACAGGACTTCGGGGCCATTGGCCTGGGCTCAGGAATCGGAGGGTAGGGACTAGTCTTACTGATCTGTCTTGTAGCAGCGATGGGAAGTGTAACTAACTGTAAGGAAGTCTGACACAGCAATATGCCTTGTATTGCAGGTTTTTGTTTATTACGCAGTGTATTAGTTAACTTGCTAATATGGATATTTGTTATTTGTGTAAAGCTTTAGATTTCTTTATGCCCCCATTTTCTCATATGTTTTTAAGCCTCAGCCACTAGGTTCTACATGCATCTGTACATTCATCCATCCTGATGACCAGGGTCAAGGCCAAATGTCTCATAGTCTACGATTTTTTGGTTTTTCTGTCTGTCTGTCCATGCGTCCATCCGAGATGTTGTTAGTGAGATGTTTTGAGGTGGAGTGGTTAAATGTTTGTAGGATTTATATGGAATTATCATAGTAACCAGGAGATAAACTAATTAGATTTTGTAGTTGATCCAAACAAGGTCAAGGTCACAGCAAGGTCAAATGTCTGAAATAGTTTTTCTTTACTAAAAGTACATTTTAAGGGTATTTGAGGCATAAAGATAAGTAACAAGGACTAGACTTGTTGGTGGAGTTTATACATGTTTTCATGTTTGTCTGCTAAAAGAGGTAAAAATACACAGTAGATTATCAGATGTATAAGTCTATAAGTTAGCAGTTTCCTATTACTTCTTAATCAAATGGGTATTTACCAGAATAAAGAGAACATAAAATCTTTCTGTATCAATCACATGGATGAACTATAAATGTAACAGATTGTTGTGTTTTTAGCAGGGTCATGGCCCACCATGGATGGACGAATTAAGCCAGAAGTGAACCGAATGAACTTCTCCATGCTCAGATTAAACCCGTCAGGTATTCAGATAATGTTAACTGTTGCACTCTGAACACTTATGCATTTTCCCTCAGCTCAGTGGGAGATGTTTCAGGGTGTCTAATACACAGCATTTTGCTCTCACTCATATTGTTCAGATATTTTCAATGTCATTTTTTTAAAATGTATTGCTTTAGCATGATCCAGGGCTTTCCTACTGAAAATATTCTGCAGTAAGTAAAGCTGAGAGAGACTAATCTAAACCCCTTAATTGAGGATTAAGCCTCCACAGCAAAGTGCTTTAGTGCTGCATATGGGTTATGGTGAAAGGTAATATTCAAAGTGAGATTAGATCTGTAATGCAGCAAATGATCAACTTTAAAGAGTGACACCAGAGAACAAATGCAACATGATAAGGTCATGTGGCTGATAGGCTGGAGCTCTCTGAGGCTTCCTGTGCTTCATTCTCATAGTTTTGACATTTTTGAAGTTAGTAGAGGATATTATAATTCTTTTACATTTCAGGGGCAAGCCCTAAATTCTTTAGCTACACTATATGGCCAAAAGTTTGTGGACACCTGACCATTACACCCTTTTTGCTTTTTGAACCTGTTCCAGATTTAGTCCCCCATTTACTGTTATAATAACTTCCACTCTTCTGGGAAGGATTTCCACTAGATTTTGGAGCGTGGCTGTGGGGATTTGTGCCAATTCAGTCACGAGCATTAGTGAAGTCAGGCACTGGGGTGCAGTCGGCATTCCAGTGATCAAGTGTCGACAAACTTTTGGAAAATATAGTGAATCTCAGGTGAGCAAATTCAGGAAGTCAGTAAAATAACGAAGTTTGCAGCCACAGCTTGCGTTCACCAAAATTGAAAATTGGCCAAATACACAGTGACCACACAAACACTATGATCTTTTATCACCCCATACTTTCAATATCTTTTGCAGCAGCTGGCGTTCCAGTGACTCAGTCTGCTGCTGAGGTGGGGAATGGTTTCACCAATGCTGACGAGTGGTCTGGATTCAGTAAGTCAAATAATTGTCTGTGTTTAACAGGAATTGAACATAAGAGCACATTATTTTGATTAGCTTCCAACAAAAGTGTTAGTATATACAATGAACCATTACTGTTTCAGATGGTCTTGGTGCTGTAGATCCAAGTTCAGACTGGAATGCTCCAACTGAGCTGTGGGGGAACTATGATGAACCTAAACCTGAAACACCTGCTGCCCAAGAGACACCCGTTTCCCAGGTACCCAGGGTCAGTCAAAGAATACTCTGAATTGTCATGGTCATAAGTCCACAAATGGTCCAGCAGTGCTAACAACATGTGCTGTTTTAGGGTAATTTGATTAGATTTGTTGGCTTTTACACACTGTATAAATAATTATTTTAATTACCTGTTATACTGAGTGAAGGACTGGTTTGTTAGAAGGTGTTACTTAATCGATTAAGGCTATTAGACTTAAAAAGACAGAGTTCATTGTTCATCAGAGTTTCATAGACTTCATTGTACATCACTTTTTTCTGTGGCTTTATCTTAAATGGTGTGCACTACATGGAGTGCACTATGAAGGGTGTACAAAGCAGTTATGTTCTAACCTAGGTAGAGCATGTAAGTGGTGAACAGGAAGTCATTTGGGATTTGGCCTGTTTGTTTGCAGAGCATAAATTTAAAAAAAAAAAAATGTAAAATGAAGTAAGGACACATCAATAATGCCGATATTGAGTCAAAAGTATTTACGTTGTTGTTCTTTCGGCTGCTCTCATTAGGGGATCACCTTCCATTGTCCGCATATTGATTTGGCACAGGTGTATTTATTTATTTATTTTTTAAATACACGCTGGATGCCCTTCTCGATGCAACCCTCTCCATTTATCTGGGTCTGGGACCGGCACTGGCAGTGTACTCGCCTGTGTGCGCCCAGCGTGGGGCGCAAACCCACGGTCCTCAGATCAAGTGTCCCATGCTCTACCAACTGAGCTAGCCAGGCGCCTCAAAAGTATTTACATTAATGCTAGAAAAAACATTTATGTATTTTATTTTAAAAATATTTTTGTCCTAATATATTGCAATATCCCTATACTTTTGCATCCCTAACAAATTATGTTGTTTAATGACCTGTTGAGCTACAGCTATGCTGAGTGAAGCATTGGTTTGTTAGAGTAACTACTTCAATAGATATGCTAGTCCATCTTTAATAATTGAGCTTTGTTGTTTTTTTGTTTTTTTTCCTGGCATGGAATGCTTCTCTCTCAAGACAAAAAGCTCTCTGAGACTTTAATAAGGTCTCTTCCTTGTTGGCTGACCTATAAAAAGCCTGATATGTTAGTTATACTTGTTGTGTAACTTGATGTACTGTATGTATATCAGTTGCAGGAATCTGATGATGACAAGGATAAAGGAGATCCTTCTGGAAGTGGCAAGTCCAAGAGAAAGAAGAAAAAGAAGAAGAAGCCAGAGGATGAAAATGCTGGCTCACAGGTATGAGTACTTGGCTGCTGAAAAGAATTGCCATAAACTTTTTTTTTCTTTCATTCAGGTGTTTCTCAAGCAATCTTCTTGCATTGAAAAGTAAATCATGGGATCGGGGCGGCGCTAATTTTGGCTTAAGTAAAACAGGATAAGTTTGTTTTTTTTGTTTTTTTTACAAAAAAAAAAAGACAGCTCTATGGGCATAGAATGCCAACAAAATGAATGTACAGTTTTTATTTTTCTGTTTAAATTCGGCATGGGTGTTAAGGTTGTGCAGGTGACCACTGAGAGTTCGACTGCACCTGCAGAAAGTGGATTCGTCAAGCCCCGTCCTCATGTGCCAGTGGAGGAGCCGACCAAACAGATCATCGCTCCACAGTCAGGACAGAGTGAGTAGTCTGGCAGCGCAACAGTAAGAATTATTAAGAAAATGTGAGATTGAATGTTGATTGTGTCATTTTGTATCTACAATCTGTTGTGGTTTGCGTACAAATCAAGACCTGCCAAACTTCACACGTTTTACACAGGAGCTCAGCATGTTAAACGGTGGAGTATGCTAAAAGAGCAGTTTTTACCCCCAGTAAAATGTCAGATCAGCCAATCATCATATGAATCAGAAATGAGTGACAGTTACGCAAGTGTCCCATTTTAACTGGCACACCTGGAAGCCCCGCCCCCTCCCCTCCATCTCACATTAGTAATCTGTTGGCTGGTACTCGTGTTTCGCGAGTCACTTTTTTCCCCCGCGTGAAAGGTGCACTGAAGCTGTTCCCTCGCTTTCTGTCAAGGTAAATGGAAAATGGTTTGAGTTCAGAAATGTGAAATAAAATCCAGACATCAGACATGTTTATATATTTATAATTAACATCATTTAACTGTATTTATTAAGGATGCGATAAAAGGTTTGGCTGAAAAATGGCTAAAAACAGCATTTTTTTGACCACATTTCCATGTGACTATGAATTATTCCTTTTTAGGGTTGGCAGGTCTGCAAATGGCATGCTGTTTGCTTCTAAAAAAAACAAACAAACAAACTATTAACTACAATATATATTGCTTTCACAGAGAAATCTGATCAGAATTTGGAACCGCTGAAGCAAGTTCAGAAGAAAAAGGCCAGGAGAGAAACATGAATAACCTTGATCTCTTATGCAAAGGATTGTCAAAAAATGTTTATGCAATAATTTCAGAGTACAGAATTTTATACTGATTAAATCTTCTGTGCTATTTACAGAACATCTTAAGTGAGTTGGGCCAAGTTGGCCAAAAAAAAAAAAAAAATTATTACAGCAAATGGAGAACAACTTATGCACTATGCTAGACTGATGTCTCGTAAAAAGGATTGATTATTGTACTTGATATCATGCACGCTTTTAGTGCAGTGAAAGATTATATATTGTTGTCCAACTGCTACTTTTGCGATATGAATAGAATTTGAAAAGTTTGATAATATCATGGGGGAAATTTCAGAATTTTGAGGATGTGTGTGTTTCTTTCCATTTTGATTTCTCTTTCCTCTGGAACTTTTCTACTGCTGAATTGCATTCAGGAGCATTTGCAGTGTAGCAGTTAGTGTTAGACACCACTAAGAGACACTGTGCCATCAGAGCCATCATGAAGCGCATCAGAAGTCATCAGCAGCAGCAGGAAGAGACTGGTATATTACTGTATTTGGTCATCTGGATCTGAAATAAAAGGAGAGTACAGGTTACTACAGAGATATTTCTAACACTAAGAATATTCTCAGTGCTTTTTTTTCCTGTATTAAGTATATATTTTCACATAGAGAGGAACTGTACACACTTTTTTGAAATACTTGCTTTATCTTACCTTGTTAACTGTTGAATCAGTTTAATGCTCTTTGTTTCTCTTGCAACCTCTTCAGTAGAAAAAGCCAGGCCATATGTACAGAATTAATAAGGGCTTTTTTTTCTATAATTCTCTTTAATTGCACTGTGCTAAAGGTTGTAATAGTTTCTATTTTCGTTATTTTCCGATCTTCTTGAAATGTGAATGTTTAATTCCTGTCTAATTTTGTTTTGATATATTGTGATGGGTAGAGGGGGAAGTGATTTTTTAATGGCGAGAGAGAGAGAGAGTAACGGTAACAGCAGCTTTACCTCCATTTCACTATAAATAGTATCAGTATCTGGAATCTGTTGCCTTAATCTGTTTTTTTTTTTTCTTTGTAATGTACACATCTAACTGTCTCTCAAATTGAAGTAATTTTGGAAAGAGTTGTGGAATTATCATTTCCAGTTTGATGTCAGAGCTGCACTTACTGTTACACGAATCCTGTTTTAAATCTTTATAATAATCATCATCAAATAAGTGTCCACATTCTTTTTCCACTCATATAAGTACTACTCTCAACATAAAGGCTTTAATGGATGAGAAATGCGTATTGCTTTTCGTAGAACTGAAATAGTGAATTTCAATCTTTCTTTTCTTTTTTTTTTTCCCAGGCTTTTTTTCATGCCTTGCGAGTTTAATTTAAATGTGTCTGTATGCGGATTAACTGGGAGTTTGTCCCATGTTCATTTTTGTAAATTGTGGTAGATTTTGCGTACCCAAGGTACTCTGGTTTAGAATCGGACACCTGCCTTAGTTTTCCATTAGAAAGGTGGTCAAACCAGTGTATTTATACCTGTCTTCAGATTTTTGGATCCGGGAATGATCATGTTTACTGAAGTCGATGCAATATTTCTATGTTGATTTGTTAAAGAAATAAAACATTTGATCATTGTTATTCTGTGTGACTGTTTCGGTGCAGCTGGAGAATCAGTGACACGTGTAACTACAGTATAGGTGCTGTTTCTTTTTGTTAAATCTCAAATCTGAGATTAATTGCAAACAGCATCCAAAGTATGTTCCTTCCAGGAAAGTCCTAATTAAGCAAAAAGTATTACTCTTTAAAATATACTAGTTTAATTTGTATTTACATTGTGACTTATAGTCATGGCTGAATTCATTTGAATATGTAGTTTTTCCTGTGAACACGTTTGAGACAACAGAGAAGGAAAAGTATAAGATGCATAATAATGTTCTGAGACTTCCCTTCATCACAATAATGCCAATTTACAATTTTATAGATATTAATTTTAATAATGCACTATCCTGTCAGTGGTTAGTTTCTGTCCACCAGATCATAAGTGTGTGTATATATAAGGAATAAAACACTTGGAGGCATGCTGTTATAGAAAAATAATCAACAGTGGGGTGGTGTGATGCAGCCAAATGCATAGCAGGTACTGCTGCCACCCCAGAGTTAATTATTTTCCACTAACAGAAGTGTTTTATTCCTCTTATTAAAAAAAAAAAAAAAGCAGTTTGCCAACAATTACAATTTTTATTAATGCAAGTGGGTTATTTTCCTATAACAGCACAGCCAGAAGTGAGTTACTCCTCTTATACTGCAGCAATTTATTAATGTTTTTCACCTGTTTATGGTTGTTTGTCTACCATTTTAAATGTTGTAGAACAGGGGTCTTCACTCACTTTACAAAGGGCCGCTGTGGCTGCAGGCTTTCATTCCAACCAAGCAGGAGCCATTGACTTCAGCTGTTTCATCAGTTCATCGTAGTTTCCATTTAACTATCAAGTTAATGCCTCCAATTTGGCTGTAATGAAAGCGTGCAGCCACACAGGCCCTGTCCACAACAAGTTCGTTCCTGTTATTACTTGTTATAGTAACTATAAAGAGTTGCTCCCTTAGCAGTCTCTCTTGACATTAATAAGACAAAAAAAAAACCTTATCATGTGACAGAGAAACCGCAAACCCCTCTGTCCTGAAGACTCTCCCATGGCAGAATATTGACTGATTCTTACAGAGCACTACCACCTGATACTCTCATCAAGACTTTTTTCTTTGTTGAATAACAGCACATTTTATATCTATTTATTATTAGCCTTAGATTATGTGGTGCGTTCACCATAAAAGTCCTTGTGAATTATCCATTACTATAGAAAGGATAACAGAACACATGCATTAATTATAAAATTAATATAAAATTCAACACCTTCTGACCAATCAGGTAGAAATTCAACAGTGCTGTGGTATAAGGTAAAGTCACCAGTTAGTGCAGGTATATGGTAGGTAAACTATACCACCAAACAGTCACCTGACCAATCACACCCACATGTGCTTGTTGAACATCTCAATATAGATTTAGTCTCCGTTTGCTGTTAGTATAACCTCCACTTATCTGGGAAGGCTTTCCATTAGATTTTGGAGCATGGTTGTGGGGATTTGTGACCATTCAGCTACAAGAGCATTAGTGAGGTCAGGCACTGATATTGAGGTGCAGCCGGTGTTCCAGTTCATCCCGGAGGTGTTCAGTGGGGTTGAGGTCAGGGCTGTGCAGGACACTGGAGTTCTTCCACTTCAACCTTCACACACCATGTCTTCATGTTCTCATTGTGCACAGGGGCACTGTCATGCTGGAACAGGTTTGGGCCTCTTAGTTCCAGTGAAGGGAAATTGTAATGCTAGAGCATACAAACACATCCTATACAGTTGTGTGCTTCCAACTTTGTGGCAACAGTTTAGGGAAGAATCACATATGAGTGTGATGGTCAGGTGTCCACACACTTTTGGCCATTTAGTGTAATTAAATAGTGCACACACAGTGTATGCATATGGGCCAAAGACATGTATATGCAAATTGTCTTTTCTTTCTGAAGTCTGGTCATGCCTAAATACTACGACATATCTGCTATATATAAGGCGGTTATAAGAGGGGGAAAAAAAAGATATAAGAGAAAAGGTGGGAAATACATATTACAAACAATGTCAAAAGTAATGTCAAAATTGTCATTCAGAATCATTCAAACGTCAGATCAGAAAACAAAGACAATAAAAAGTATAAACACTGTTTTGATAGACAGATTTACTCATTCGTTTGTGTTTTATATTAATATGGTGGATGATAGAGCCTTAGCAAACAACACATACACAAACGCGCGCGCACGCGCAGCCATCACGTCCTGATCCCAGCTGAAATCCCCGCTGTCCGGTCACGTGACCAGGGGATGAGCTGAATTAATGCTGAGGCACAGAGCCCTGAACACACGACGTACTGAATGCTTACACTCTGAATACCGCACTGCAAACTCTCGCCATTACATCTCTGAGAGGCCTACATGAAATAACTGCACCTCGTTTTGAAGCAGGAAGATGATTTCGCCGTGGGACAGATGGTACACGACGAGCTGCTGCCTTTGTTGTCATGTACGGACCGGAACCATTATCCTCGGCGTGTGGTACATGGTAAGTGAACAGCGCTGTTCTCACTGTTCCGGCTGTCATTGTAGCAGAGCTCACTGTCCCAGCTTTCATTACACTAACCGAGGAGCAGGGAAACACAGCTCACTGTCCCAGCTTTCATTACACTAACCGAGGAGCAGGGACACACAGCTCACTGTCCCAGCTTTCATTACACTAACCGAGGAGCAGGGAAACACAGCTCACTGTCCCAGCTTTCATTACACTAACCGAGGAGCAGGGAAACACAGCTCACTGTCCCAGCTTTCATTACACTAACCGAGGAGCAGGGAAACACAGCTCACTGTCCCAGCTTTCATTACACTAACCGAGGAGCAGGGACACACAGCTCACTGTCCCAGCTTTCATTACACTAACCGAGGAGCAGGGAAACACAGCTCACTGTCCCAGCTTTCATTACACTAACCGAGGAGCAGAGCTCACTGCAAACTGCTCACTGCAGACTGCTGCAGACTCACAACAGCACATTTTATTCCTTCAGCAGGGGAAAAGCAGATCACCCCAGCATTAATGTTATAGTCTATTCACTGCCCTCCAATGGCGGTTTAATGTTACACACACACACACACACACACACACACATACACACACACTATTCAGAGCAGTGACCCAACCCTGTGCTTCAATACCTCTCAACTCTACATTTTTAATAATTTTCCCGATCTAACACACACACACACACACACACACACGATATTCAGAGCAGTGACCCAAACCTGTGCTTTAATACCTCTCAACTCTACATTTTTAACATTTTTCGTGATCTAACACACACACACACACACACACACACACACACACACACACACACACACACACAGACTTAGAAAGCTGTGTTAAAGCACCTTGAATACTAATGCTATTGTTACTACTATTGTTGTATCGTCGTACTAGCCATATGACCCTGAACCATTGAACCATGTCGTATATAATACTGAATATGTCTACTTAAATATTAAAATTCATTGACCGTACAATTATACCTCCTCCGATATTATTTACTCTATTCTTTTCTCGGTCAGTTTGTTCACATATCCCTTTGTACTTCTTTGTACACCTGCAGATAGTCCACCATTGCGTATCTCTTGATCCGCACCTACACTAAACAAGGAGTGAACCTCATAAATTCCTCCTGTACCTTTACTGTAATGTACCTGAAAAATAACACCGTTTCTGATTTTTTTTGAGGGGGGAAAAAAAAAGCTTGAATCAGATTTGGTTTTTGAATTTAATAATCATGAAAATAAAAGCATTGTAATGTTAATTTATTGTAAATATATATACATTTATATAAATGCACCAGCTCTTCATTTTTATTAAATTAATCAGTATTTTTGTAACTGTAAATTTCAAATATATATTTTAAATATAAAAATTAATAATTTGTTATTTGTACACTGTCACTTATTTAAACTGAGTATATTATTCAGTATTTTTCATATTTCATTCAAATTCATTTAATTGTTTAAAAATGTCTTTGTGTACCATTATTTTATTAAATTAATCTGTTTTGTTAATTAAAATAAATATATTCCATTAACATTTTTTAAAAATCTGTTTAGTCTGATGTTACCCAGATAAATTCCTCCTATACTTAAGTAACACACCTGAAAAATAAAACTCGTACTGATTTTGGAAAACAGATAGTCTATGCCAGACAGAGTTCGCTCAGGATCAGCTTTGGCTATGACTGGTTTAAAAATAATTGTGCGCTTAACTAAGCATTCAGTGAAACGATGGTGTGTTAATGTACATGTTATTTGTGAGTTACATGTTATTTGTGTGTTTGTATGTTGTCACTAGTAATCGAAACCTTATCTTCAAGTTCATTTATTTTTTCTTTTTTTTTCTTTTTTCTTTTTTTTTCTTTTTTTTTAGAAGCGAGAGCTCTTTATTTGTGTAAATAGAACCATAATCAAGTTAAATCCCTGACCTCGTGCATTAATCTGTGACTGTAACATTAACACTGGAGCTTTAAATCTAAACCTAAAGCAAATCATAGAAATATAATGTCTATGAAATACAATGGAACGGGGTAATAATTTCAGAAAACATAACACTTTTTTGTTTTATTAAATCCAATAACTGTGCAAATAAAAGTAATTTATGAGGAAGGGAATATTGATTTAATGTACTAAATTTAAATTTACTTTATATTAATAACATGAATGTACTGCATTCATTTTATTAAATGAATCTGTAATTTATTAAAATATTTAATAAAAAGTAAATGAAATACTGGTAATACTTGTAAATAAGAGTAATTATGAAATCTTATGTTAATTTAATGTACATTTACTTTATCTTCGTTATATAAATGCACCAGTTTCATTTGTATTAAATTAAATATTTATCTGTAGTTTTGTAGTTGTAAAGTAAGTAAAGGTAAGTGCTTTATGATTTTGATTTATATATACTAATGTAGTATTTTTTTTACATTGTTTTTTTTTTATTTAAATAATCATTGTCATTTTTATATTTACATAATGTGTATGTAATTTAAATTAAATTGTATAAATGCACTAGGATCAATTTAATATAATTAATCTGGTAATTGAAATAAATATTACATTATGATATTTATTATAACTTCTGTTTATACATTCAGCTATGTAGATGTAAGAGGTAAGGTAGGTAGTTTCTAAGCTAAGGTAGATTAGTTTCGTAAATATAGAATTCATCAACAAAATGACGGATTAATTGTATATTTATATGTTTGTATATATTGTGTAGAACATATTTTTATATTGGATTTATTATTGTACAGTTTTACAATAAGTACAAAGCCTGGTACAGTCTAAACAGAGACGGAGGCATTAGCGGGTCTGCTCGGGTTTACTCAGTCAGGTGGAGCTGTCCAACATTTCAGCTTCTCTTGTGTGGCGACTACAGCGCGAGCCTCTCTCTTTGTTTCTTCTGTGTATATGTTGAGTATGAATCCATCTGATATTATAGATACATTTTATGTATATGATAACTTACAGTATTTACATTCTAATGGATGGTCCATTCGGATAGACTGAAGTCATTTACATTTATTCATATGGCAGACGCGTTTATTAAAGGGACTTACACGTGAGGCAGAATGTAATCGGAGGTTACAGCTGAGCAGAAGAGGGGGTAAGGGCTTAGGGCTTTGCTGTAGAGATAAAGAGCGGCTCTGCTGTGTAGCAATGCTGTGGATATCTTATCACTCTCAGAGTCTGAACTGCTAAAACATGAAAAAAGACATTTTATTTTAGGATCGTCTCATTTCTGCCACAGTTTCTCAGGGCATAATGAGGTGTAGCAGATGGTGTAGGCCAGGTGATGCTCAATGATTAATTAAGCAGGAACCTTCACATACACTGTATGGCCAAAAGTTTGTGGACACCTGATCATCACACCCATATTTTGTTGCTTCCTCAGACTTTTGCCACAGTGTTGGAAGCACACAATTGAATAGGATGTCTTTGTATGCTGTAGCTTTACAATTTCCCTTCACTGGAATTACGAGGCCCAAACCTGTTCCAGCATAACAGTGCTCTTGTGCAGAGTGAGCTCCATGAAGACATGGGTTCCCTAGGTTGATTTGGAAGAACTTGAGTGGCCTTCACAGAGCCCTGATTTCAACCAAACCGAACACCTTTGGGATAAACCGCGCCCTAGGCCTCCTCGCCCGACATCAGTTCCCGATCTCACTAATGCTCTGGACAAATCCCTTCAGCCACACTCCAAAGTCTAGTGGAAACCCTGTCCAGAAAAGTGGAGGTTATTATAACAGCAAAGGAGGGGACTAAATCTGGAACAGGAAGTTCAACAAGCAAATACTGGTGTGATGATCCGGTGTCCACAAACTTTTGGCCATATAGTAGTGTATGAGAGGTTTAGCTTTTGTTACCAACAGACCAATTCCTCTTTCATGCAGCGTCACGGTTTATTTTATAATCATGACTATGCACCAGATTAACCACGCTTACCCACATGCCTCTCTCCTACGCAGCTCATCAATGCCGTGGTCCTGTTAATCCTGCTGTCTGCTCTAAACGACCCAGTGCAGTATCACTACCACCTCACCAGTGCCGAACTTGGCACAGACTTGGATGTCATGGATGACGCAAGTAAGTTAAAAATGCACAACTTTCCCTGGACCGAAATACAGTGTTATGAGAAATGTTCACAGTAGTTTTTCCTGGTCAACTGCCCACTAGGAGGAATGTACTTCCTCTTTTCATTAAGGTGAGGAAATATTTCTAAAGTTGTGCTTTAATGCCCAAATCAAGTAGATTTTCATATGGAACAATAACAGATGTTTTTTTTTTTTTTGTCTACTAAAATCAGTATACGGTAAAATAATCAATTTTTGTATGGGAATTGAGAGTTTAGCTGTGTTTCATGTCACAGGTTCTGACACGACACGATTAATCCTGATGAATTAGGGCAGTCAGATTTAAAGTTCAGACTGATTGCCATTGGCTTGGGCCTTCTTTCGTCTGGATTCTGTACACTCCTAAAGGCTTCTTTTGTTTGTCCCTCATGCCATATTTGATTGCAGTTTATTTGTGTTTGATGATCCAGTTGCGTAGTATAAGAAACGTAATAATAGTTCTCAAAAATATGATAGAACACGTCTCTCTCTTTTTCTCTCCTGAACTTTTTTAGTGTGCAGTAATATACAGAAAAACAGATGTGTTATGGGATGCATATGTTTATAGATCTGTATTATGGTTACACAATCTAAAATGAAATTAAAATTTTTTTTGTTTTGCCTCAAATTTTAGCTGTTATACACTGTGATATGGGATAAGTGATAAATTTTTTAAAATGTGAAATATTTATTATTCTGAAATCGGGAATTTAGTTAACTAATGTGCCTTGAGGTTTATTGGTGATCAACTAGGATAAGTCATGATATGCACGCATTCATTTGAACTAATGTAAGTCTATAACAGCATAAGCAGGACTTGTCACTTGTGTGTCTGGTGGTGTCTCTGCACCAGTTTTGCTGGATTTTGCCCTCAGCCTCGTTTTCTCTCCACAGACATGTGCATCGCCGCTGCAATTTCCCTGCTGATGATACTGATTTGTGGGATGGCGACCTACGGTGCTTATAAGGTACAGCTACATTATTTAATAATAATAATTTTATTAAATGGAGGAAAAAGTAAATGATAAGATTACTGCAAAATAATACATTTGACCCATTAATTATTGTTATTTGTTGCATGCAAGTTACATATATTATCATGTAAATTTTCTGGAGATTTTTTTTTGTTTGTATGTTTAGATTTTGGGTTTAAACTATATAGTTTTTCAGTGCATATATATATATATATATATATATATATATATATATATATATATATATATATATATATATATATATATATATATATATATATATTGTGTGTGTGTGTGGACTGCATGTGATAAGTGGATTGTTAAGCATCCTTCATTGTGTCTCTCTTAATCAATGGCTCTAATAATAACCAAATAGCTAACTATAATCCCTGCTGTTATCTGCTATTTAATTTTTTCCTTTCCTCAGTGTGTTTGCAATATTTCAGCTGGAACATATGAAACATGTAAAGTCTGTATGTATTAACCATTGTAATCCTTTTTCACAGCAACATGCTGCTTGGATTATTCCATTTTTCTGCTACCAAATCTTTGACTTTGCCCTTAACACCCTGGTAGCAATAAGTGTCATTGTTTACCCGAACACCATTCAGGACTACCTTGAGCAGCTGGTAAGGGACTTTAACAATCTTGGGCCTTTAATTATTTATTTGTTTTGTCGACCAGGTATTGAGTTTCTTGTTGAAATGGTTGCTTATGTTTTAACAGCCTGGGACTTTTCCATACAAAGAGGATTTGATGTCCACCAACAACATATGCCTAGTGTTCGCGGTACTCGTCTTCATCGGCTGTATTCTGGCCTTTAAGGTAAATGCAGAGGGATCGGTGAAATTTTACACCAGACCGGTGGCACCATTTCCAATACACTCCCGTGTCAACGTGATATTTTACAGTACGAGTACACTGAATACCTGACATTTTGCACCCATTCATTTTCAATGAGGTGTCACCAGAGACTTGCAAGGGATTGGAAAGTGGCGAGAACCTGACTCACTGTGAAAAAAATATAAATGGATTAAACATTATGCAAATTAGAAACAGCAAATTTGCAGCGCTGACCAATCGTGAGGCAAGAGCCAAGTTGCTGTTGTCCAGCTGCAAATAATGTCCCGCATGGATAGTTCCATCTGCCATACATTCCTCCCAGAAAGATTTTTGTATATTTCAACCTGTAACCCTACAGTAGCAGCACACACACAGGCGTTTGTTAAAGTTCAAACTACGTCACAGTTCTAGCTGGAGTGTAGGAGTGAAAAGAATTAACTACATGTAGTAATGCATGTTTCTAATAATCTGGCAGTGAATACAGACATCGACACTTGTATTTATTAAGATGTTAGTATTGCAAGAAATCACAGAAATGAATGCTCCACTCACATACTTGGCACATGTGCGTCATGTCCGGTGTAAAAAAGGTCACAGAGTGGTTACACATGCTGCACCCCATCTGTTCTACAATGGATTTTCAATAGCTGTAGCAACATCCACAGCTAATTACATATTACAGTTATTACGTTTCAAGGCTGGATTGTCTCACAGGGTGGTGTCTGAAGACATTTAACACACAGTCTCCCTACAAACTGAGATTGAGCGGATTCCAAATGCGCTCTATATGTTATTACAATAAACATTTTATTACTAGTGCTGAGTTCTATGTTTGCAGTGAAATAGTGGAGAGACTAAATGGCCTTCTTATCCCTTGTATGTTATCATAATGTTGAAAATTTATACCATGTTGTTATTTATTTGCCAGGCTTACCTGATTGCCTGTGTGTGGAACTGCTACAGATACGTTAGTGGAAGAGGCACCACAGAGGTCTTGGTTTATGTCACCACTAATGATACAACAGTAAGTCAAGGACAATTTACTGTCATACTGCCTGTATCCTGTTATTCTTACTTGCAGCACATTCTGTCCCATTCGGACATGGGATAAAGCATTAAGGGGAGACCAAACAAGAACAAGCCCAAGGGCATCTTTTATTAAACAACAATGAAATGTCAACATATTTGAATGTCTTTGAGGTTTTGTGTAAACCACTGATCGAAATTTCTTGAATTATTCACTTTCAGGAAAAGAGTGAGCATAGACTTCAGAAGTGCAGGAGAGCTCGACTGTGACACATTCCCATAGTCATAATCTAGAAATGCCTAAAGTTGTCAAGCTTGTGATTTTGTTGAATACAATTGTAACCAAAAATAAGATTTCTCTCAAAATAGCCTCAAAATGAAAAAAATAGATATGAATTTATTAATAAAATTAATTTTAATAGGATGCAAAAGGTAAGCATGTAAAGGATAATAAATATAAAATTCAGTGCTGAAATACTTAAATAACAGAATGATTAAATGCTGAAGTTACAATACTGGGTTTGGGCTGTTGTTACTTAACTATATTGTTAAAAGGTTAATGTTTAAAGACTAGCAACTGCCTAACTCTAATCTATAGTTTCTGTTTCTGTAAAGTTTAATCACTGAGTACAGAGTCACGCAGCTTCTGATTTTGATGGATTTTCTGATTTATAATGTCGAATGTCTCCTTATGTCCTGTGTGGTGTTGAGTCAGTGTGACATGACTGTTAAGTAATCTCTAATCCTTTCTTTCTGCTTTGGCTTCATCAAAACTACTAGATGCTCATGTTTTTGTTTAATATTAGCTCTGTAAAATAAATGGATTGTTAGTGTCAGTTTGTTAGAAATGTTGCAGTGCTGCTTTGGAGTGTGCTACTGAAATCCAGTGAAAAGCAGGGATTTTCTCGCTCTTCAGCCCAAACCCGTTACATAACCAGCCAGTTTTGTCCAGTTCCTTTGAAATCCTCTCACTGCTGCAGTCAGACTCTGAAGATTAAATTAGGATCGGCTTAGAATGTAATTCAAATTAGCCCTTCTTCTATAACAGAGATATATTGGCTTGCATAAGTACTCGCTGCCCCCACTGAAGTGTCGCAACCTGGAGATAAAACACGTCAACAACAGAAGTCGTATAACTAGATGACTGGAATCCACCTATGTGCATTTAAAGTGTCACATGATCTCAATATGAATACACTTGTTCTTGGAAGGCCTTGTGGAACAGTCATGTCTCTGCCTAGAAAAAAAGCCATCCCCCAAAATCAGTCACTAGTCAGAGAAGCAACCAAGAGGCCAAGGGTAATGCTCAACGTGATGCTACCACCACCATGCTTCACTGTGTGGATAGTTTTCCCAGGGTGATGAGGGGTTTCACAGTTGTTAATACTTGTGCAATTACAACTTTTATTTTTTATACCATAAAATTTTTTAATACTAATTCCCAGTTTGTTTGGTTTTTTTTGGAGGGGGAGGGGTTGATGGAGTGAATAATAGCAAAATCCTGCTCACACTGCCTTCTGCTTTTTAGGTGCTGCTCCCATCGTATGAAGAGGTTGTCGCAATTCCGCCGAAGGAGCCACCCCCTGAGTAAATCTCAGCATGAGACGGATGTTTTCTCTCTCTGACTCCTTCAGTCTTTTCCATAAATATCCTCCAAAGAAAAGCTTTTTCTGTCAGTGTTTCTATTTCCCCACTCGAGCCTTCCACTTTTTACTCTGTGACATGTCTATCCTTTGCTCCCTGAAGGCAGTAGTGTGACTTGCTCTTCCCTCTGCGAGTCTTCACAGCCTTCCTGGCAACAGTGCTGCGTGTCAGCTCCAAATTGGATTTGCACTTTCAGCGTTCAGTCGTTATGCACAGCACTCACCTCCCCTTTTTTTAAATACTGTGAACTTCTCAGCACTGCTGTTGGCTACTGGAATACCTGACATATAAATGTGGCAGGTGTAATAAACATGCGAGAGCACTTTCCGACTGGCAGTTTTCCCAGGAACCTGATGAATGTGGCAGCCAGGGTTATATATATAATATATATATATATATATATATATATATATATATATATATATATATATATATATATATATATATATAATATACACATCTTTATATTAACAATGAATTGTGAGAAATCTTTCAGAAGATCCTGAATGACCAGTCTACAACATCTTAAATAGGTTTATACCAACAGTAGCCAATATTTAATGCAATTTCAAAGTTGCTAATAAAAATACATTTCAGATAATTTCCTAGGGATGGGTTAACAGAAATATTTTGCAAGTATTCCAAATTTGAGATCAGATATAGTGTATATAGTTGCAGTTTAATGAAAAACAAGGTTTAAATGTGAAAGTAATCTAGTCATTTTCACTACGTTCTCTTCATTATTTTTCATATAAAATATTGGAATGTGGCTATTTCACACACTGCCCTGTATTGCTGATTTTATTTCAAACCATACATCCAGTGGCTACCGGTCCTATGCAGAGTCGCCACATTGTTTTTGCACATTAAGTCTTAATAATTCATGTTGTACGTTCTCTGATAGATAATGAAGGAAAGTTATAGACTGTATGTAGCACAGTAATGTAGTACTGCTATTATACAGCCTGAATATAGGTGACATGAACAATCTCCTGAAGTCTTCCCTAGCTTAATTCTGCTTAAGATTTGAAAATGAATTTGTTAATGTTATATAAAGATCTATGCAACAACTATGCAGAATTATGTTAAAATGTACTGTGTTTCAACACAGAGCACTTTAGTATCGATGCCTTAAATGAAGCCTGCAGACTCTCGTTCACTGCTCTGGTTATATTAATTACCCAGAACTGGCATTTTCCATTTACCGGTTATTTATAGTGTCCACTTGTCTAGCTGATTTCCGTAATTATTCACTGGGAGCTGTCTTCCTTGCTTTATTTAGCTCTAGGGAGCAATGGAAGGAAATTTGCTTATTAGTAAATAACAAAAAGGGGGGACAAAAATCTTACACAACTACCAACAATCTATAGAGAAACCAAATGTTCTTATATAGTTGCTACATTTTATACATAGAATACATTGATCACATTTCTCAGAGCTCTTAAACTATATAAACCAGTGACAGAATGTCTGCCTGCTCCAGTTAAGTATTCCATACAAAAGAGCTGTGGGTCGAAACGTAGCACAATATCGCTATGAACAACCTGCAGTAACCATATTTGCCGTTTTCTTGTCATGAATCAAGTCGTTATTCAGTTTCAATCATTTTGTCTTGTGACGTGTTTAGGTTCCTAAAATCTAACATTATAACCTGATCCAATTAATCACCTTAAATTTCTGAGTGTGTAATATGTTTGCTTAGAAAAAAAAAGAGTCAGTTCTGAAATTTCTTACTGGTTTTTACTGTTGGTTGTATGTTTTGTCTGTAATTGAGGTGATTCGAACTTGATGTTCTATCAGCTGCAATATTTGTACTGAACAGTTCTTAAAATTAAAAGAATCTCATGTTGAGTTCATTGTAGCTATTTATTGAACCCTACAGTAATGGAGGCAGCTTGGTGATGTAGAGGGTAACGTTGCTGTCTCCCTGAGCTCGGGTTACACACGCAGAGTTCCCGGCTCCAGCACGACCCTGGCCAGGACAGAGCGATTACTGAAGTTAAATAATGAATACAGCAGTAGCGTGAGAAGTAAGAATTCTTTTGTTTATTCCGTTTCCTTTTTTAACCTTATTATATTTACCCCATAACATACAGTGATTGTGGATGATCATCATGGTCCTGGCTATTATCTTACTACTCATGGAAATGTCTAGCTGTTCTAGTGGTCAAAGATAATGACCATTCTAGGCCCACATCTCAAAGATTACCCACAATCCTTTTCAGATGTCTGAATATCTTTCATCTATACAATATGGAGTTAAAGAAGATTTGGGTCCCAGAGCAATATTCTTTCAGGGGGCACAGAATTCCCAGCTACACCCCCGTCCCTTCATACTCTCCTGCTACGCTTTCCTGTCTTTTACCTTACATCCAGGAACGGAGATGTGAGCAGATTTATGGGAAATGATCTCCAAATGCGATATGGCATTAGAGGAGACGTCTTTACTTACTCTCTACCCTACCTGTATGTGCATAACTAGGTCAGCTTTCATCAGGCATGAGCTGGAGCGAATATAATAAGGGCTGCTCTAGAACTTTGGCTAATGCTATCTAATAGATGAGGAAGATGAACAAAACATATTGTTTACTTCATAAAAAGGTTTCTTCTGATGGCTAATGACATCCTGTTTTATCATTGCACATCGTTATTCATTTGTCCTCATTTTAATGCTTTTTTTTCTCCTAACGCACGTATGTAACAAAGCAATACGCAGTAAATTGCATCATGTGCTCTCTATGTGCTTTGTGCCCTTGGTGTTAGCTTTTTAAGGGACATGAGCATGCTTACTAAGGGCCGTGTCTGCTATCTGCACTCAGGCTGTTTTTAATTTACAGCAGTCAGCAGACCGCCTGAGCCAGCCACATTTACACTCACACTTGCAAGGACACTCGTCTTTAAATCATCAGCATCCAACCAATTATGCAACAAAAACTGCATCTATGCTTTTTTTTTTTTTTTTTTTTAAAGTCAAACTTCATTTCCTTAAGGAAGACTTCATTAAACAGCAGTGTGGCATACAGGACACTGTCTGTGTACTATTTCTGTGATGCAGGACCAAACTTGAACCTGTAATCCTTTAATACTCCTGGTCTAAGGTTTACAGGATACTTACCATGTTACAGACACAACCCTAATGAATGATGAGGGATGCTGGTATGTGGGTGTAAATACACAGAAAATACCTCATTGGTAACTGGTAATAAATCTCACTACCAAATATCAGGTAGCCTTGAGTTTGTAAATAGGAATTCCAAGTTGAGGGGGTAGTTCATTTGTTTGTTTGTTTTTTTTCCCCAAAGTTGTTATCAAAAAGAGTTACGAGTTTTAGTTCAGTGCAGCAAGGCTCTGGATCCACCTTCTTGAAGATGAATGGGGAAGAAAAAAAAAGGATAATGGAATGTTAAAGAATTTTTAAAAACTTATTCAAACACTTTCTTTGTATTGTCCAAATAAGAAGTAATGGATTTATTTGTTTTTTTGCTATACATGCATTATGGATAAATAAGTGTTTTTAGAAGTAGTGTGTCTAAAAATCTCAAAATTACTCGTGTTCAAAATTCAACTTTTTGAAATGTGGATGCCATCAGAGCATTCAACCAGTTCTAAGCTCCGTCATCACGTGTGGTGTGCTAGTGTCGCAGACATAAATCAGACAAAAACCTAACCAGCATGAACATGTACAAAGGCAAGTGACAGTCAAGCTGCTTGGGACTTACTCCTTCACACTCTGTGACTCAGGAGTAAGAGTCACAAACACCTACTAGAAGTCATGACAGGGGTTATATAAAAATGTTCCAGGAAAAAGAAGAGGTGTTAATCCAGGCACAAGTCATACATGGGGTGTAGTCCTTATCTCCTTAATCCTTCCTCACGCCCACCTGTGAACCAGAACCTTCAAGCATGTATCCACTCTTAAAATACAACCCCACAGAGCCACATGCGAGGTCAGGTGACGTTACTGCGTCTGTAACAGTACCTGTAAAAGTGTATCATTTTAATAAGGTTAGTCCAGTGTGTATTCACTGTTGTGTTATATGCAGTTCTGTTAAACCCAATGGCTTCAATAAGGGATTTTACTTTTGCCACTGTTGAGTGACACTTCAGTGTGATGTCTCCTTTGGAAAATACATTTCTTTTCCTTGCTTCCTTCTTCAGAGTGAGGAGCCAGGGAGCAGTGAGGGGCAATTAAATAAATTAAAGCACCCATGGAAGAATCATTAACTATATGTGTATAATGAGTGCAAATAAACACCAAAACATCATGACCATTTTAACCATATTTATTTATAACAACTTTCAGGAAAAATGGCTCTACTTCTCGCCCTGCTGTTGGTCCGGCATGCTTCTGATGATGTCCGAATCGCCTGTGAAGAGAAGATGCAGATTAAAACTTAGTTAAATCTTTGGACTTAGATTAGACTGAGTGAACATTACCTAACAGCAACTACTAAAAGCAACTACCATGTAGTGGTGACTGGTCACTGGAAAAGCTATGACCAATAGGAAGTGAGTTAGGCATAGGCACCCTACAAAATTACCATGCCAAACTGTAGATGCTGCTGTTGCTGAAAACAAGTGTTTCAGATTACTGTGCATGAGGTGACATTTACGTACCGGGGTCAATGATGGCCAGCGTGCACACCCTGTAGTATTTACCACAGGCTGTGCCAAGCTCAATGTTGTTTCCACTGTAGTGGTGGACACCAGTCTTGGCCAACATGGCGTAGTATTCGATTTCTGATTTCCTGTAAGGGGGGGGAAAAAAAAAAAAAAAAAAAAAAAAAAAGACAGACAGTTAAACTCAAATCCAAACTGATACTGTGACTTTAAACTTGTACTGAACTCGGGGGCCATATTGTCTACAGCTACTTATTCCACACGTATACAACAATCTAAAATACAACTACTAAGTCAAAATCATCTGCAACTTGCATATCCTGCCAACACAACCAATTTCTCAGCCAACTGACCGCTAGAAGCGTGACCCATAAAACACAAAAAATTAAATGCACTTATTTAAATTTCCTTAAATTAAATTTAATGAACTTTACTGAATTTCCTGAAACTCAGATGAAGTTTCCTGAATCTTCTTTATTCCAACATCAAGTCACATGCCACAAATTCTAGGTAGTCTGATTACTGTTAGTGTTTTTTTTAAAAAGAAAAGCATAGGAAAAAAAAAAAAAAGGCAAACTAACTTTTCCAAGCCATCTTCAAACTCGGGAGTTTATATAAAAACTTGTTAGCTGCATGAATACGACTACAAAATGGTTTTAACGTGAAAGCTGGTGGTGAGATTGTAACACCTTGTTTAGTCTCGTATCTGATCTTTAGTCCTGGCTTTCATTTATTAAACCCAATCATAACCTGAATCATTTAAGACAAAGAAACACTCAAACCAAATAATACCCCGACTAGTAGCCTGATACTTTAAGTCTTCCTGTGTGCACAAGTACATGACACTGTGCGTCTGTGTGGGTTTGACCAGCGGACAGGGGGAAGATGTCTAAGCAGTAGTTCCTATCCTGCAAATCCTTATTTCACAATATTTTATCTTTCCTTTCATATAATAAAAGTACTGATATTTCAGTTCAACAACAAACTGGCTGAGATTAGGCCACACATTCTCTATAGCCACACGACACAACAAATCACTTTCACTCAGGGAAAAGATTTAACGTTAAGTCACACAATAGACGAATTCACTGAAAGGAACGGTTCAGATGTGTGAATTCTGCATTCATGATCGTCTGGAAGCTTACTTCATCCAAACCCTGGAAAATTCCACCATGTCTCTTCGAATGTATTGCAAAAATAGAGAACTACAGCTATGACTGTTCTTGTGTACACTTAATTTAATCAGGGTCTATCAATATTCAGGCTAGGTTTTCACATCTGATCAAATTTCAGGTTAGATTTCAGACGTGATGGTTTAAGACTGTGTTGTGCTCCGAATTTGCTGTCAGTACATCAGTACGTCACTAGTGCATAACTGTGACTGACAGTCGGTCATCCACGTTGCTAGAATAATGGAGTAGGAACCATTCATATGACTACGATGTGGTGAAGTGCACACACCGTGTGTGTGTGTGTGTGTGTGTGTGTGTGTGAAAGAAAGGTAGAGTACGAAGTGTGAGCGTATTTGGAGACATGATGCTGCATTGATGCTTGATTTCTCAATATAGTTCTACTTTGCAACCTCTGATTTACAGCATGGACTCTCAAAATAAATCTCCACAGTACAGATTTATATTTTTAT
Source organism: Pangasius djambal (assembly GCA_022985145.1). Taxonomy (NCBI): domain Eukaryota; kingdom Metazoa; phylum Chordata; class Actinopteri; order Siluriformes; family Pangasiidae; genus Pangasius; species Pangasius djambal. Next base: position 7,313,493 of record CM040997.1, read on the forward strand.
CTTAAAAATAAAGCCTCATCGACGTCTCGGATGAATAATGTGTGCAAGTACCTCAGAGCAGGGCAGTTGTTAGCCAGGATGACCAGCTTGGCTTTGCCCTGGCGAATCATCTTCTGTGACTGCTTGTATCCCAGGACATATTTGCCACTCTTCATCACCAGCTGCAGTCTGGAGTTGATGGACTCCAAGGACTTTTTCTGTGGTGGAATTAACAGAGCGTGTTACGATGACACACACACACAGCCATCTTCATCCTGTAGAGCACAGATTCCCAAATCCTGGTCCTGCACATTTCCTTAATCAAACTCAAGAAGGGTTGTGGATACATTTGAGCAGGAAAAAACTAAAATCTGTAGGACCAGGATTGGAAATCTGTGCTGTGGAGGATTTATTCATATCAAGAGGGTCATTCAAAATGAATATCCATGTTCTGAAGCTTAATCTGACCCTGGCACGCTAGTCTGTACCACACACGACTGTCTCACTAGTTAAAACTGAAGTGTTTTTGTTTTAAAAACTGTGTAAGTTATTCATTTTAATCACTGATTGAAACACAAAGCCAGGCTGATCAGCGACTAAACCTGACCATCAGTCTCAAACTCGCACATAAGCTAGCGCTGTATCCGCACTGCTAGCTGGTTTACTGATGTTTTCAACGGTTTTAATTTAACCAAGTTTAAATTTTATTGCAAAACATACATATTTTCATGTCTCACTCATCCCCCAAAGCTTACAATAACGCTAAAGTGTTTTTAAACGCTGTAAATACAGCTCGAGGCCTCGGCGTGTCACTTCCACGTGAAAACAGGCGCCATGCACCAGCGGCTCTCACACTCACCGTCTTCTTTGCGGCCACCATTTTAGCTCCAGTCCGTTCCGGGAGACCTGTACACAAAAATACCACATTAAACTCTTTCCTTTTCGAAATATAATAAAAACAAGTCACAACGCGCGCCTCGAAATGGATTATTTTCTCAATTTGAAGTAGAGCCACACTTACTACCTGATTAACTCCAAGATGGCCTCGTAGAGAAAGGATTTCCCAGAGTGCACCGCGCTCGTAAACCACACGCCCTCATCGCGAGAATACGGATAACATCAGGACGAATCACAAATGACTCACTATGCCCTCTATCAGTACAATATGTAAAACACAACATGCTGGCGTCTGCTTCGCCCTTTGTAGTGCACTATATAGCCAAAGAAGAGGCATTTGGGATTAAGTTTAATGTGCTTTACAGGCGAGAATACTAGGTACTCGATACTCCCTACTGCACTGCGAATGTGAGCTGAAATGATGCACTGAAATGTAGTGCACTATGTATCAGTATATTAGGAAATCTAGTTTAATTAATAAAATGTAATTGCAGTCATGTATGTACAGAGTAGTCTACCTCTCTACCTGCTGACATCCTCTACAGCAGCAGTTCTCAAAAAAGCACAGATTTGTTTTATGAAAATCTTTGATTCAATTATTAGTCTTTTTATTTAAATGTGTACATTAATATTTTTGGCTATTTATTAGCGTCACCTAGAGCTTTTTATTCATGAATTTTCCACTCAAGATGGGAAGTTTAGACTCAAGGTGCCATTGTTTATAGTTTAGAGGTTTATTTGTTTTTGTGTTAAGGGATCAGTTAAACAGATTAATGACTTTCTAGTAGTCTCAGTGAGTAGAATAACTTTGATGCCTTGTGATTTTCACCACTGTAACAACATTTAAAAACAAAATGCAGGACTTTCTGCAAATGATTCAGGGTTTGTGTAAAATGGTGCCCTGCTCCCTACTCCATACTCCCTATTCCCTACTCCTTATTCCCTACTCCCTATTCCCTACTCCCTGTTCCATACTCCCTATTCCTAACTCCCTACTCCCTATTGCCTATTCCCTATTCCCTACTCCCTATTCCTAACTCCCTACTCCTTATTCCCTAGTCCTTATTCCTTACTCCCGATTTCTTATTCCCTACTCCCTATTCCTTACTCCCTACTCTTTACTCCCTACTCCGTATTCCCTACTCTCTATTCCCTACACACAACAACAAACTGAATTGTGTACTATATATTAAATAGGACATGGTTTCAGAAATTCCTCCTGAATTAAACAGAACATGCATTAGAAAAGGCACCTAATTACTAAAAAATGATTAAAATGAAGAATTGATGACGGTGTGTAATAAACAGCCATCTTCCTCAAATGCTCGGTATTTTCTAGAAATGGCCTCCAGAGGTCGCTGTTTTAAAGGCAGCTTGCGCCCCCTGCTGGACAATTAATGCCTCTGTTCATGAACCAACCCTCAGAACCTTCATTTAGTACATATGCTCAGTTAGTGCATATCTCCATTTAGGACATAGTTTGATTTAGTGAATATCTCCATACAGCTGTTTCAAGTCCTTTCACACAGTTCGGATCCTACATGAGTGTATCGTGTACACGTGTCTGTGTTTGGAGCTCGTGTTGTCATGCGCAGAAGCTCTGCAGGAGGCTGCTGATAGACTCACACACATGCTTCACTGCTGAGGCGAATTCTGCCTCTGTTCAGTGAGTCACATAAATGAGTCGACTCTTTCGGCTCCCAACTGCTCGTTGCCATTTTACTTCTAAACCGGACAGAATTTGTGATATTATTGTTTATCTTTGCTTAACTAAAGATGGAATTGTTTCATACAATCTCATGCTACCGTCTAATGAACAAAATAACGTTGCATTCAAATGCATATATAAAATGCATGCATATTTAAATAACTGTAGAATAAACAAGGCACTGCAGAGAAGCATCCCTGCATTCTTATTGTTCCTGCTGAAACTGATCTCGTTCCCCTACACTACATACAGTAGCCTTCAACACTCAGCAGGAGCAGATGGAGAATTCTGATTAAATTACACTGCAAGAGAAGTCAAAAAGAAAGAAAGAAAGAAAGAAAAACAACAAACGGCTCACATATGGGAGTCGACTCTTAAAGTTCACTTAAAAGAGCCGACTCGTTGGGGATCGACACATCACTCCTTTTTAAATCTCACCTCCAGACTCCGTGTGTGTTTTTGAGTTAGGAAGGCAGGATGGGATGCAACTCCAGCACACACACCACGGCACAAGACACAGCACAATTAAACTCCAAATCAGACTCCAATGGAGCCAGTACAACTGGTGAGTGTTTTACCTTATAATCTGAATGCAGAGTAATTTATTGTCATATGTTTTGTGGTTTTTAACTATTTTAGCTCCTACTCATGGCCTTACACTTTAAAACTTTGTGGATGATTATAGTCAGTCCCTGAATAGTTACCTGTATGTACACATTGTGTACTAGACTTCGTAGATGGCTGAAGTGTCAGGTCTGCATTACTTCTTTTGGATTTAAAAAAAAACATTATTTCATTGCTTTCTCATTCTTAGCTTCATAAAGTGTGTCTACTTGGAACCCTGTCTGAAAGGGGAAACACTTTGTTGTAGAGTTCTAGACACAACCAAAAACCCCTTAATGGTTTGAGATTTCACCCTTTTTCTTTAATAAAAAAATGTAGGTGTTGTAAAATACTCTGTTGACCAGAGTATTTTAAAACACCTACGGAGAGCCATAATAATCCTTGAAGAACACTTTTTGTTTTGAAAAAAGAAAAAAAAAAAAGAAAGTGCGTTTAAATTGCATTGTGCCTGACTTTCACATCATATCACTTCACTTTGGATTAAAATTCTCTTCCATCTGAATAGCAGGATTATCTTCTTCTCAGGACCTCCCTATTTGCACTTTCAAAGGCTCTTTGCTTGTTATCTGGATATAAGAGTCAATACTTCTACATCCATGGGAGTAAAACATGGCCTCAGGATGGTGTATCATGCAAAAATTGTAGATCCAAGAGGAAAGTAGGTGAGGTGCCATGTTACCGCATCATCAGGTTTTCATCTGTACTGCTGTAACGTGTGTGCTTACAAATCTGTAAAGATCTAGAAAGTTTTTCTGACCACGTTGATTTTAAAAAAGGAGTGCTTATAAAATAGTCTGGAATAAAATAAAAAGACATTTTGACTTCGCATCTACCTGTGATCTTTCCTGACAGCCATGATTTGTCTTACCATAAATATTTTTAGTTCAGCTGTGTCAGATACTCTTTAGGACTGAAATGCTGATCACTCAGCACTGTGTCTATGATTTAGTTAGAAGTTAGTGTATCACCAAGAACCTGCGATGTCCTTTAATCATTAACAAAAAGACCTCCAACAAAGTATGCTGTAGTAACCATCACCACATTATGTGTGTTACGAATGAGGAAACTGTTAGTGGTATTAAAAGGCCTCTTGCTACGCTGTATAAATATAAAATTAGTCACTCTCCTATTTTGTGCAAATGATCTGGCAAACTGAGGAGGTGGAAAAAACTTGGGCTACAAATTTCACTGGAAAGAGAGTATAGCTCACAATTTCACCTCCTGTTGCTGAGGTTTCCTGATTCATGCTTTACCAATTCACTGACTTCCTGTTTGTATTTAACTTTAGCCACCTCTCTGTGTTGCTGCGGTGAAAAACTTTCATACTTTGTTACTATATTTAAATCTGATTTTAGAGGGTTTATACTTTACCAGAATATATATGAAAATTAATACTTGTGCTCTTTACTCTTAATTTATACCTTCAAAGTACTTTTTTTTCCTGCCCCATACCAATCCAGTCAAATACGCTTCTGTACATTTTCATTTTATTTATTGAGTACATTTAAATATATATATATATATATATATATATTCAGACCAGTTTTTTGGATACCACAATCATCTTATTTGCACCAAATGCCATGCCCTGGAAGTCTGTTTTCTGTTCTTTTACATTCTTGAACACATGTAAGGATGGACACTGTGTAACATTCACTCATTTATAATTTTCACTAGCTACTACCACTCCAAAAGTTTGACTCAATAGCCATACTTTTACGATAATAAATTTTTTTCCCCCTACCATTGCCTCAGTAAATGTCATAAACCTTTAAAAAATCATTTAAATAAGTATATAAATATCTTGAAATCATGTTTTCCAATCTCAATGTTTAAAGGAACAGCTGTAGAAAAGGCAGAGAATGATCTGGATATTGATTGTGGTGCAGAAGCAGCTGCTGAGAGCTCGGAGGCTCCAGAGGCCAAGTCTGAGTCCAACACACTACACACTGCGACAGAACCAACACCAGCGGAAGACCAAGGTACATGACACACAGTCCTCTGCTCATGCTCAAGCTCATGCAAATACACCTGCCAATTAAAAATCTCCACATGTAAAACAAGTCACATTTATCATTTAGTGGCCTTGCAAAAGAAACGTCTACTTTTTTTTGGGGGGGGGGGGGGGGGGGGGGG
>CM040997.1:7327033-7369898 GCA_022985145.1 Pangasius djambal
TGCAGCTGCATTTTGAATCAGTTGCAGAGGACGAATGGCACTCAGAGGTAGACCTGCCAGGAGTGAGTTGCAGTAGTCTAGTCTTGAAATGACAAGGGACTGGACAAGCATCTGTGTAGCCTGTGTGGAGAGAAATGGACGAATTCTTCTGATGTTATAAAGGAGAAAGCGACATGAGCGTGTTAGATTAGCAATGTGAGAGGAGAAGGACAGTTGATTGTCCATGGTTACCCCAAGGTTGCGTGCAGTAACTGAAGGCGAGATCAGAGAATTGTCCAGGGAGATTGCAAGATCCTGAGATGGGGATGAATCCCCTGGGATGAACAGCAGTTCAGTATTTAGTACGTACTACTGTTTCCTGCACTGTCCTCTGTATTTATTTTAGTGCTCTGTACTTTTTCCCCCTTTGTATTGTCTTCAATGTTCCTGGATGCAAGCTATTTCATCCCACTGTAAATGTGTGCACAGACGAGCCAACAAAAAATGTAGACTTAAAAGTACTGGGGAGTTATACACTGCTGGATGAATCAATTCTGATATAAAAGATAAAAAAAATTTAAGTGACAAGAAAGTGACGTTTATTACAGACTTCACTCTCGGAAGAGAGAGCGACAAATTTCTACCGCAAGAAAACCTTTCTCCAAAATATCACTATCGACATTTTCAGGTGAGATGAAAACTAGAAAACTTCACTTTGTTTTTAACCGTTCACAGATGTGATGCATGTGGGGAAGTCCAAAACTTTCAAACTGTTATGTTTAAGAAAGGTTTTCATGCAACAGCAGCTATAAATGGATATAAAAATGCACAATAAATTAGAATAGAGTGGAATTTTATAATACATGTTAGAAAGTATGAAATTGATATAACTGATCAAAGACAAAAGTAAGGCATTTTAAGCACATCCAAATGCATTTCATAAGCAAGTACTTGGAAAACCAATTCACCAAACAAGCTGTGTGTCACAATTTTAAGACAATATTAGCAAAATGTCCACAATAGGCCTCAAACTGGTAATGATTATAAAGGTCAGTGTTCTACATCGCACAGCTGTACTACATCACTGCCTTGTACGTAACAGTTTCCTCCTCTATGACAATATTGTTTTTTTTCCAGAGTATGTTTGTGGTATTGCTTAAGTACCAGTAACAGACAGACCAAATAATAACGCTGGTCCCACAGACACAGAGGTTAGACATCAGAAATGTCATTTCAAAACAATCAATTCAATCAAGAGAAAGTACTGTTCATCAACCCCTGAGATAAAGTGACAGTCCGAGGGTGTGTGATTTGCACTTCTTTACAGGAGTGTTTACAGAGCTTAGGATCCAAAATGGAAATATATCAACGTGAAAAAAGACAATTTCAAAAACAAGAAAGATGGCATTCAATATAGGAATCAAACGTGAAACTTAAATACTCCATGCATATTTACAGAGATAGGGTGGTGTCCATAAGCAAAAGCTTAACCGTAAGGAGTACAATTATAATAACTGCTTCAATTACTACTGCAAAGAGGACATTTCAAGCTTCATTCAAATCCACAGTCTACTAAAACCTGGTCCCATAGCAGTACAAACCTCGCTTAGACCAATTCCAGATGAAGTAAGGGAAGCCCTTTTAAGACTACAAGTTTGGGCTGACTAATGAAAGCTCTCTATGATGTTCCACTAGTTTGATTGTCTTTGGTTTACTTTAATAATTCTTAAAAGTCCAACCATATCTCATGTGGTAATTCATCCAAATAGTCACATGATTACAGAGACAGAGGTGCCAATATCTATGGTTTAGACCAGGCGTTCCCAAACTTTTTAGGCGAACAATCCCAAATGAGCATTATGAACTTTCTGCAAGCCCAAACCTTGACCACCCTACATTTTGTTTTTAAATTCTAGATTTATATAGGACTACTGCAACATTATGTGATGTTAGTAACATAAGAGATGTGAAGCAGAGGAGTCTGGTTTATACGTGTCGCAAGATTTTGCGTGTACATGCAGAAGCAGTGGTAACGCAAGCAGCATTATTATTCACACACCCAGTGTGTATATTATGCACATCTGGAAGATTTAAAAGCAACATTCTATAGATGGCACATCAGAGCCAAAACACCCATGTCCATCAGGTTTCCAAGTCGATCTGTAAAACATTTTGTGATTTTCTGCACAGCGATTTTAAACACACTGATCAGCTCTGTCTCTTTTTAAAACTTTCCACTGTCATCATGATTATTGTCATGGGCTGCATCATAAATCAAAAACTCTGACCTTACACTGAAAAGTATTTACTAATCTAGAAAAATCCTGAAAACTGGTACACGAAACAGAGCTTTCAGTAGGTCTGAAGGCGACATGAGAGGTTTTTAAAATTCAAACACTAAGAGTAACAGGAAAGGTTAGTGTTAGTCTAGAATAGTACACAAGTATGTGATTCGAGACATAATGCTAGTTTGTTTCGCAGAAGCAGTTGGACGGGGAAATTTGCCCATTTTATTGCTGAACTACGCTAGTGTAGCATGTCATTATAGTGAAAAAGACTCACATAACATGCACCTTTTTAATTTAAATGTGCCTTGTCTGAATGTCACTCCCAGTAACATTTCAAAATATGAGCACACACAGTCCTCTTCGATATTTCTGACATTAATTTGTAAAATAAACAAATGAAACAAAAAGAGGAGGTTGTGAGTTTCTCTTGTGACCCCATTTGGAAATCAAGTGATCCCCACGTGGGGTTGCGACACCTTGTTTGGGAATGCCTGGTTTAGACATAGCTTTTACGATTTGTGTCTCCTTGCTATGGTGATATGAGAGATAAAACAGATAAACAGTTTTTCAGATAAAGCAGTGGTCTGACCAAACGTGAATAACATTCACCCAGCAGAAAAGCCAATTTACTGAAGGGAAAGGACTTGGGATGTGAAATGTTCAAGACACACGTTTGCTTCTGGTGGTTACTTTCTCATTGCACCAGCATTATCTAGGTGAACTCTCACCTGTGAATTCACAACCCTTGGACTTAGAAATAGAAAACAAGTCAGTGACATTGTCTCGTTTATTGTTTAAAAAAATGGAGCAGCTGTTTATTTTTAAGTAACTGTTCTACCTGCTGTTTTATTATTTTTTTAAACTGTTGCTTGTTTCACTTCTGAAATTAAAAAGTTTCATGTTAGAAATGTTGGCACCTCTGCAGAGGATTTAATCATGTTTCAATCACGTTTCAAACCTAATCTAACACACCTGCTCCAGAAAAAAATCGATTAGTAATCCTGTACCAGATTGGGACTGCTGTTTGGTTTAACCTATTGCAGTGCATTGTAGTTTACAATGAGCATAACAACTATTTTCTGCTATTGGTTTAGACAACAGCAAAACATCTAAATCAGTGCACTACATAGTGAACAAGGTGTGATTTCAGACATAAGGTTGATGATCATGACTCCAGATGGCAGCCATGCTGAGAAACAGCGTGGCATTACACGATGTCATGGCTAAAGAAATATGTGAGCAAAGAGGACATTAACACCTCCTGTCCTCATTCTGGTTTTAAAAAAGTGTACAGATTTGTAGATCAATTAGATTTGAGTGTGCTAAATGAAAACCTTCGCTACCTTCCACAGAAATTTCAGCTCACTGGTCGTTGTGAATGTTTCATCATATCAGCTGACTATCTTGATTTGCTGCCATTTCTTCCCCTTTACACGTTTATCTTAAATGTTGCTGTACTTGTGTCATTGTGCACAGAGCAACCTTTGAAAGCAAGGCTCAGGCCTCAGATAAATTCCCTAGAAATAAAGTAAAACAGCATTCTAATACTTAGCCAGATGCTCCTGTGGCTAATCAGCAGCTGAGGGCGTACAGTAAGAGGCTCAGCATCAGGAGTGAAACTGAATATAAGACTATAAGAGGGGAAATAATCTGTCCTGCCAGTTCTTTTTTTTTTCTGAATTTACTTGCTTTCTTTCTGGGGTCAGTCTTAGAAGTTTTGTTGCCGGCGCTTCTTGGCATCCATGGCATCGAGAATGGGCTGCCTCTTAGCTGTGTAGCGCTGCCGCAGCTCCTCGATTTCCCGCTCCATCATGGGGTCCAGAGCACTGAGGCGCATCTGCAGCTCCTCAAAGTCGAGGTTTTTCAGCTGCACACACAATTACACCCAGTGAGCATGCAAAAAAAAAACCCACTATAATAGCGAATCTTAACAAACAATTACTAGTGATGAGCAAGAGTAATCATCAAGTATTTACTTTAGAAACAGAAAAAAAAAAATGCTGAGTGCAAACATAAGTTATATACAACATAAAACAAGTACTAAAGGCTTCCCTGCTAAACACGATGATATTTATTGGGCATGTACTACACAATGTGAGTTCTACAACTATATCACATTGTATCTTATACAGTAAACACATATGTAGTGAATAGGACAGCATTTGGGACATGGCCTAACTGTTATGGAGGGGTCTAAAAAAAGAAAAAGTTAAAATTATTAAATTTAAAATTTTTTAATATGGATCCCAGGTTAATATTTGAATGCATCTGAATACTACCCTATGCCTACAACTACGCCTTGATAAATGTCATGCTTCTGTTATTAAATTGCAGGTAAAATAATATCACACGTGCATCACACTTGCTATTTTAATCAAATACTTATTTTTTGCATGTTTGTGTCCTTGACTACAAAACTACACAAAATGCCACGTCACTATTTTACTTCTACTCACAAAATCAAAGTCTCCATCTTGTGGTACTTTCCAGTTGTCTGGGAAAGCAGTTTTGGGCATGTGGTAAGGGTCCTGCTGGTTGTGATTGTAACTCTCCTGTGCTTTGTTTGAGTCCTGCTTGTCAAAGTAATCCATGAAAGATGGACGCTGTACTTGCGGCACTGTTGGGTTTCCTATATATGGAATGGAAAAAAAGGCACATTTTATAATGAATGCAATAAATAGCAAATCAGGCTGTAAATCTTTCATGACAGTTTAACACCCACTCCTCATTGAGCCCACATCTTCATCTTCATCTTCCTCATCGCTGTTGATGACCATGGTGCCCAGGTCTGACTCCAGCATGGTGCTGCCGTGCTCGATCATGGTCTGAGCGCCGTCACTCATAGTGCCTGTTGCTCTCATGGTGCCAGCGCTTTCTGAGCCAGACTTCACCATGGTGTGTGAGTCCACCTCCACCTCCTCCTCCTGTCACACACATAGACAAGCAACACAGACCTGAACATCCACAGCATGGGCTATATAATAAAGGCCATGAACAGTCAAAGCAAAGTACAGAAATAGAAACACTAAACCTACCGAGTTGTCATCCTCCTCTTCCAGCTCACGCTGCTGCTCCTGTTGTCTTTTTGCCTTCATCTCCATCGCTTCTGTGATCAGGTCCCTCAGAATGGTCACCGGTTTAGCACTCGTTATGAAGGGATGCTATAAAACCACACAGAATTATAAAAGCTTCAAAATAAGATTCCATGTAATTATAATTAATGTAATTATGATCCATTCGTCTGAAGGTGGCGATCTGACAGCATTGGATTTGGAATGAAACTGATTACAATATAATTGAATAATGTAAGTGCTCATTTTTTAAATTCTACAGAATTCTAGCAAATCAGCACTAAAAGCTGTTTTTGAACCCAAAGGTCAATTTCTGGTCCACTTTATCCTGATTTTTGGTTCTCTTCAAGTTGAAATGAAAGCAAACTGTCTCCAGAGCAGGCCACAGAATAATGTGATTGGTTGAACTTATCACATTACTTCCTGTTTCCTTTTACAGTCACTGGGGAAAAAGGCGTAGTGCTCTACAGATGAAACAGAAGGCCTTTTTTGAGCTTTGACCGTTAGGCTTTACATGAAATGTTGATTTGTGTCAAACAAAAGTAAAGCAACATTAATAAAACAAATCTCAATCAAGCGAACAAAAAAAGAACTATTAAAAACGATTAAAAAGAACCATAAAAGGAATGTATTTCATCTCTTTAAAAAAAAAAAAAAAAAAAAAAAAAAAAAAAAAAAAAAGTGCTTATTATTATCACAAGTCACATTCATGTATTCATTGCTCTGAATCATAATGCAATAAATTTTTTCCTAAAGTATCATGATCAAATTGTTGTGAGGTCAGAGACCCACTTAATAGTTTAATCAATTAATAGTTTCTTTTTATTTTTTTATTATTATATTACCTATGGCACTACAGATTAAATATCTTTGTCTAATTTAAGCACTTTTGAAAAGCTAAATTCCTTTCAAGCACCTTGTAAAAGCACTGAACTATAGCCATGAAATATAACAGTAATAGTCTCAGACTTAGATATGTGTAGATGATAAGTCTTGAAAAGGCATAAGAATTTGTAGCATAGCTGCATTTAGGAGGTGACGCTTAAAGTTCCAAGTGAGAAGTGAAACCACTTTGATGAATTTCCACAACCTTTTGAACCCAATTAGGAATAATTCAAGAAAAACAAAAAGCAAACAGTACCTGCCTGAAGTGATGTACTGTGCTCCGTTTAGGACAGCACATACACACTAATGTCTGACAGTGTACACTTTACGCACCTGTAACAGTTGAGTAGCTGTGGCTCTCTGATCTGGGTTCTTCACTAAACATTTCTTTACAAAGTCTGTGAAATCGTCACTCCACAGTTCAGGTTTCCGGAATGTTGGTGGTGGATTCGTTGGAATCATAAAAATCGCCTAATCAAGAAAAAGACACAAAACAGTTACTAACAGCTTCTCATTACTATTAAACTAAATGACCAAAATCTGTAGATTTCACTCACTCTCATTGGATGAATGTCTGCATAAGGAGGTTTGCCCTCTGCCATTTCTATAGACGTGATGCCCAGCGACCAGATATCTGCCACACAATTATACCCAATCTCCTGAATCACCTCCGGAGCCATCCAGAACGGTGTGCCAATCACAGTGTTCCTCTTAGCCATCGTGTCCTTTAGCAGACAAGTGAACACATCTGTGATAAATCACTGATCACATCCTCACAGCTGCACTAAAGCAGATATAATCCATAAACCTGAAGCTATAACTGCTAAAAACTTACAGTAAGCTGTCCAGCTACTCCGAAGTCTGCCAGTTTAGCATGTCCCTCGGTATTAAGAAGAATATTCCCAGCTTTGATGTCTCTATGGATCTTTCTCATGAAGTGCAGATACTCAAGACCTTTCAATGTGGATTTAAGGATAGTAGCAATCTCGTCTTCTGTGAGCTGGACAAAACGTGAGAAAATATTATCAGTATACTTGACATTAAAACAAAAGTGTTATTTCACTCTTCCCATTGGCCTTCATTATACTTACTGTTTTGTTACGTAACCGAATGATATCAGACACAGAGCCAGCACCACAGTACTCCATCACGATCCACAGGTCTGTGTTTTTAAAATAACTGCCATAGTATTTCACCACATAGGGACTAGAAAGAGAGGAAAGAGAGACAACCGATATACTGAATATTATTAATGACACTACTCAGGTGAATGACATTAGACCAGGGGTTCCTCGACCTTTTTTAATAACATGGACCAGACTGGTGTCTATAATGTTTCTGACAACCTGCAGTGTGGTCCACTGAGAGGAGGCAGGGTCAGAATCAGTGAGTGGATTTGTGAGCCTTTCTTTCTTTTTTTTTTTTTTTTTTAAATAAAATGAAATACTTATGTGGTGATAGTCTTTGTAATCTGTTGATCATCTGGATTTCATATTCAGTGGAACAGCGTTGTGTGTGTGGTTCGCATGTGGGTAGAATTTGCTGTCACTTTTGCTGTCACTACACCACTGACATCTTAAGGGCGCTCAGACATTTTTTTTCTCTCTGTCACCAGCCCATGTTTTATATGCAATATTACTGGAAGAGGCTGCAAGGCAGGCAGAATGTGGCTGCTTTTTAAAAATAGTGGAGTCAACATGCTTTTTTTTTTTTTTTTTTTGGTCATGTGGAGTTTTCAAAACTGACAGACTGATGTCAAGTGCTTTTTTAAACTCACGACTAACCTGTTCGCAAATTGGGGGGGCAAAAAAAAACAAAGAGGAAAGACAACCAGTAAACAAATATGAAATTCACTAATCAAAATAATTACTAATATTCCAAAGTTATACAATTAAAAATAACAACTTGGCTTTTTCCAGGACATAACCAGTACATGATGTCCATACATGACCTTCACAATCTATCTATAATGCAGTGATGATAACATGGTTGATTATGATACACTATATGGCCAAACGGTTGTGGACACCTGACCATCACACCCATATATGCTTTTTGAACATCCCACTATAATAACCTCCACTCTTCTGAGAAGGCTTCCCACTAGATTTTGGAGTGTTGCTGTGGGGATTTGTCCATTCAGCCACAACAGCATTACTGAGGTCAGGCACTCGTGTAGGGCGAGGAGGCCTGACATGCAGCCAGTGTTCCAGTTCATCCTGAAGGTGTTCAGTGGGGTTGTGCACACGGGCACTGTCATGCTGGAACAGGTTTGGGCCTCTTGGTTCCAGTGAAGGGAAAGTGTAATGCTACAGCATACAAACACATCCTAGACAATAATAAAAATCTAACTGTGTGTTTTCCAGCTCTGTGGCAACAGTTTAGGGAAGAGCCACATATGGGTGTGATGGTCAGGTGTCCACATACTTTTGGCCATATAGTGTATCTTGGGGGATATGCTGACAATGGAGGAGGCCTATGATGCTGTGATGTATCAGTGCTCTATAGCAAATACAATTAGCATGCAGGCTGTGTTTATTCTCGAGAAGACTTGTTCCCTGATAGTGCTATGTCACTGACGAATTTGTTAAGCAGCAGTCTTTGCCTTATAATACCTCCACTGCTGCATTCCTGTCACCCAGTACTGATTTGGGGAACCTCTGCTACAGAACACCTCAATTGTATAAAAAAGTGTCACGGAGATAACATACTGCACTTTTACCTGTCACATTGCTGCATAATGGAGATCTCCTTGATGATCTCCTGCAGGTCCGACTCCACAGGAACCTGCTTAATGGCCACCACTTGGCCTGATTCTTTATGGATTGCTTTGAATACACTTCCATAGGACCTGAACACACAGTTTCATCAGGCGTAATTAGAATGCACTATAGACACCTACATAATCTCTAAGAATTTAATTAAAATTTCATGTTACCCTTCACCAAGTTTTTCAAGGACATCAAAGACTTCCTCCGGTTGCTTGGTTAGACTGTCTTCACTGAGCTTCTTCAGTTTACTGCCGGGACACATGCGAGGCATTAAAACATGACATTTCGTACAAGACCACTCACAAACAGATTATTATTCTTGTTCTATAGGCAGGTATCTGATAAGTATGGCGAAAATATCGTATATCAATATAAGCATGTTTGGGATACACAACATTTACCTTTACTAACAAAACAAACCAAAAAAATTATGAAAAATTATAAATTTAAATACTGTTGTTTGTTTTGTTTTTTTATCTTTTACAAAATAAAAGTATCAAAGTATTCAATGAGGAAAAATATTTAATGGGTAACAATGTGGGGACTAAAGCACTGACATCTGACGATACCCACAATACATAAGGCACTTTGAAACAACAAATTTGGTCATCAAATCATTTTTCAGATCTATAACATGTCTTCTCTTAAACTGTAGTAATAAAATGAGAAAAAGTGTTATTTCACTATTTTCATCCACTCGCAATCTGAATTTCCACCTACTTCATGCCATATATCCCTGAATATACAGCTTTTTTCCTGATGTTAATTTATGCGTCATTATGATATACATTTCAATTTGTCATTATGATACACATATCAATTTGTGTCATAACAATATACATGTCATTTTACGTGTCATTATGAAATACATGCCAATTTCCTTTATAAACTTTATACACCACACCAACAGAGTGGAAACACTTTAAACCACAATGTATTTTTTTTTATATTCCAAACCAAAACTCCTTCTAGACAGAATCTTCCTCAAAACTGTTTCTAGATGATTTATATTCATGACATTTTACACGTTCATTCCTAGTCCTCATTAGTGGACATTACAGAGGAATTCCCCAGAATGCTGATTACTGCTGGCTTTAGGATGCGTTGGGTTTTCTCGAGTTAACAATAAAGAAATAATTTCCCAACAGACTTTTCTCTTTCTCTTGAGTGTCTTTACAGTGAAATGAATATTTTCATTCTAATCATATCAAAACACTAAAGTTTTGGTTTTATTTAGCATTCAGAGTCATACCTATTTAATTAGACGAAGCCTCATCTTCATAAATAAAAGCAAATGTTTGTTCTAAATACAAAACATAGAAAACCAGCTGGTAAAGACTGATTATGATATTTATTTTTAATCACTCTATTCACCTGAAGTGTTGCTTTAGAGTGTATCATGATTAAATAAATGCAATATCCTTACAGTTGTCACGTCATCACGCTCTGAATTACTGTAAACACTGACGAGCTAGCACTAGCGTTAGCATGCTAAACCACTAAACATAGCTTAGCAATAACCTGACTAGCAGCTAATACTATGCGTTTAACTCAACTAGCTTGTTAGCTCGCTAGTTCATTATTTGCCTAAATACCTTAGCTAACTAAAAGGCTAAACATATATTATTATTATTATTATTATTATTATTATTAGGACCCCCGTTAGCCTGTAGCTAGCCTGTTTGCTAACAGTAGCGGCAGTGTGTATTGAACTCTGTGATGTACAGCTGCTGTGGCGCGGCCTGCATACACTCATAGCCGTTAGCGGTTAGCAGTTAGCATGCTGAATAATAACAGCTCTTACTTTTTAGGCACCGGCTGCTCCATCGCGCTGAAAAAAAAAGACTAAATAAATAACCTCTACTGTTCCTCAACAAATACAAACTCTAAAAACCTATCGAAAATAATCAGTAATCATGGCTTGTCTCTTCTTTCAATTACTTCCGTTCGCTTTTCAATTCATCGCCTTTCCTCACAGGCGTGTTAACGACACTACTGTCACCATTACAGACTACAATATAAAAGTCCCCAAGGCCTATAAAAACCATTTAGTGTTAAATAGATGTAAATATTTAATGACATTTTACATTTTAGAGCTAAAATAAATAGCGAGACTTTCCCCTTTATTGATTCTCTAGACAGTTTAACATTGAATAAAGCAACATAAAAGAAAACCATACTATTACATAGGTTCTTAGTGTGTTATGTTGTTAATGGTGTTTATGACTCACTTCGTAATTTACTACATTAATTTAAAAAATCCAGCCTAGTCTTGGCAAAACACAGGCCGAGCGGTCAAACTGGTAGACCATCTTTGCCAGCTGGAAAGTGCTGGGAGAAAGGTACGAGTTTCTGAATCATTGCTATGAATGCAACAGGAAAGTTGTTCTCAAAAAAAAAAAAAAAAAAAGAATAATATTGAACAATGTATTCAGGTAATAAGGAAGCTGGAAAATAACCTCCAGCTGGCAGGGGTGGCGTACCAGCTTGAGCAGCTCGGTCCTGTATTTAAGCTGGATTTTGCAGCAGGTATGTCCTTATAGTCATATCATATATCCTAACGATTTGCACTTCCAAGACTCACTCGTGCTTCAGTGGATAATCTCCCTTGATATCAACTATCCTGGATAGACCTGTTAAAAAATCCAGCTTGGTCTAAACAACTACCAGGTGCCAAAACATTGGTGAAGCTGATATACCCGCTTCTAGCTGCTAAGCTGTTTTCCAGCTTTCTAATTGCTTGTCTAAACTGATGAATAAATGTTTGAGATTTTCTAACGGTCTTACTGTCATGCTATTTTCTTTAAAACAACCTGTCTAGGATGTTGCGTTAGTAAGCGGTATTTCAGAAACTCTTAATATTTTTAAGCTTGACCAGCTCAGACAATGTCTTGGCAGTTGGTAGCTTGCTGGATTTTTCTGCTGCGTAAGAACTGCTGCTGTAACCATAAAGACTGCCTTCTTATTCCCAATCTGCTCATAATGAACATCATTTCAAAACCCTAAGCATTGTTTGATGTTACAGTATAAAGTTTAGAACAGTAATGATTTCGAATCCTGCTATCCGGTGTCACCCAGAAAAGGATTGATTCCCTTTTGAGTCTGATTCCTCTCAAGGTTTCTTCCTCATGTTGTCTCAGGGAGATTTTCTTAGCCACTGTCACCTCTGGTAATCACAGAAGGTTTAAAATGTTGTCTCTTTGTATGAATAAATTGATTAACTGTTCATTAATTAACTGGTTCATTGGTTTGTTGTCTACCAGATGGTGTACAGATATAGAATCATTTCAGAAGAACTGAATATATCACATTTAAATGCAATAAAATTGGTAGACATTAAATACTAAATACAAATAATTTCAGCACAGCAATTTAGTCAATATTAATTCATTAATTATTTAATTATCTGATTGCTTGTTTGTTTATGAATAAATGCTGTACTGTACCATGAGTTTTGCCCTACGCAGATAGAGACAGAGATAGCGTGTAAGTGGATCTTTATATGGACGAGTGTGTGTGAGAGTGAGAGGGAGGGAGAGGCCCAGGGGGTGGAAATGAGCATGACACACAAGTAGCACATTGCGGACACCGCATCAGAGAAGAAGAGACACAAAACACAACCAGCTGGCAGGAGCAGACCCAGTGAATCCACAGCAGCAGCACTTTAGGCTACTAATAATACTAGCAGGCTTCTCTATGCTGGAGCCACACACTGTGTGTGAGGCTGTGTTTATGAGTGTGTATCAGGAGAAAAGTGTCGTATGAGAAAGGCTAGCTTGGAGCAGTGGTTAATGAGTGCAGGTGAGAAGGATGAGTCTTGACCCTGTGCAGGTCATGAAAGGACAGGACCCCATGTCCCTCAGCCCCTTGTCAGGCTCAAACGGTGACAGCAAAGCCTCCTGGAATGACAACGAAGGCTTCTGTGATAGCGTGGGTTCTACTAAAAAGTCCAAAACTGTAAGTCTGGGTCTCTTTTTATCTCTCAACTAACTTCATCTCCACAGTGAGCTTTATTAATCACTGTTTTGCTTGACTTCCTTCTCTCACATACACGTTCCAGACAATATACCATGTTGGCATGTTAGATGTTTACATTGCACACGTGTTTCACCGGTCATCTCTCTCCCCTCTGTCTATTTTTATCTCCCTCCCAGTACCAATAGTTAGTGGATTAACACTTCAATCTCCATTGTTAGATAGTTTGATACTTCTAATGCAAGTGAATGCATTGCCTTAAAAGTCCCTGCATGATGGAGAATTAATTATGTATTGGATGAGAAACAGGCAGCAGACAGGTTAGCCTTTTATGTTTTGTCATGTGGTTACTTAACGCTGTTCGTGTCAAACATGATAAGAGTGATGGGGCAGACAGACACCTTTACAGATGGGGAGGGCATGAAAGAGAAAGATAGAGAGAGAGTGACTGAGAGAGGGCTGCTAAGTAATAGAGCTAAAAGTGGAGGGATAATTCCATCTGAGCTGCAGCAGGTGCGGCTCACATCACATGGGCTATTCCTGATATCAAGCACATTACCGTAAGGATATCACTATGCAAATATGAACATGATAAAACTGTGAAAATGCTGACAAAGGGAAGATTGTAGGATAGTTTGGCTTGATGTACAACAAATACATATAGTGATACAATGCACAATATAATATAATGTAATGTTTATATACAATATAAACTCAGACGTCCACTTTATTAGGTACTTTGTGTCTATACTGATTGTACATTTTAATAGCTCTTTATAAATATATATATTTACTGACTGTAGTCCATCTGTTGCCATGAACAGTTTGTCAGTGAGTCCACTGTACCCCATCTATTATCTCTTTCTGTTTGGTCAGAAGATGTTGATTAATTTTCAATAACAGCATGTTCCACATTACCAAAGCCTAATAATAAATGGATTAAAAAGTGTCGTTATTTAACAAAACAAAAAAAAAGCTTTCTGGAAAGAGATATTTATTTAACATTTATTGAAGGAGTCTCCAGTGTCAGAGCTTTGTAACAGTCAATGGTAAAGCTGTTCGTTTAAGTTTTCTGCTATGGCAAAGTCTTCATGATAAATGAGTTTGTACTTTACAGTTTCTCAGTTGGGTGAGAAACTGCCGTTTCTGTTTTATTACCTTAAACAGAGAGGAAAAGGGAAAGGCTGGTGAATGACTGTTTATCGCTGCTATAATGTAAGGGATAACAGGAATTAATTAGCTGCAACAACATTCCACAATGTCGAATGTAACTATAAATGAATAAAAGACTAGATTTTCTGACCTAACTCAATGCCAGGTGTCATATGTAATATGTGTACCTTATGTTTTGGATTGTTGTCTTGTTCTTAGGATACAGTCATGTTTCATTATAGTTTTTGGAATTCTATTTTTGTACATCATTTTTAAAATAGACAGACATTTTCCTTTTTTAAATTCAGAAACCATGGGGATGCAAACTTTTGCACTTGCCTGCATGTGGAGCATGTGGAGCTTTATGAAGTAAACTGTTGGTTGGTCATCCTGCACAATCTGTGCTGTTCTCATCTCTGTTCCGCAAGCACTGTTTCATTCTTCTGTAGGTTCAATGTTAATAGCTTTACGCTTAGCCATCATCCCTTCTTTCTCAAGTGCTGAACTGGCGTGCATAACCTAAATGCATGGCTGTAGCTGTTAGAGTTAAGCATGCAAGCTGTGCATTTCTTAATGTTAAACTCCATGACACACATTATGTGCTGTGTGATGTGTGTTCTGCGACTGTGTTCTGTGATATTGAAGGAGCTGGATATTAGTGACTTAGTGACTTTCGACATATTCAGTATAGATTTTCCAAAAATCGAGATCAGTTTTAATGTTGATTTAGAATCCTTTCCCCAATTTTTGACTTGGAGTGATATAGTGTCTTCATGGGATGATAGAAGTTTAGAGTGAGTTTTAATTAGGTTTGTCTATTTGTAATTCTTTCTATGGAGGATTTTCTATGAAATTATTATTGCATTTTTAACTGAATATACTATATACTATTTCCTTATTTATTGAAAAGACAGAAAAAAGTATTGCTTTTGATGAATTTATGCCCAATAAGGTGGAACAAGTGAATTGTTTTTTTTAGACATAATGTACTATAACCATTTCATTCTACTTTACACAGGCAATTATTTATGTACTTAAGGAACTTTTGATGAAATTTCCATACATGTTTAGATAAAAACCCCATGGGCTATTAACACATCCTGGAGTCCTGGTATCTGTAGATGTAACTACTGCCTGTGGGTAATTAAAGAGTCTCTATTAAAAGGGCAAAGAGTTTGCACTATGAATATCATCACACAACAGACAACAACACTAGACCCATATAAAATATCACCACAGGACTGTTCTGTTCTTTCACTGTAATATGAACATGGCATGGCTACAACTCATCAACTAATCCTCTGTGCCTTAATGCTGACTTTCCATCTTACAGATATGCTAGCTGTAAGTACGAATAAGGTACATAACATAGCATATCACCTCAAATGTTGCTTAAATCTGTGTTGGTGATTTATATATATATATATATATATATATATATATATATATATATATACAGTATTAGCATATTATAACACTTCATTCAATTAATTTTTCCTCAGTTAATGATTATTCCATTGAATGGCTAATTGAATTGAAAGACAACAGTGTCTACCTCTCATTCTGTGATTTTACTTTTAACATGGTTGCTAAGCCCTTTCTCTTTGTCTCTGTAGAGTGTGATCATATTACAAGCTCCCTAAACAAAAAGTTACTATTTATTAAACTTATTTCTATTCTAGTCTATTTAGACTGACATGAAATGTGCTTTTATAAAGGGACCAGTAAGAAGAGCCAGGAAGGTGGAGGGAGGCGTTTTCTTTGTAAGTATACTCAAATCAGACCAAACATTATGAAGTCTATGTCATTATTCTTTCATTAACCTTGCACTAAATGCATGGTCCTTTGGTGAATCATACTAACAATAAACATACTCAAGCTTTATGAGACAAATTAGAACAGATTTGTATGAAAATCGTGCTGTTTAAACAGTTCCAGTCTTTTTACTGAGGACAAGCAAAAAAAAATTAAAAAAAATCATCAATGCTAGTATGGATATCGCTGTCTTTGGTAGTGAATCTGGTCCTCTTTGGAAAAGTTATCTTTTGGAACTTTGGTGATATCAGCCCTGGGACATTTATTTGGCACATCTTATTTGCTATTTTTATAGACTATCAATTGAAATCTACCCTTAGTGCTATAAATATGTAATGCCAAGGAAGCAGCATTGTAAGCTTACAGTGCTTTTATTGGGGTTAATCCAAGAATCACACACAGCAGGAGTTGAAACATGAGCTGTGTACTCATAAGCGAATCCACAATCAGAGAACATGAAACAGGCAGTAGTCAGGCAAACAACACTAATACAAGGATAGAGGACACAAGAAACTGGAAAGACGTAGCATAGAAATGCAATTATACTTGCAAGAAATGGAAGATCTGACAGAATAGTATAGGCCAGAACTGTCGCTGGTCTTTTTATTCACTGCCAAAGAAGCAGCGTTATCTCAGGTGCTGTAGAGCTCCTAGAAAAATAATATAAACGATTAAAAAATCAAAACCATAAAACATCTTGGTTATAACTGTAGATTATTGAAAAAAAGAATTGTAGTTATATCACATTCTCAATTCTAATTGATCAGAAGGTTTACTAATTTTCTGTAACAGCAGCTCTGACAGAAGTTCCAGCTGCAAGGCAATATCACAGGTTAATATTAAAGTGCTCATTCTAATATATTATCATCTCTATAATAATGACTAATTGACAGAGACATGTAAGGCATGCACACTACATAAATGGATAAAAAGACGCCTAGTTGTTGATATGGTGAAATTTTCTTAGAGATGTTTATTTAGCATTTTTGAAAGGAGTCTCCAGTGTCAACATTCTGTAACAGACGTAAATCTATTACTTTAAGTTTTCCGATACAGGAATGTCTTTAGGACAGAGGGCTTTGGGATTTCTCAGTAACTTTCAGTAACATTTTTTTAGTTTTATTAATTTCAAGAGAGAAAATAGAGAGGCTGGGTGGTGTTGTTCTATGATAAATAAAAAAAAAAGTGTTAGAGAAGTGTTGTGGTATAAAAAGAATAAACCACTTCCACTTCGCAGCATTGATTATTTTTATATAACAACACATCGTGGTATATTGTATTCCTTACATAATGCATAAGAATGAAAATGTCCTCAAGGCTAAAGCAGCGTACTTAATTTTTTGTTTGCAATATATATATTCCAGTAATATATCAGTATATTGTCATTGTCTGTGTTAAAAGAGAGACATTTCTACCCTTTCAAAGAACGACCAAAACATCCAACTATGATGGCTTTTTCGCTTCATAAAAATGACACATTAAGTGTGAAAGGAATAGATGGTGATTTCCTTGACTAGGCTAATTCTGTTTTAATAAAATCATCCTCTGTGTCTACCATCAGCTATATTATCATGTGCTTTTCTTACAGAGTCTGATGTTCTTTTAAAGTAGATCTTAGGTCAGCATATTCATGCTGAGATTTTAAATGCCACCCCTTTGGCAGTTAAAATCCCCTATGGTATTATCATACCTACAGCTAAAGCCATACAAGATGATCTAAGTCCCTTTAGTAACCCCTTGAGCTAAAGTGATATGCCATTATTAATCTAACAGTCCCTTGACCCTGCTATGAACCCAGCCGTTCTCCCCAGTGTAAGTGATTCAGGATACTACGTAACGAATGCCACACTGGTCTCCCGTTTCTCGGATGTGTTCTTGGGGGAGGAGCTGCAGTTTTTCAACCTGTCACATATAGTCTCATGTTATGTGGTCTGTCCTGTTCACATTTCACATCCTTGGCAACACACAGACGCTGGATGTTATGAGGGTCGTGTTGTGCTGGGTCACATAGCGCAATCCCTTCCCTTCTGTTCCCACATAGCCTTCTGTTTCTGGTCCACATGGCATGCTGAACAATCAGCGGTCTCAAGTGATGTGACTCACCACACGTGTGCTTGCGTACATCATGTGCTGGTGTCATTATTTGCACCACCAACCTCCATTTGCCAGCACAAAATTTACGGGCATTTACGGGGAATGAAAATGTGACCCATTCATTGATACCAGCATGAGCACTTCTAGGAGAGCACTTTGGTATGAGGGCGTAACACAGAGAGTTCTCAGTAGTAAAAGTCAGCAGTGCTCACAGGAATAATAACTAAGATACCATGCCCATGGCGTTGCACAGTGAATTTGGAAATAATCACTATGTCACTTAATACAAATTCTCAAACTTATGCTTTGCTCATCACCTTCTCCTGATCGTCTGAACTTTTGGAACACTGGCAGCTGATGTCGTTACACTGTGTACTTTAAACAACCAAATTTGAAACCATCTTGTTGAGTGGCTCTATGCTAAATGTCTACTTTAATCCTACTGGGGTACCTGGAGGAGTTTAAGACCATTTTAAATAAGAAACTTTACTACCACCACACCTTTTACATGTCTAAAATATGATAAAACCATATATTCATTCTAAAAGGCTTCTCAATGGTACTGTGGATAATTAAGGGTTCTTAGCTTCCTCTGTATCCTTTTCTCTGCTTGGAACTCTCTCTGATGTTGTAAGTTTATATATAGAACCTTGAAGGGTTCACTCAGAGGAAAAAAACCTTTAGGATTATAGATTTTAACCTTATTACTACAAGTGTATATGCTGCTAATTGGCTTAAATGTAAAAGGATATTACACTCTTCATTCCCCATTCAGCCAAAGCCAGAGAATGCAGTAACAATAGCCGTGTCTTCTCGGGTGCTGTTCCGCACAGAGAAAGAGCAGAAGGTGTTTGAAGAGAAAGGAGTGGAGGAGTACCTCACGTACCAGGTGGAACACGAGAATGAGCCTTTAGCCCCTGGACCAGCATTTCCATTTGTTAAGGTAACAGACAAAGACACCTTAAAACCCAATTACTCTATATAAACTATTCCTATGCAATCTATTTGTTAATTAATTGTTTACTATCCTTAAAATGTATATATTGTACATCATGTATATTACAATTTATTCCATTTAAATGTAGAAAAATATTTTATCTCTATATGGGCCAAAATCATGAACTAGGGTCGGCTGAGACCTGAAAAATTTGCCATATCAAAAATGCAAAGTCACCATTTTTTTGCTTTGCTTTTAAGAGGAAAAAAAAAGGCCATATGGCCATGTTTAGTGTTAAAAAAAAGCCATCAGTGCATCATATGAGTTATGACATTATGAGGACAAAAGACTTTTTTTAACCTTCTTTTAACCTGAACACTCTCATTCTCGTGACTATACACTTTTTCATATTAGTTTCACTGTATTTACTGAATAATTTAGTAGTTTCTATTAGTAGTGATTAAAATGAGTAATGAATAACCTTAAATGTAAAAGTAAATGTATAAGCAGGGATTAAAGATATAAGCAGGGATATTAAGTGGTCAGTCGTACGTGTCTGCATTAAGAAATTGTGTATTAAGGCCCTACAGACTGATAGGACCTCAACCTGTGTGTTTTTTCAGGCCCTGGAAGCGGTTAATGCACAATTGCGAGAGCTGTACCCTGACAGTGAGGAGCTTTTTGACATTGTGCTGGTGACCTACAATCATGCCCATGTAGGAGTAAGATTAATTAACACCATCAACCACCACAGTGAGTGTCCTTTCATCTACCCTTGTCCTCAATTAGTTAATACGTCACCAAACGCCTATATAACATCATTAAAATAAATATTACAAAACTACAACAAAACAGTATAAACCTGGCAGAATGTAACAATTCTAACCTCAGTGTTGGTCACAAAATATGTACATTATATTACTGTATAAACATAGTATATTGATTGGTATCACAACGCTGTTGCATACTCAAATCCAATTGGTCAGAAAGTGTTGATTAATTTTCTATGACAGCATCTCTGACAGTCATGCTGGGTGTAATTCAAACCACAGGTTTATATTAATGAGCTTTTCTTTTATGTTATTGTTTCTATAGTAACAACTCATTCACTGGGACTTGTATGATGGATGCTCTGCATAATTTAAGGCTAATAAATGGATTAAAGAAGTGTTGTTATTTAGCAAAGAAAAACATATAATTGTTGATATGGAGAACGTTTTAGTAAGGAGACATTTGAAGGAGTCTCTAGTGTCTGCGCTTTGTAACAGTCAGTAAAATTTTCACCTCTGGAAAGTGGACTTTGAAGTAACATGACAAGCTGCGTTTTTTTTTCCGTCTTATTAACTGCGAAAAAGAAAAAAGAGAGATGGGTGAGGGAGTGATTGTTTAGCAGTTATAAAGTAAGTGCTAACAGAAACTGCAGATGTTCCACAATATTACATGTAACAGATAAATATGCAACTTGTTCATTAATAAGTTGAAAAATTGTAATCGTTGGCAAATTGCTGTGGTATAAGAGGAATTAAACACTTTGTGATGTGCTGTTATTGGAAAATGATCAACTTTGGGGTGGTAACAGTAACTTTGCTTCACATTGGCCCACATCACACCATTATTCTCCTATAACAGCATGCCTTGTCACGCTTTATTTTTTACATATGTTATTGTAAAGATGATGGAAGTGATTCCGGTTTTGATGCACCTCCAGAGTAACTATTTCGTCCTCTGCGTCTGTGGCACCTCGATGCTATTTACTGCTTATGACTTGTGCAAACAGTATTATTTCAAGTGCAGCTGCTTAGCACCGTCTTCAAAGATGCAACCCACTCAGCTACAACTAAACATCTACTTACTCACAAAGTCCTTATAATCTGCTCACTGATTGAAATAACGAGCTCATTCACATATTCCCTGAAATGTGTACACAGCACTTCTGGATGCTTTTCATGTTTGTTAGCAAAACACAACGAAGCTCCCAGACCTCCCAGCTGCGTCATCTCTGCCGACCTTAGCTCAGTCTCAGATACACTGATAGGATGTGGTGAAATGGGAACGACCCTTTGTGTCCTGCATAAATAAATTGTTTAACAGCAGGACTCAAAGTACTCAGTGCACCCTGTGTTGAGCACCAGCTTGAGAACCAGGCAAGAGCTTAGCAGAGACGTTCACACACACACATGCATTTCAGGGCATGGCAGTTGCATATGAAAAGTGTTCATGAGAAACGTCTAAATATGTTTTGAGGTGAAGGAAGCATCAGAAAGCATGGAAGCTTTAAAATATTGCTCTGTTACGTTAGTGATAATCTGAATTCACGACAAGTTTAAAGCTTTTTCAGTTTATATTTGCTGTAAAATTTTAAATGAAATTAAGGCATAGCAGCAAAGCGGTGCATCAGAGGAACCATTGTGTTCAATGAGGAACTGTAAAAATGTAATATTGTGGCAAAATCACACTAAAGCATTGTGTCACAGGATTAGAGGTTGAGATCTCCAGACAAGAGAGTGAACCTTTTTCTGTTGGGCCACACAGGAGCCCATGCAAAACCCTATTACATGTTGTTTCCCTACTTTTGCAGGAAAAGACATTTACTTGATTATTCTGTGCTCATGATTTATCAGATTACACATGCAAATTAGTGATCTTCATCTAGAATTTGGTAAATTAGGGCCAGATTAAACTATATTTATACCAGTCACTACATAAATTATATCACTATAATGTTTATTTTTTGATATTTGGCATTTGATATTTAGGCTACTCTCTATACACAGTAAAGGGCAAACAGTCCTCAGTGTTACTGAATGGAAAAAAATCAAGTGAACCTTGTTTTTTTTTTTAACAAAGCTTGCATCTGATTATAGACAAAAAAATTAATTCAGTGATGGTAAAAATGACATGTGGGTGTATCTGGCAAAAATCCAATTCAAAGATAGCTTTGTCATGACCCTTTCACCCAAAAAGATCTAACTTGTATAATGGCATGGTGGTGCACTGGGAAGCGCTGCTGCCTCACAGCTTCAGAATCCATGATTCAATCCAGAGCTCAGGTTGCTATCTGTGTGTGTGTGTGGAGTTTTGCATGGGCTTTCCATGTTATTCTGGGTTTTGTCCAAATTCTCTGGTTTCCTCCCACTTTCCAAAAACATATATAGGTGGATTGCTGACTCTAAATTGCTCCTGGTTGTGAATGTGTGTGGTGCTTCTTCGTTTTGTCCTTGGGACAATCTTTTGCAAACCTGTGACTGTATTTATTAAGCTAAGAATGAAAACATGACCTGCATACACATTCATGTTAAGGATATCAATCAATTACCATACACCATATGTGCACTGGAGCAAATCGGTAGGTCTGAGATGAAGATGTATGGATCAAAGCTCAACAGTTCCTGCTGTTTTTCTGGACATATGTTTTACTGGAGGTTATATGCCCAGCTGGCCAATAACATCTTCCCACAGAGACGTAGTGGAACTTCTAGCATTTGTGTCAGAAGCCAGCCACTTCCTGCTCCAGTCCCCACTGTGACAGAGCTGGAAAGGCTCTGATCTTCATGGTGGCTAATTCACAAAGCCAACAAGCAGCATGCTCTCCTGGCCTTGTTTTTAACAAAACCAATAAATACGTACACACTTATCGACATCCCCCATGTTCTATATGTTTTTTTTAAATATTATTTTCATGTGTTTTATATTTTATACCTGGGCGGATAAAGTTTATTTGAAGCCAAAGGTATTTGAAGCAAACCCATAAAATAAAACGCTTCCCAGTAAACAAGAACAACATATTTTTACTTGTATATTACAAGAAAAAATATCAGATTGTTCTTATGCTGCTGTTAAGTCAGCAAACCAGAATCAGTCCACAGATGAGCTGCCTGAATTTACTGAATGAATATTTTAACTGAAACATCAAGGAGAATGTTAGAAAGACTCCCACGCTCTACTGTTTATCTCATGGGGAAATGTGTGCTTTAAGCTTCTTCCTGTAGCCCTCACTCAAAATAAATCACTCAGCCGCTGAGACAGTCCTTCTATAAATTCTTTCTCTAAAGCCCCTTTATTATAACCATGCTTATTTTCTTTGTAAGTTGGTAATGATTTGTTGTAAACTCGATGCCCTATAAAGCTCTAATAATGTGCTAGAAATGACCTAATCATTAACTAATAATGACCTGTGCATAATTATAAAGCAACTGTAATATTTATTAAAACATTATAAACATTTAAGATATCAGCACTGAGTGCTTCAGTTAAAGTGAATATGTTCAATTATTCCTCATTATAAGATTTAAGACACTATTAACTTTATTTTTGTAATATAATATGGAAACACTTAATTCCAAAAATCCCAAAATTAATTACAAAAACACATACAGACACAAACATTAATGGTTTATAATCCTTTATGAATATTGAAACTTCGTAAAAAGGTTCTACATTTTCACCCTCTCGAATCCATAATATTTAACCCAATCTTTCATTTTAAGAGTTCTGTCATTGCTTCTTCATGTTTCTTAAATTTTTTATTTGCTTCTCATTTTATAGACTCAATAAAAGTAAAACCGTATTAAGTTAAGCCTAGTTTCTCTGTAGCTGTCATGTTCACTCTGTGGGCAGTCAGAAGCCTAATGCAATGATGTATTTGATTCTATACGCCCATGATTTTAAATCTAATTTGGAACACAAACCACTTGACTTGTTAATGATACCTGCTGATGACTTCTCCTCATGTGTGTTTGGACACCATGTAAAGTACCATTAGCTAAAGAGGAAACCTTCTCACAAGTATCTATCACTCATCAAATTGAACACAGTGATCTCACCACAGATATACACATTATGTTTTGAACTATAAGATCATCAGACTAGATTTTTTTTTGGCAGAACATTAAACAGAAACGGAATGTATTTACATGTTTAAATTATTTCCTTACACAAATTATTTCATTAGTTTGTGGGTTTCAGAAATTGAAAAATATGTGTATATATATATATATATATATATATATATATATATATATATATATATATATATAATCGCATAGTGGCTACTGTCTGCTGACTGTGGTTTCACACTTTCCGTGCTCTTACACTTACAAATACGTAACAATTTGAATGACTCTAGTCATATAAGAAGATACAAAGTTTGAGATTAGGGTTAAGGACAGGGTTAGCAATCATATCCTTTTCTTACAACTTCATATATAATCAAATGAACTCATTACTGAACTTTGCTCAGTTAGCTTTGTTCAAATTTGTTTAGAAGTCAGATTGAACAAACCCATTCCTGAGTGTTATGAAGGAGTATTAGGAAACCCTCAGTATACCATTGTGTTCACAGCCCCTCTTCTGTGTTCATATGCCCACAGAAACAGAGGAATAGTCTCTTAGGTCAGCAACCTAGAGTAGGTTATGATTTAATCACAAACAGAACAGAGCAGCTAACAATCTCAGCGAATCATATCAAATACAGACCTACATTTCCGTTGTCCTCGTGTACAGTATGAATGCAGTATATGCTTTTATCTGCTTTTTACAGATCTGTTCGTTGAGCGGTTCTGCATGACAGGAGGCAGTAGTCCAATTGGCTACCTGAAAGCGTGGCACACAAACCTGTACCTGTCAGCTGACCCAAAAAAGGTGCAGGAGGCACTGGCTGAAGGTGAGAAGGACAAACTGGACCAAAGAATCAGAGAATATACTTTGTCTGCATAGTTCAATATATCTAAATGTTGTTTAGATTCACATTAGAATATTTACAGAGCCAGTATAATAAATGATCTTAATGAATAGCAGATTTCTTTAAGGGTCATATAATTTATGATACTTAGCTTGGAACACTTTCTGATAGAGTTCTACTATAAACTAAATTTCCCCAGCGGGACAACCGAAGAACCCTTAAATCTCCTAAATTTTCTAGGAGTGTAGAATTAATTTCCTTTCTTAAAGCTTATAAAAATGTTTTATATATATATATATATATATATATATATATATATATATATATATATATATATATATAATATATTCTTATCCAGTAGAGGTTGAAAGCTGTAGTTAGGGACAGTATGACACACAGGCAGAGTAAATAAGTTGCAGTGGTATATTTAGGTTGTAATTGGAGAGGTAACCTGTCAATGATTTTGAAATGAAACTCCACATAGCCAGCTGGTCAAGGTTATCCCACAGGCTTTGCTAATGTGATATCAGAGTAAAAAGAAAGAGCTTTGTTTATGTGCACAAACAGTTAGATTTCTGGGAAAAACCTAAACATGTTCTAGACAAGTCACTTCATTCTATATTATATATACCTTAAATTTATAAGCAGACATAAAAATGATTTCATATGAAATAATATTAAATTAAGAAGATAAATGTTAGTCTGTACTAAGTGTTGAGTGTTTCTGTATGTGTGACAATCCAGTGACCTATTTGTTATGTAGTTCTCTAATGAGTGCCTTTCATTAAAGGCTTTTAAGTGTCATAGATCCTAAAGGCTTACACTCCATACTGGCCTGCAGCCAGCAGTATTTTCTCTGTCTTGTTTTGCCTTCCTCTCAGGCATTGCAGCAGCCACCATGTTTATGCCCGAGAAGCAGATAGACGTGTCGGAGACACAGCTGAGAGTGGCATTTGATGGAGATGCTGTTCTCTTCTCGGATGAGTCTGAACGAATATTCAAAGCTCATGGCCTGGACAAGTTCTTTGAGCATGAGAAGGAAAATGAGAACAGGCTACTAGATCATGTAATCAATTCAATTCAACTATATT
This sequence comes from Pangasius djambal, assembly GCA_022985145.1. Lineage (NCBI taxonomy): Eukaryota > Metazoa > Chordata > Actinopteri > Siluriformes > Pangasiidae > Pangasius > Pangasius djambal. The sequence continues at coordinate 7,352,772 of CM040997.1, forward strand.
GTTCTTATATACAGTATATACACACAGGTGTGCAGTGTAAGGAAATGCATTTTGGATAACAAACATCACATGCAGAAATCACAGTTCTGTATTGTTTACCCTCTCAAATTTGCATGTGACATAATCTCAAGCAGCTATTCTGCATTTACAAACACACAACCTAACTGCACACTTTATTGAGCTCGCAATTTATCCGTTTGAACATGAAAATTAGGGCTTGTTACTTGGGATCCTAATAAATCAGGGCCTCAGTTGCCAGCATATTCGATCTACTTTGCAGCTACATTGTATTTACAGTTGTTGTCCATTTTTATCAGGTAAACATATCATATAGGTCACATTATAGTACATTATAGTGCAATTACTGACTGTAGCCCATCTACAGTTTCTCTCCCTTCTACTTTGTCCATCAGTGAAGGTGACTCTGGATCATTCAGTGCAATAGTGACACTGACATAGTAGTGTGTATAAGGAACAGCAGTGTCATATCTAGTGAACACTGGTGCAGAGGAAGGGGTAGATGACGATGAACACACACTGCACATGGAAAAAGATGAACTTTAGTCTTTTCAGTGCACCAGTATGGTAGTTGTGTGTAATTAAGTGCCTGGGAAGTGTGTACAGTGTTTAAAAGCCCCAGCCAAGGAGCTACATCTGATACACTAATACCAGCACCTCACACACTACCGTGTCAGTATCACAGCTGTGCTGAAAATGATCCACCATCCAAATAATATGGTCCCTTCGTATTGATGTGCATAGTAACAGATGGACTACAGTCAGTAATTGTAGCTACAAAGTGACCTATATGGTAAATTTACCTAAAAAATGACAAATAATTGTATATTGTATATTATACCATATATTATGCATACCCAACAAGGTGGCAACTGACTGTAAAGTAAATACAAACTCGAATATTAAATTCATTTGTCCTTTGCATGACTTATAGGGTCCACTGAAAGGTTTCCTCGAGGCCCTCGGAAAGCTCCAGAAGAAGTTCTATGCTAAAGGCCACAGGTTAGACTGCCCCATCCGCACCTATCTGGTGACTGCTCGCAGTGCAGCCAGCTCAGGCATCCGTGCTTTAAAGACTCTCCGTGCCTGGGGACTGGAAACAGATGAAGCCCTGTTTTTAGCTGGTGCTCCCAAAGGCCCCATGCTGGAGAAAATACGACCCCACATCTACTTTGATGATCAGATGTTCCATATAGAAGGTGCCGCAGAGATGGGCACGATTGCTGCACATGTACCATACGGGATAGCACAGAAGTACCCTCACAAGAAGAGCGCCAACTCCGACAAGTAAGGACGGGAATGGACATTAGAGATTGTACTGAGTTTCCTGCATGACTCAGTAACTCAGTGACCCAGCAGCAAGATATTTACTTTTTTTAACCAACATTATTTTACACAAAATACTGAGCTGATTGGCTGATTGGCTGACTATGTGACCATTCACACAATGAAGACACAGTTGAAGAAAAAACTTGTCCTTGCATTTGTCTCTCTGTCGTCCTTGTTTTATTCATCGATTTGTAAATAACTCAGTGCAACTGGATGAATATTCATTCACTGAAATGAAAAATCTCTATCATCAATTTTGGTGCCCTTTTATTTTTTGGATAGTATTATGATGGTAATTGTGATATACTGTATGCTATAATAGTTTTCTATCATAATACGCTATGACAATAGATAGTCAATACAGAATGTTGTCATATAAAACCTAAGGCAGACTATATATATTATGTATTGTATAGTATATATTATATAGATTTTATACCACATATTTTCTATAACAGCAATTCTGACAGTAGCTTTGGCTACAAGATAGATCAGGTTTATATTATTAATGCACTTATTCTAACATAGTATTGTTACTTTAGAAACAACTTACAAAGAGACTTGTATGCCAGATGCTCCACATAGACAGATTTTAAAAACACGTGTAAAGGTTGATATAATGAAGTTTTCTGTGAGGAGACATTTCTTTAACATTTATAGAAAGAGTCTCACGTGTCAGAGCTTTTCTGACACTGGAAAGACTTCAAAATGGAGGGCTTTGCAGTTTCTTGGTAACACCAGATGCATAACTTCAAGAGACTGAAAAAAGACAGCCTGCTGAGGGAATTATTGTTTGTAGCTGCTATAATGCAAGAGATAACAGACATTAACGTGCTTCCTCAGATGTTCTACAACACTAAATGTAACTATAAATGGATAAAACATACAATGTGTCATCTATTAATGAATAAAAAAAAACCTCAGCATTGGCAAATTGCCTTGGAGTCAGGCTGCATCATATGACCCTGTTGCTGATTATTTTTTCTATAACAGCACACCCTGTTATGTTTTATTCCTCACATATATCATACTGTGTGTTATATAAAGTAAAGGAGGAAACTGTAAATTGGTGTACAGTGAGACTTGTATTTTTTATGAGACAGAAATGTACTATAACTTTATATGTTTGTTTCTAATATTATGTTATTTGGTCTGTCCTGTACACGTTCATGTACTCATGTAAGGCTCCTCTGTAAGCAAGGCTTCTGGCCTCAGTGGTAAATATCAAATATCACATATCAAATATGGAGTGAACTATTGCAGGACCATTGCTATAAACAAAATTAAGCCATGATATAATCTAAAGACTGCATGTGAGCTGATCTTTGCCACAATGATGGGAGTAATAAATAACAGTTAATAATACTTATTACATGTTCTAGAAACAATAATGCTAATTTGTTTGCCTATAACATAGATTCATCATCCAAAACAACATGAGTCAATCAAATCTGCTCTAGAAAAATGTAAATGTTTGAAAAGAGGACTCTCAAGAGGCAATTTTTATCATCACTTAAAAAGTATGAGTAAAAGTATGAGTATGAGTAAGTATAAGAGTGAGTATACTTAGTAGTTGAAGCTAAAATTGTACCATTTTATCTATCCTATTAAACATGTCTATAAACTGTTTTACAAGACAGTTTATAAAAAAAAAAAACATGCTATTTAGCAAAGAAAAAAAAGTATAGTCATTAATATTGTGAAACTTTATGTAAGGGGACGTTTATTTAACATTTCTGGAAGGAGTCTCCAGCATCAGCACTTTGTAACAGCGAGTTTTAGGCTAAAGAGTCTTCAGGAGAGAGAACTTTGACAGGCTGTGCTTGTGTCTGTTTTATTCTTTAATTAGCTGCAACCCAAGAAAAGAAAGTTCAAGACTGTTGGAGGAGATGCTTCTTAAATGTGACAGCAGTGGGACAATTGGGGAAGTTGGGAAGCCATTGTGGTCATGCAAGTCTTTACAATGAGCATCTACTGTGTTAAATATTTCAGTCAGCAAATTTTTTAAAAATATTTTTTGTCATGCATCTCCTCAGCATCACGTTAGATGGCAGCAGTTACATTTGTAAAATGTCCATTATAACCATGAGCACTGTTATCTGTTGTGTGACATTTTTGCTAAGGTACTTTAGAGTTATATTATTATTATTATTATTATTATTATTATTATTATTATTATTATAGGTTTTAAACATTACAAATGGCATCTTTAAATGAGTGGCTTTGCCCAGCAAGCTTTTCTTTAGAGACTGTAAAGGTAAACCTACGGCAGTAATGAACCTATTTGGTTTGAAGGCAGATATGGCTATTAAAGTGTTATTTTATATGCGAAGACAATTAGTATCACTTGAGAACTGAGATTTTTTAAATTACTGTTATCATGCTTAGATATTCTTGTGCTTAAATATCTGAGAACTTGTTTATGGTGAGCAGTGGATATGTTGCTTAAAGTACAGTAGATTAATATTGTTACAGACACGCCCAGGATTAGATATTGAACTGGTGCACGTTATTAAGGCTCCATAGTACCTTTTTTGGTTTTGCCACATTTTGATAGCACTACTTAGAATCCTCCTTCCAGGCTTAATACAATCACTAATTTAGACTTCAGATGAGGCTACAAGAAAGTTAATAAAGGCACTGAAAATCCAGTTGTTCCATAGTTGCATGGAAGCTGAAGTTTACTTTCCTCTCTCTTGGCTGTGAAAAGACGGTCTATGGGTATATTTTAATGTGACAGTCTAATTTCAGTCCTCCAGCTAGATCATATATTCAGTATGAGCCGAGAATTGAATTATAATGTGCAAGCCAGGCTGCTGTGTATGTAGTTTCTGCAGAGCACAAAAAAGCATTATAAGTCTTGGCATCAGCATAAATTCTCTCGCAAAAGTCGTTTGGATGAAAGCGTAATGTTTGACTGCCCTCCAGCTAATTCTTGATAAGAGTAAGAAGTGAGTGCAAAAAGCATGATGCAGCATTGCTCCTAAGGGACTTTCCTGTTTTAAAATGTCTTCAGTTGTCTTGCTTAGCTTTACCTTTTTTGTCCTGAACCTCCTAAATATCACTTTAGGTGGCAGTAGTGCTGTGTGTATCGCTGCAGTTTCTGGAGAAAAATGATAAAGGACTGTAAGAGACAGGATTGGTTTTAGACTAAAGCCAATGATCAAGGGACTAAATTTAACACTGTCTAGACAAATAGTGCAGCTTGAACATCATTCAAATCATCATCTACACTTATTAAAGACCTAGCTAAGACTTTATTGGGATAGTCCAATGTAGATACAATACAAACAGTTAACTAACCATCAATAAATTGTCAGTAACCTGTTAGGTGACAGTTAACAACCAGCCTATCAACTAATTTTGAACGATATGTCAACAGTTTATGTTTATTCATATATTAGTCATAATCATCTATAGACTATCAACCTTTCCCTAGACCTAACACAATTTCAAATGAATTGAAAAAAGGAAAACATTATTTAACAAATTAGCTAGTTCAGTCTATAGATAGTTTGTAGAGCCTACAGCATTTCTGTAGATTGTCTTTTGTGGAGTGGGGTAGCTAATGATTCTGCTGACCAGATTATGACGACGCCCACAGTGCCGAAGAAACAGAATCCAGTGGACATCTTGGACAGGACTCGATGACCTTGACATTGCTGATGATCTGACACTTCTGTGCCACACACCAGCAGATGCAGGAGAAGAACAAAGCTGTGGTAGCCACCTCAGAACAAAATGAGCTTAACATCCACAGGGGGAAGAACAAGATCCTCTAGGGCAATAACAGTAATGCAGAGCCGGCCCCCCTGGAGGGCGAGGAGCTAGAAGAAGTGGAGGCATTCATCGATAAGCAGGGAGGCATTGATGCTGACAGACTAAAGGACATCTGGGATTCCAAGGAACTGTCTCTCCACACCAAGATCAGATTGTTTAACACCAATGCCAAATAAGATTTTTTTAAATGTCAAATCAGTATTACTGATTTAATCAATTACCAAAAAAATCCAGACCTTCATCAGCACCTGTTTAAGGGAACAATTGATTCCCCAAGGCAAGGGGAAAAGAGGATGACCGTGCAATGTCTTGCAAAGAGACCTGGAGGTGAACATCAGGAGAGCCAGATGAATGGAAGCGCCAAGTACAGAGATGGCTGGAGGAGTCTTGTCCTCAGCCTATGCCCTAGAAGGGGCAGAAGGCGTAAATGGTGATTAAAAAATGAGAGCGTAAGGCAGACTATGCTTAAGTGTCACCTAGAGCTATTAATGTGCTACATTTATATCTATATTAATAATCAATATTGGCATCAACTGTGCTGAACAGTTGATGACTTTATGCAAAAACAGATATCAGTAAAGACTTCAGTGTTCAATCATACTGTGAGCATCAACAGCACTGTGAGTCTGTCAGGCCATTGATAAACAGAAGAATCATCATCCAACTTTCCCTTGCTGGCACTACATGTTATTGAAGCTTCCATCATGCTCATGATCAGAGCTGGTTTTCATTTTATTACATGAATAGGAACAACTGCCAGCTGTCTAATCCTTATCACCATAACATAAAGGCCAAGTTAATTAAATGCATTCAAACCACAGTATCTTAGTAATATTCTATTAAATAGTAAGAAATTATGAAATGAGAGAATTATAGCTTCATTCTCTGTATTTTTATACCAGGTGATCAGGTTCTTCTTTGTAGAGCACAATTCCTACACACATAGTAATGTGCTTCATAAAGACATGGATAAAAGCACACAGGACACAAAAGACAACAATATATAAGATATAGAACATAGAAAAAGAAAGGGATAAAAGGAACAAATCACTGTTTAAAAAAAGAAATAGAAAGAAACAGTAGAGTGGTTTGTCTTGTCTACAAATGGTACATATTAAGTCTTTAAATCATTTGCATAATGTACAGTTAATGGTGAAAATGGTGAAAAGAGGGTTTTATTGATTTCCTAGTGGTACACAATATCCATTTCAAATGAAAAGAGAATCACAAATGCCAGGCTATATTTGAAATCAATATCAAAACTTCCTGTCTGAGAAATTGCTTCTTTATGTCAGAGTGATAAATTCCTGAGGACAGTCACTTTATTTGAATTATGCCACAGCTTGTTTTGGATTGCTGTCTGACCTTTGGGATTCATATACAAGACCTCAGCAAAGTTTTAAAAAAACATGATGAGTAAGAAATAAAATGGATGGGATTTGCTGGTGTAGGAAAACAAGCGACAACAGGGTGGTGTGATGCAGCCTGACAAAAAAAAGCAGAGTTATTCTTACCACCACAATGGTTGATTATTTCCTAATAATAGCACATCCCAAAGTGTTTTATTCCTCTTATACCACAGCAGCACAATTTTTAGGTTATTAAAGAATGACACATTGAACATTTTATGTTGTGGAATGTCTGTGAAGCAAGTTAGCTCTTGTTATCACTTACATTATAGCAGTTACCAATAATTATTGAATAACCAGACTCTCTTTTTTTCCTCTTTTGAAGTTAATAGGACATAAAAGCAGACTTTCCTGTGTTGGAAAAGTTGCAGCTTGACTGCTGACTGTTACAAACACAATGCTAAATAAAGATCTCCTCGCAGAAAACTTCAGCATATCAACAATGACACCTGTTTTTAGTCTGTTTAGTTGGAGTGTCCACCATACAGTTCCCTGTGTAAATGCAGTTGTGCATTCCCTGTGATATGAGCTGGCACTATTGTCAGAGCTGCTGTTATAGAAAATTAACACACACACACACACACACACACACACACACACACATATATATATATATATATAGATATAGATATAGATATAGAGATAGATATATAGAGCTATAACAGAGAAAAATGCAAAAGTCACTCCACAGCAAATTTTTAGAAGTGTTATTTTATGTAATGGAATAACAAAGTGTAGCTTTTTTAGGTGTTAATATTGAATGTAGCACTGATCTGGAGCTCTCTCCAAATGTATCAAATTTTATGTCCAGTAAGCAATCATATCGAAGTACTTCAGTCAAGTAGTATGACGTTTTCAGTGGCTGCACTGGTATCGGATACTGTGCCAGATCTGAAGCAGAGATGGAGAGGTGGAGAGCCAGAGCTGGGTGGAGGATTAAAGCTCATGAGCCAGAGAGTTTCAGCTTCCGTCCAGTCCAGAGACAGATGGTGAGAATCACCGAGAACTCACACGATCACTGTACCACAGTGAAGGTCACCAGCATCCTCAACAGGGGATAGATGAGTCTCTATGCCTTCAGACTACTGCTTCTGCTGATATAGTTTCTCTTCCAAATATGACATGCTAAGCTCTGCTCACATCTAATGTTTAATATCCTGTCTGGAATTGATAGCCTTTTGCACCTCCGTTATAGGCAACGAATTGGCTGTTGTGGCTGGTGATGAGGTAATAATGAGGTAATTGCAACTAATAATGACAATTGTTCAATATTAGCAGTGAAGTGAATAAATTAGGAAGAATTGTGGGATTGGACAGAGTGTGCATAGCCCCAGGAAGTGAGCCTAGAAATCAGTATTAGCTCCACAATACTGATAGCGCCATTGCGTGTGGCTATTTAGTCTCCAGTGTAGAGTTTGACTTCCCCCAAGTATTGAACAAATACTTATCAGGATTCCTGACCCATATCCATTTCCTCTGTCAAAATGCAGTAAGCTGAATACAGCGACATTTTACCAATAACATCACCGTGGTTGCACATGGCCCCCACCATAGTTGAGATAATTTTCGTATAATTGTCCGATCAACAAATAGGGGGGCAAATGAGATGCCTAAATTTCTATAAGTCTTACTTACTTACTGCAGAATACTGAAACATTTTCACTTTCATTTCCAGTTAAGGCATCAGTTTTGACAGTCTGCTGGCTTATCGATCTTCAAATACACATGGAATTGTCACTGCAGATGATGAATTGGCATGATTCTTGATAGTTCTTTTCTCCATTGATGAACTTAATCATCTGCTAAACTGAGCCCATTTGTTTGATATACAGTATAGCATACAGTCTTTGGCTGGATGAGAGAAGAAGAAGAACTTCGAGATTTGTAATAAGTACTGGAGGACTAAATAAAAATATAACGAGTGAAAGGTAAGATTTTTAATTTCAATAACACTGTAGTAAACTATAGATACACCAAAAGTATAATAATGAAGTACAGTTACTCTTGCATTATCTAATCAATGTCAGAGGTCAGTAAAAACAATCAGAATTGGTTGGCAATAAAATACAGCCATGGAGGCAAATAAAAAAAAATCAGAGGTTAGGAAAAAAATTAGAATTGGTTGGCAATAAAATGCAGCCATAGAGTTACATTTAATGCAATGGGTTCCTTGTAAAAAATAAATACATTTGATTTTCATTTTAATTGTATGCTATGGTAAGAACCATTCCTGTAATGAATCCTTCACAAAGACACTACATTTACATAAAAACCCACAGCTTTAGAGCTTTTAAAGATATATATACACCTTAGTGTTTTATTCCACTTGCTGAAGGTCAGAGTGGTGTATGGAAAACATCCAGGGCAAGAGGTTAAAGTTGTCCCTTGAGGTGCAGAGTGAGGTGGGCAATCAATGCTCAATCTTATAGCTTTTATTAGATTGGGGCCATCTTATTGCAGTCTCCATAGTAACCAGAGCACATGTAGCATTCCTAGCGCAAACCATCCATGGCCTCCGTAGTACTTTGCATGAGAGCAGGATTCTTTAAAACCCCACATTGGTGGAAAAGGGTCCATGGAAATTATTTAATCATCTCCAGGGGTCAAATGGGAGGGGGCTTCCAAACCTTTCATTTAAGTGGACCTGAGTTCTGTTAATATAATTTGATGAAAATATAAAACATAGCATGACATAATGACAGAATGATATTGTAATATAAGTGCTTAAACTAACAAACAAAATGACTGGCTATAGTGTAAGTTAAGCACTTAGGACAGCAAAAAAGTTAAATTATTTTCTTGATATCAGTGTTGAGAACATAAACGAAATATTACTTAATATCTCCTAATTAAATTCCTGCAAATTACCACCAGCGAGCATCTGACATTCACTGACCTGTAGGCTTGGGTCCAACTTGCTCTCTCCAACAAAACATTCTCTTATCCAACCTTTGCCTTTCTAACATTACATCTTCTTTCTTACATTACATCTTCTTTATTAGATAAAATGCATTAAGTCGGCAAACACAATACTGACACACACTGTGGAAGCCAATGAAGATGTTTGGTCAGGCTGTGGGTGGACAGGAGAGTGGTAGCTGGCTTACAGTCTGGTTTTAGTTGCATCTGCTCTGCGTTCAAGCAAATACAGCAAAGAGGTTTCATAGAGCTTGAACGGTACACTTGAGGTGTGCTCCATTTATTTCTCGTTAGATCAGAAGCACTCTGGTGATGCAGGGAGAATCACTTTTTAATATCATCTCATAGCCATTAAAATGCACCATACATAGTATTTGGCTTGTGCAGAATTCTTCATAAATCAAACAGTATCAACATTTACATTTATCTTGCCTTTATTTAGACCAATGTACACAAAGTGCTTATTAGACTCCATAGAGAATACATGCTCTGTATATATAATCCAGGGATTAAGAATTCTATTAAACTAAAAACTCTGTTACAAAGGAATTAGTACATGTGCAAAAATACAGAGTACAAACTGAAGGTTTGAGGCTTTAGCATAGTTTTAGGTTTCGTACTCATTTTATTGCTCATTGAAGAGCTGGCTGTTTAGCCTTACTTTGGAAACAGCCAGTGACTCAGCTGTTTAGACAGCCAGCAGAAATTCATTCCACCACCTCAGAGCCAGTACAGAGATGCTTGTCTCCCTTGTTTCTTGAGGACATTGGAGCTTGTGTCTCGAAGTGAATGTGGTACAGAGTGAGGCTTGATCAAGGTATTCTAGTAGCTGGAGGCTGGTCCATTTTTGGCTTTGTTTTACATCTGATGTGGGCAGATACAGGAAGACAGTGGAGGGAATGCAGCAATGGGATGATGTGGGAGAACCTGGAGATATTGAAAATAAGACACGTAATCAAATCCTGGATCAGTGACAGGGATCTGATGGCACACATGGGAAGTCCTGCCAGGACTCAAAGATGACAAGGGAGTGGATAACAATCAATTCAAAGTCTTGTCCTGTGTAATGTAAATGCTTCAAGAAGACAGACAACAGTCGCTATCTCCATTAGCTGTACAAGCAAGTCAAAGCTCAGAAACATTATGTTTCACTGTTATGATGTGATTCTCTCCTGTGTCCTGTGGCTACTGTGGTGTCCAGATTTTCACTTAGAAATCAATCAGTCTTTTTTTGTTTTTCTCTCTACATCTCTGTGTATTTGCTTGTCTGTCTATTTGTCTGTCTGTCTATCTATCTGCCTGCTTATCTATCTATCTATCTATCTATCTATCTATCTATCTATCTATCTATCTATCTATCTATCTATAGTGCATCTATAGCACATGCAATAGTCTGTAATAAAGTCAATTTCAGATTTTGGCTCTGCTTGTCTAGAAGTTACATAACTTCACCCCATTAATTTTCAATCCCCCACCCTCAACACCACCCTGAGAGAAAACATCTGATGGATAGAATTTCAGTTTATTAGTATCTGCTTGGAACAAATAATTGTACGCTTGTCATCTGCTGTTGCAAGTACACTTAATCCGATGTGAAACATGATTGTAAGATGGTATTTCATGCTGCCTGCTGGTCATGACGCTGAGCCATTAAGCACAGCTATACTGTAGATGTGAGGGATCAATGCATAAATAATTAAATAATTCTAATTTTATCTGAGTCTCCAAACTCTCCCTGAAGCCAAACAAATGTAAACAGATACATCTTGCTGAGCTTCTAATGTGAGGAAATTTTCTAAAATATGCTTATTTCCTCACTGATTATTGCATGCTCCTGGGGCAATTGAAACTGTTCGTAAATCTGAATAATATTTCTGAGTAACTGCTTATCTCTGTAATGAAACTCTTTTGGTGTCCTTTAATTCACCCAGTATTTAAGTCATCAACCATGAAAAATAATAGATTGCCATCAATCCCCCTGTGGTTAGTGCTTCCAGATTTATTTGGCATCATTCAAACCTCCATAGGGTGCCTTTAAACAGCCAATTTAGTTCTACAGTGACAAAAACTTTCCACCTTCACCATAACTGTAATATGCTGTGTTTACTTTCTGAGGTCACGCAGATTTTACACACACTTTAAATAGTCTTGAGAGACTGAGAGCCACAACAGCTTTACACATTAAACTGGAAGTGACAGGGCTGAGAAGGACAGTGGGTCTATTTTTGTCAAATAGTATTATGCACTTGATGCTAGATAAACCAAAGCCTTAACAGTTGTAACTCTATATATTACACAGTAAAATATAAATGCTACTGCTTTACCAAAAGTCCTTGGACACTGTTATAGTTCGGTACAGAGGCATGCTGAAGGTGAAACATTTTTCTTTAAGTCTCTCATTGATACTCTTGGCAGAAAAGGTCAGGAAGAACATAAAACCCTGACAAGGCACTCCTGCTCCCAGTTTTCAAAAGTCTGGTAAAGTAGAGATGTGAACAAGCATGTTCTCTTTTATAAGCCACTGGATCACAGCAGCACTCTTGTCTCGATATCACGCTGGTGCAGATCTGTCTGCTGAAAAAAAAAAAGAAAAAAGCCCCAGACAATAACAGATTTTGTGTGTCTAATACCTCTGTGAGTCAGTCCCCATGGGAGTGAAGCCATTTTGCCACTCACCATGGTAACTTGATTGGGCTTGCGCAGCATCCAACTCATACAGTGTAGCTTTCATTCACAGAAACAGCATGTAGGGCTGGCAGATATTCATGTCAATTATGTGCCATAACCATAATAAAAATTTGCTTCTGTGTTTTTGTATGGCTGTGACAGACCGGTGTCCAATGCAGGGTGTATTCCTGCCTCGCACACAGTGTTCCCGGGATAGACTCTGGATCCGTGTCCCTGACCAGGGTAAAGCGGTTGCTGAAAATGAATGATTTGTTCTGATTTGTATGGAATGTTTACATGGAGAATGGTTAAAGATTGTAGGGTTGTATTAGCATTGAAATTCTGATAACTGCATAACGTTGAAATATTTTAATGTGTCTTTATATATCAAGATCTTGATACTGTATAAGGAAATTATTTATTATGTCAATTTATTTATTATGTCAATAATAAATTATCTCAATCTCCTGGGCAGGAACGTATGCAGGGCTCCCCTTTCCCACCTTGCTATGCATGAAGCCCTGACCACATCGTCCTGCAACCTAACACACGTTAAAAAAAAAGTGCATGCATTACTACATTACACATCTGTTATGAGTATTTGAGTAGTCTTGCTGATACAGAGAAGGCAGTCTAACTACTTTTTTGCATGTCGCCTTGCAAACCTATCCACCAAATCGTCAAAGTTTAACAATCGGAATTCGGAATTTGTTTTTAATCTGTCCCATTAGATATTTTTCTCTTCATTGACACACTTAGTGAGGGTTTATTTTTTATTGGTTTATCTAATTCCATTTACTCTGATGGACAATTCACTGCTCGTTGGTTACAAATTCAGAATCACACACCAAGCATTTCCAAATTAATTTTAGATTTTGTGACTTTACATTCATTACTTCATGTTCTATGAATCATTTTATGTGTGACAGCATAATTTTCTAATCATTCATTTCAAATCTAGTGGCCACCTGGACATGTGGCCAGTAGGCCTGGTCAGTAATCCATCTCTGGAAGAATTACATTTGCTAACTCTCCCATAATCCCAAACACCAGTGCAAAACCTTTTCATTGTGATTCATCATGAGTCAGTAAATCCAAACTGAAGAGTAAACTGTATTCTGTATATACACGCACAGGTTCCAAGTTAAAGGGAAAAAATGCAGTTATGCACACACTGCTCTTCCTGACAGTCTGATCACGTCCTGCGTGGACTTTCTCAGTCACTTCAAGAACAGTTGCTCTTCTGTTTTTCCCTCCATATCACTAACGCACGGGCATCACGGACACTGAATACGCAACCACAATTTTCAAACTTATTTACTAACATCTTTCCCAGAAATCTAAATACAGATCTCACTTTAGTCAGTGTTGCTGCTGAAAAACAACCAGTGTTTGTGACTGAAGCTCCTACCATCTGTGTCCTAATAATACACCTCTTTCGAAATCACTTCAATCGTGATCCAAAATTGAGTTCAACTGGGCCTGCTCGGCATTTTGTACCACAGAGCAGAGCTGCAAATGAACATTTTAATACTGATTATTCATGTGAATTGGCTTAATTGTGGCTTGTAAATGAGAAGGGCTATAACAAATATAATTTAACATGTTTGTTTATTGATCTTTTCAGCAAACAGCCCCTTACGTGAGGCTACAACATCAATTTTTTTAATTTGAGTTCTCAGATGTATTCTTTTTAAATGCTTGTGCACCTCATCGACGCGCTGCTATTAAAGGGGTTTTATGTGCTTGCTCAAGTTCACATGAACTCGACATAAAACCTATTTTTCACATTCGATCTTATGGCTCTGTTTGGCTTCTTGTTATCTAAGCAAGAAACTTATATGTAAGTGAAATCAGTCGATTTGTTTTTTTCTGTTCTTTAAAATGATCTCAAAAGTGTTGGGCCTGAAAACAGTTTAGTGCACAGCAAGGTGGGGTGCAATAATGCTGCCCCCAGAGGCCGCACTATTGTATTACATTTTACCCAGGAATAGAGGCCTTACCTTTCCGTTGTTGGTTAAGTACAAATGCGTTCAATTTAGAAATCCACACTGATAATGTTTTTGTAATCGACATTACCATTTATGTTGACTAATTGTTGCAGCCCTGTCACAGAGCATGGTAAGATGTCAATTGCTAAACTGTATTGCACTCTTTATGCTTCTCACCTCATTTATTAATGTTTCTTTTCATTTGTCATCTGTCTGTATGTGACCCCAAGTGTTGAGATTTGTATTGCCAATGAATGAAAATCCTTTTGTAAAATCCTTTTGAAAATCTGTTTGCAGTAAAATACAGCTATTACCTAAGATTGCATTTTGCATGAATACACCCCACTTTTATATAAGCATGTGGCCATTGGTGGTGTCTTGGTTTCTCCATCAATTTTTTCACGTCTTTCCTTTAATTTGGCCCCGTGTGTATATTATGTATTGTCTTCATGATGTTGATTTCCCTTAATATCCCTTTCGGATACCTAATACCACTATTTAACAGTGATTTCAAATAGATACACCAAATCAAGCCAACTGCATTCAGTTTGTATTTTGACAAATATACAGTTGCCTATATATAGTAGACATGGACAGTCTCTCTAACCGTGGGTGACGCTAATCACTAAACATAGCCATGTAGCCATGGGTGATGAGTCGTGCCAATTAAATCAATTATATTGTTAGTAATAACCAACAGAAAAAAAGAAAGCTCAAGACCCCATATCACAAAATAGCCCATCCCAACTTTGTTGCCATGGAAACTCATCTCTTTTAATTAAAGTGTCTGAGGTGCCAAAGGGCATTAAGCGTAGGATTTGGCATGCACCGACTCGGTCGAGTCAGGTTTGCTTTGACTCAAGCACAGTATCTCTTAGTCTTATTTGCTGTCTGTCTTGCTGCAAAGTCACAGATAAGAGTGCTTGTAGACTTGGCTCACTGAGTATGAAGTGTTCTGAGATGGTCTCATCATACATTTAAGATATATTGGGACTCAGTTTATGATGCTATTGTATATAATATCTATTGCAGTTTGCTTTAGACAAACACCCTTTTAGACACTGGCACAAGAGATTAGTTAAGGAACAACAATCTGTCATATCTAATTCAGTACTTATGCAAATTCACTCTCATTAATGCAGCGAGAGCAGAATGGAAACATTTAACCTCTCTCTGCATAAAAATAAGGCACAGAATCCACCAGCATGACGCTAATTTGGACTGGGGTGTCCCGGTTTTTGTCCTGGTAATTAAGACAGTCACAGAGAGGCTAATTGGAGCAATCCAGATTAATTAAATCGCTCCCATGTGAAGATGGTCTCAAACTGGACTTAAATCGAAGGATCAGTTCAAATGTGATTGATATTTTCATAGAGGTCTTTAATATGTTCTTCCTACAAAATAACTGAATAGAGTATTGATTTCTATGTTCCTCTAATATTCTCAAACTAATGGAAAAGTCACACAGAAAGTTTCAGGAAGTGTTTTCATCTTTAATAGTTCTACTGTGTGTAGAACAGGCAAAGTGTGCATTACTTACTATGAATAATTGATGGATTATGTTCTCCTCAGTGACTTGCTGAGAGAAGCATGTAATGTGATATGTGCACAATTTTGAGTCCAGCAAACCCATCATCCACCACCACAGAAAATTACCTAACATTCCTATATGATAACAGCACGTCTTCTCTGTGCTGGCACCAAGGTAGTGGAATGAACTTCCCCTAGATGTCCGAACAGCTGAGTCACTGGCAGTCTTCAGACGACGTCTAAAGACTTACCTCTTCATAAAGTACTTAAGTTAGCACTTACACAAACACACACACACACACACACACACACACACACACACACAAAAAAAAACCCTCCCCAACAGAGTTTTGGACTGATGGTATTCCTAGTTTGTGACCTAGTGAGCCATTATCAGAATGTATTTTTGATAGACTTCAAAGCACTATTGTAAGCCGCTCTGGATAAGGGCATCTGCCAAATGCCATAAATGTAAATGTTAATGCATACTCTGTAGCATGTATAATAATGATGAGCAGACCCAGGCGAATTCACTTTTGGGTCAATAATATGGTAATGAAATGAAATATGGTATCTTTGGGATAAAACTAGAATTCATTTGTCATCAGTAAACATTTTATTCTGGTCAGGGTTGCAGTGGATCTGGAGCTAAGGGCAATTTAGCAGTAGGAAGAAACCCACACAAACATGGGGATAATGTAAAATTCTGCAAGCGGTACTCAAGCTAAGGTTCAAATCCAGAACTCTGGAGCTGTGAGGTGGCAAGGCTCCCTCTGCACCACTGTGCCGCCTAAATACAAACGATGTATTGCATGTTATTTTGGGTTATCATTTCCAAGACTTTTTATAAAGATTTTTCTGGATAATTTCATATGTCTGTGGTTATGTGTGTTGTTAACGTTCAGATATCAGATACAAGGGGTAATTCCATAAGAGGAAAGTTTCCAACATAATCCCATAAATTGTACTGGTGCATCCCATCGTCACTGAGTGAATATAGTAAATGATTAATGACGAGGCTACTCTGTGCCAATTCTGGTGGCAATCCACTAAGCATAACTACTTTATCCTCACTTTCTTTTCTGCTAATTTCATCTGCTCTCCTGTGTGTGTGTGTGTGTGTGTGTGTGTGGTGGGGGGAGATGGTTGTCGAGGGATGAGGACAAAGGAAAATTGATGGATGTGTTTCTCTGTGAAAGATAGGACAGAAGTGCAAATGAAACACCACGTCATAACTATTTTAATCACTCACATCAAGTTTTATTAATATGTGAGTTTCCCCATCAATGAGATCTCCATTATTTGTTTTAAATCAGTAACTGTAATTACTGAAACTGTAGTCTCAGTAACTGCACAAGTGAAACTAAAATGTTTGCAGTTATGTGAGTCAGAAAAGTCTTTGTATGATCGTAGGTGTTCAAGTACATAGGACTAAATGTTTCAATCCCCACAATTTAAAACAGTGGTAGGATGCAGTTAGATAA
>CM040997.1:7369998-7422049 GCA_022985145.1 Pangasius djambal
CCCCCCCCCCCCCCCCCCCCAGAAAAAAAAACACAAAACAAACAAAATACAAAAACACAGCTTGTCATATTACTGAGGAATTGCAAATTGCCCTATCCTGAATACTTTCTCACGTTGGGAAACTTAAAGTTATGACTAACTATTATAAAGCGTTGACACTGGAGACTCCTTACAAAAATGCTAAATAAACATCCACACAGTCAGCTTCACCATATCAACAATTACATCATTATTATTATTATAATAATATTATTTTTTGAATCCATTTTTGGGGACCATCTGCGATACCGGGATGCCCTTCCTGACGCAACCCTTCCCATTTCAGGGCTTGAGACCGCTGCTAAGAGTGCGCTGAGGGACTATTAAATTGCTTGTTGAATGAAAATATGTCTGAATGATTAATTAAATTTGAAGTTGGATCATTTTAAAATACACCTCTTTAAATACACTTATTTTGATGTAACCTACTGGAGCCAATTTAAAAATTTTTGCACACTGGCAAGGCAGGGTTTATACCTTTCACTTGGTGTGGACAACACTGGCCAAAATCATTGTTTCTAGCTTTCTTACATGCATCAAGATTCTTTGCTGCCCTGGCACCAGTGGTGGTGGAATGAACTTCTGGCTGTCTGAGTCACTGTCTGTCTCCAAATGAAGACTGAAGACTTACGTCTTCACCGAGCACTTGAATTAGCACTTACTTAATTCATTTACCCAAAAATCCCTTGACGTGTGTGTTCTTTTTCTTGCTGTACTGACCTCCCCCTCGCAGGGTTTTAGCTCAGTAACTGACTCGTTAACCCTCCAGCGGCTGAGGTTGGTTCCCTGACCGGGAATCAAACCCAGACCTCATCAATGAGAGCACCACATGCTAGTGACTAATCCACCAGGGAACCAAACAGCTACAACACTGCAAAAATGAATATAGTACAATTTATCTAGTATTTCATATTATAAGATTATAACCAAATATATAATTATTAAACCTAGACACTCTAGACATTTGCACTCATTTCAAGCTTGAAATAATCTTGTTCTATTTACGGATACTTTTTTTTCTCATTTTAAGCATTTATTATTATTATTATTATTATTATTATTATTATTATTTTTTTTTTTTATAAAGTAGCCTAAATTATCCGTCAGTAGAATAATGTTCTCAATTATTCTCTCATTACTACAATATTGCTCCAAAAATATTACTTTATAATTCATGAAGATGTTTACTGAAATGTTAGGTTTATTTATTGAGAATTCTTGGGTCTGTGGAGCAAAACAACAACAACAACAACAACAACAACAACAACAACAACAGATACAATAGTAAAATATGCTGAAGGGAGAGCATGTTTTATCTATCTATCTATCTATCTATCTATCTATCTATCTATCTATCTATCTATTTATTTATTTTAAGATAACCCAGTCCTATATTCTAGTGAAGCCTAGAGAACAATCATGCAGATTCTTCATTCTTACATAACCAATCAGATTAACTCTGCACAGTGAAATTGTACTGAATCCAGAATCGATTGTTGATAGTGGCTCTGTAAACAATGGCTCTCATTTAACAAAAGGTATGAACAATATGAAATCTGAGCCAGGCCATGATTCATACTACGCCTATCTGTCCTTTTATCATACCGATTTTAAAACAACCCATTGTCAAGGATTTATTTATCTGAAATTCTATGAGCATTACATAAACTATTACTCCGTGCTTTTCGTTTTCAATATTTCAGCCATATTTGGGTCTGGCTCATTTGTTGTTCAAGTTGCGTTTATTTCAGCTTTTCTCCAGTCCTAAGAGTTTTTCCTCAGAGTGGCTTAATTGGTCACTTACACAACCGTGTTTAGTTATGGAAACACAAAGAATAGACCTTCTGAGAAATTAGCTCTTTGGGAATAAATAAAACTGCACAGGACACAGGAAACAGGAAACAGGAGATAAAGCATACATTAACAAGTGTTGGAAATGATTTGGGTTGTAAAGCAACATAAAAGAGCAAAGAAAAATTACTTTCACTCAATTAGCTTTAATGGCTTAGAGGTAGGGTATTAAATGTGTTTATGAAGGCTGCAGACTGCATGTTTTAAACTCTGGACTATTAAATTGCTTGGTGAATGAAAATATGTCTGAATGATTAATTAAATTCGAAGTTGGATCATTTTAAAATACACCGCTTTAAATACACCTATTCTGATGTAGCCTACTTACCAGGAGCCAATTTAAAACATTTTGCACACTGACAAGGCAGGGTTTATACCTTTCACTTGGTGTGGACAACACTGGCCAAAATCATTGATTCTAGCTTTCTTACATGCATCAAGATTCTTCTCTGCCCTGGCACCAGTGGTGGTGGAATGAACTTCTGGCTGTCTGAGTCACTGTCTGTCTCCAAATGAAGACTGAAGACTTACGTCTTCACCGAGCACTTGAATTAGCACTTACTTAATTCATTTACCCAAAAATCCCTTGACGTGTGTGTTCTTTTTCTTGCTGTACTGACCTCCCCCTCGCAGGGTTTTAGCTCAGTCCTGACCCATTGAATTAGCATGAGGATATGCTTTTGAAAGAGACTACAAAGCACTTGTTGTGTAAGTTGTTCTGGATAAGGCTGTCTGCTAAATGCTGTAAATGTACTGTAAATGATTCAAGACGACATTATGATCAGAAGCCTAAAGCTTTTTGATTGTCGCTACTATTTTGTCTCCTTCTCAAATACTTGATGTAAAAAACAACGAACAAACAAAAACAAAAAACATTTAACAATAATCTAATTAGCAGTCAGTAGCTAAGACATAATGCAATTCTTTTTCTTAGAATTCAGGAGCCTTAACTTTCTGCATCTAGAGTTTCAATTTTTTTTTTTCACAGCAGCTGCAATTATGATCATGGCCATTCTCAAAGATCCATCTATGAAAGAGACAAAAAAATTACCCCACCCAGAATACCCCACCGGCAAGAACGAAGAATGAAGTAACCCTCAATATTAAAACTACTTCGATCTGCTAGGTTAGAAATGCAAGACCTAAATAGATTCAGTATTAAAAGACTACACTTGACTTTAAATTCATTATAAAAATCTTTCACTGGTGCATTAACCTTAAATTCCATTCAAGAACAAAACGGCCATCTGAAAACTGAAAAAAAAAAAAATTCCCTTTTAGCTTTTTCATTGTCTTCTTTTTTGTTTTTTCCTTTATTTTTTCCTCTGTAGAACTCGACAATGGTTTATAAGAAATGTATAATTAAAAGAGAAATACTGTATGCTTTAGAAATCATTATGACAACAGAATTACAGTATCCACAGACAGATATGAATGAATATGTATATGTATATTGATATGTGTGTATAGATATGGTATGGATAAGCTGTATGTTTTTCACAGTACAGCACAAAATGTAAAGCCAAACTACCTTCCACACTGAAGCAATTATTCAGATGGAACTCTTCTGAAGATATGTTCACTTATTATTTACAAACAGATGGTGTCTTACCTAATGAAAAATCTCTCCATGGCACACAGTACAATGTTCAGACTCAAACTTTAGACAGGCACTTTTATAATGGATGAATGAATGACTGACTGATTGGATGCCTTAAGAGTTTCCATCATTAAAAGTGACTCAGTGAGTCATTTACAAGTACTTTACTGCTCGGCATTCTAAAATATGATGTGTATGTGCAGAGCTTATTCCTGGGGTGGTGATAATACACATTCAGTCCTTCTGGGAATACCTTAAATCTCATTCCTGATGGAAATGTTTTTAATTTCCCCCATACGAATGGATAACCTAAAAACACAAACAAAGTATAAATGCTGTCACCATTCCCATGTAGCTCATTAGCAAGAGCTTTCTGGAACTTGAATTGCACTTCAAGTGGCTTTTGAAGAAACAAAACACCTGGTACTGAGTTGTTGATTTTGTCCTGATGATGTTCCTGGAATCTCTGAAGTACCTACACACTGAAGGAGACTGGCTTTCTGAAACAGTATTTGCATGTCAAGTGGCTTTTAGGCAAATTGATCATGCTGGTACTTAACAATTTAACACTGCATTTGATTCTGCTTCACTTGATGGTGTGCTGAATTCTGCCCTACTAGCTGCAGCAGAGAAAATAACATTTGTTGGGAAATTTCTCTGCTCAATATTGTGACCATAACCTTTGAATGTTACCCAACGAGGTGTTTTCCTCCTGCTCTAATGTTCCACTAGACGTCGAGACGTGGGAAGCCACCTTAAACACTGTCCCTGCAATAGAGCCTTAATATCCCTGCAAGGTACTGTTGGAGGACATTATGGTGCCACTGGTGGACATTTAGTTACTTTTGCAGGACATTAAGTTGCTATTGCAGGACATTATGCTGCCATTGCAGGACACTGCGGTGCCATTTCAGGATATTAATCTGCTATTGCAGGACATTAACTTACCACTGCAGGACATTAAGGTGCCATTATAGGACATTAGGTTGCAATTACAGGACATTATATTGCCATTGCAGGACACTGCAGTGCCACTGTAGGATATTAACCTGCTATTGCAGGGCATTAAGGTACCATTATAGGAAATTAAGGTGGCATGGCTGGACATTAAGGTACCATTGCAGGACATTAAAGTGCCATTATAGGACATTAAGGTGCTACTACAGGACATGAAGCTGCCACTGACAGACAGTAAGGTGCCATTGCAGTTAATTATGAAGCTATTACAGGACATTAAAATGCCATTGCAAGTCATTAAGGTGACATTGCTGGACAGCAAGATACCATTTCTGGTCATTAAGGTGACATTGCTGGACATTAAGGTGCCACTGCTGAACAGTAAGATGCCATTTCAGTTCCCTAAGGAGACACTGCTAGACATAAAGGTGACATTACTGGAGAGTAAGATGTAATTTCAGGTCATTAAGGTGCCACTGATGGACATTAAGTTGCCATTGCTTGAAATGATGCCACTGCAGGTTATTACGATACCACTGCAGGACATTATGATGCCACTGCAGGAGAGTAATGTGCCTTCACTGTACATTACATATATTGTTATTGCACATTCAGCCAAGAGAAATGAATTTTGATCAAACTCAGTATGACTTTTTAGATTTTGAGCTGTGACCGATGAGACCAACAGGAACACACTGCACAAGCTGTCTTTTTACGTAACAAACTGTCTTTTTACGTAACAAACGTGATAATTAGTCTAATAGTAATTAGTATACTATTTCCCCAGTTCTATTTTGCCAATGAATTTACCACTCCTCTTTCAGTGACTAATACAAATTATGCTAGCACCACTGGACTGAAACACCAGTCTGTGGTAAACAACACAAATGACACCCTGTTCTAGCACCAAACTAAACTGCAGTGCAATTTCTCAAACACATCTTGCATTTGAAAAAGAGTCTACAGAATTAGATTTTTTTTCCTCCTCTCTTCTGTATAGAGTTTGATATTTGAACTGAACTCCATATTGGGTGTATGCTGTTAGATGACCTCAGAGTGTTCACGTTGGGCAGGCCCAAGGACCTGAGCTATTAGATGACCTCAAACTGTTCACGCTGGGCGGTCTTTAGGACCTGAGTTTAGAGCCCCAGACTAGATGAGTGTACACTCATCTTGACTGTACACATTTAATGCTTCTTCTTCTTCTTCTTCTTCTGTTTGATCCCAAATATTTAGTTGATGATCTGCATGCACCAATCGGAAAAGGCCAAAATCTTTATTACTCTAATTATGCACTTGTTGTACACCACATATTTATATTTTACAGTTAATACGAGCACTGTCTATGACTCTTAATGTGTTTAGTCTCCAGTATTGCACTCTTTAATAACGCAATCATGTAGAGTCATCTCACTGGTAGCATCACCACCTCATTCGGAGGCACCACAGCCAAGGACCGCAATGTGCTGTCCAGAGTAATGAGGGCAGCAGAGAAGACCATCAGGACTTCTCTCCCCTGCATCACACACATCTACAACAAGCAATACAACACCCCGGAAACAGTCTCTTCTCAGTGCTCCCAACAGGGAAGTGCTACCAGATCCTGAGGACCAACACAGAGAGACTCAGGAGGAGTTTCAACGGAAAAATGAGTTTGAGTTTCTAAGGAAAAACATTTCACTACATTAATACATCACATGTATGTAATGTATGTGACAAATTAAGAACCTTGAACCTTGAACCTAGAGTCACGTTAGGATCTGAGAGCAACCAGGTAATAAGTTTCACAAAGATTTAGGTCCCCTTATTTAATTCCTATTCTGTAGCATTTTGTTTGGTCTGCGGCAATAATCTTCATTAAATAAGGGAAAAAAACATGATGGGCCATGTCATCAATTGCAATTTTATATGATACATTATGCTTTTTAATAGTTTATAATTACATTTAATGTGGTGGAACATCTGCAGGACAAGTTAGTTACTGTTATCACTTACGTTATAACAAATAGGTTACTGGTTCCAATGTTTTGGACCGCCAGTGGGTAGGGGGACCATCACTGCTTCTTTTAAGCTCCTTAAACTCTGAGGACATGCTGACAGGTCCCGACTTAATGTTCCTAACTCTCAATTAACTATTATCCCAGATAATTAGCTATTTACTATGCTTCTGAGCCACTGTGTAGACAAGCCTGGAATTCCAGCTGCTCTTGTACTGAGCTCATCAATATTGCATTGATGCTCTGCTCCTGCTGGTGGGCTCCACTGCCATTATTAATTTAGTTTTGTTTTCATTTTTTTATTTTTCCATCTCTTGCTGTTTAGCTACTCACGTCACAAACATCAGTCTCACTCGAGTAGAGCCCGAACTGCATATTCAAACAGTCCAGCATTTAATATACTGTATGTCTTTTCATTGTCCAGAGAGACGGAGATATTTGTTAAGGAAGAATGACTTTTTAAACAAGCACTCATGTTCAAATATTTACAGCCAGATGCTGCATAATTCAAAGCAAAGACACCAGTTTTATGTGGAAAAGTTTATAGGGGGAAAAGTGCTCACACTTCAGTGTACTCTAGTATTTAAAAGTAAAAAATGTATCCTGTTCAGGGTTGTGGTGGATGTGATGGAGCACTGAGCACAAGCAGGGAATACACTCAAGTCCATCCCAGTGGCTAAATATTGACTATTGATTCTCAGTCTGAGAGGCTCAAAGTAAGGAGACCTTCCAAGGTCATGGAATGAAAATATGTTTTAATGTTTACCTCTTTAATAGTGGCAGATGGATACCGTGGATACTGTGGATGGCTAGGAGAACATTGCCTTTTTTTTTGTCTTGTGTGTAAGTGTGTGCAGATATAGATGAGTGACACATTAAAGGAAAACACGACATGCAATGTATTCCTAAGGTGTCGAACCATCACAAGCCTTCAGAGCAGCTTTGTGCCTACTGTGCCTTGTCATTGATTCTACAATTCTCTGGAACTGTACTGGAAGGACAAACACTGTTCTCTCAAAAAGATATTCCCTCAATTGGTGTTTTGATGATGGAGGTGCAGAGCACTGTCAGACATGTCTAATACTTCACTCCAAAATCTCTTCAACTCATCAACCCATTCAGCGAATCAATGCACCTTGTGGAATGGGGTGGGGTCATCCGGGAAAACAGCACTCCCTCCAGGTTAAAACTGTTTCATTATAGGATATAGGTTATAAGTTAGAAGGACTTTGTATTGAGTTGCGTTGAGAATTTCTCTACAAGGACAAGTGCATCCAAACCATACCAGCAAAATGCCTACATCATAACAGCCACTGGTTTTTCATTTGTATTCCATTTATATGTGTACATAACTAAAGCTACTTGATAAGAAATCTAATCTTGTTCAGAAGATTAGACTACTGTGCTTAGGGTCTGATGAGTGTGGTTGAAAAAAACAAACAAAACAAAAACGAAATGATACTGTAAGTAAGAGAAGTGAAGAATGGGACAGCAACATCCTCATGCAGAGTGGCTTCACAAAAGTAGCAAACTAATTACATTACATACCATTTTAAGGTCAGTGGAGCCCCTGGTGGCTGCGGCCCATTCATCATTGACAGTCGCTTTTCATAAATAAACTGAGGATAGAATTAACTGCAACCAGTGGGTAAGGGTAGAAAGGACAGAATCCAGTTCTCTCTGGAAACTCACGCTACACTAAATTTCATTCAGGTCAGTTGAAACATGGTTTCTAACATGACTTCCTGGAGGACAGTGGCTTGTGCTTGATGTTAGAGTTAGATCATCAGATGGGTGACTGGGACAAATAATGCCATGACATCACACCAGTGTGGAGCAAATGCTGTGTACTGATGTGTCAGTCCTGAATGAGTCAACTCTTACAGCTGACTCTTTCAGGTAAACCTTGAGAGTCAACTCACATATCATAAGAGCCATAATAATAATAATAATAATAATTACTATTATACCACAACACTGCTGAACTTTTATCAACACCCTGAACCACAATGAAGTTGATTTTTCTACTATAACAGCATGTATATTTTCTATTATAACAGCACATCTACTATAACAGAGTGTTTTATTCCTCTTTAAACACAGCAATGATTACCTTACCTTACCTTTATTAATTAAAGAACAACGCATAATAACCAACATCCACAAAACAAGTAAGATCCTGTTATCATTTACATTTTAACAGCTATAAACAGTCGTTCCCTCACCAGCCTCTCTCTTTTTCTATTGATATTATTGACAGTTATTTCTATTGAAAAAGACAATAGAAAGTGATGGAAAACAGGTACAGCTTTATCTCTGACTGTTACAAAGTACTATATTACAGCATTATATTTAATCCATTTATTAATAGGTTGAGATTACGTGGCGCGTCCATACAAGCCCCTTTGAATCAGCTGTTATTATAGAAATAATAATGTATTAAAACAAGAAAATTAATCAACACCTTCTGACCAATCAGAATCAAGAATTCAACAGCACAGTAAAATTAATTATAGCAACCTAATGATAACTATAACCACTCTGTACTACTGATAGTGGTTGAACATGATCTCATCACTGCAATTTTATTTTTCATAAAAATATCAGACCCTCTGGCTATGCCTCATGGACCCCATTTTGAGAACCATGATACTTTAAAATTAACTATTCACAGACACAATTCTGTTATTAATTTCTTTATTTTATTAAAAGTTATTAAGATATTTAGACATAGGGCAAGCTTTGAAGAAACTTGCCACATACAGCATTTCTAAGATAAGGGATTGTGTGGCTAGCTATTCAATTATTGTTGAAGAGATTTTTTTTTGCTCTTTTCTATTTTAAAATATATACAGATTTGATCAATCACATTACAATGTCATGGATCATTATTAAAGTCTTTAAAATGGTCATAATGCAAAGGTGTCCAGATTGGATTTCTGCAAATGATGGCAGACACAAAAATACCAGAACAGGCTTTTTATAGAGGACTTCTTTCGGTTGCTTTATTGATTTATCAGGATATGCAGGATATGCACTTTGAGCTAGATAGTAGCTGACATTTAAAAATAGGATTCAAAATATCGGTGTGCATGTTCTCCCTGTGTCCATGTGGGTTTCCTCCGGGTTCTCCGGTTTCCTCCCATCTCCCACATACAACATGTACGTGGATTGGCTAAGATAATCTGTCCCTTGGTGTGATGTGTGCATGGTGCTCTGCAATGGACTGGTGTTCCATCCGGCGTGTCTTCCCACCTCATGCCCACTGTTCCCGGGATAGACTCTGGATCCACCGTGACCCTAATCAGCGTGAACACTTACTGAAAGTGAGCGAATAAGTGAGAATCCTGGTGTAAGAATTCAAAATAGATCACTAGATCTCCTCACAGTTTAGAGATCTACATTTACATGCACAGCATTCCAGGAGATGCAGAACCAGAATCATTCATAATGATAATTCAGAAAAGAATTCAAATGATTCAGAATTATTCAAAACTCTTTACAGGCCATGTGTAAGCATTATACAGCCATGAAAAGTACAATAAACCAAACTCCCTGTTAACTCACAGAGACAATTGGGCAATTTGTGTTTACCCTTAACAGCTGCCATGTAGGTATTGCTGAAGATTGTAGTGGGATTACAGGACAGCTTATTTTGTTTCCCCAGAAATAGCTCATCATGCTAATCTGCTAAAATTAAAATTCTGTGAAATCAGCTGTGTAAGGATTAGCTGACACTGACAATGACCAGGTGAAAGTGCCTTCTAGTCCCACAGAGTCAGCCAGAAACACTATACTAACAACCACTGCAGCAGTTTCATTTATTATTATAATGGATACAGCATAAAGTTTATAAATTGTATCTTAAATGTTTATTTTATGTCTTCTTCAGTATATAGAAGTAAGAGGCAAAGTATGCAGTAGAACAGTAGCAAGTTCTCCAGGATTCTTCAATAAGGTCTGCCTGCAAATCACTGACCACTGTTGTAGCAGCTTACAGTGGTCACGTAGCTGGACTTTTCTGGTTATTTATCTGGCACACTAGCTGAGAGTCACACAGAACCCTGCTGGTGAAATCCCTACTCAATATTAGTATTATGGTTCAAGATGATTAAAATACATCTTGAAACATGATCAAGGCTGATGTACACTTGAAAGACAATATTCTCTTAGCTACTTCTATTGGTAATCCTATGGCTGTAATCTTTACATACATATAAAACCACTTGATATCAGACCCACTTGAGGTTCTTAAGTACACTTTGCTGTAAAATCAGAAATATTAAAGACACCCTGCAAGATGTGAAGGAGAATTGAGCTACTCACAAGGAATGAGAACAACTGCCTGGATGACAGGAGATGGACTCTTTCAATGAAAGTGTAAACTGGATAATTCAATCTCTCATAGTTTACTACTTAGCAAAAGAAAGGCAGTTATGTGCAGGACAGACGCAGAGAAAGGAAAGGAGCGAGGCCTTGAGATTCAGCACAGCTAATGAAATCAGCAGTCGCTGAGTCATTGCATTGCATTGCATTGCGCATCAACTATCTTCAACTTCCACCTGCTTGGAATCCATTTCTTTTGATTAGACCTATGGACTAAGCCTGCAGGTTTTTCAAAATGATACTTGTCCTAATTACAACACCGGTGAATTTAGAATAGTCTGTATAAAAACCTCTGGTACACCCACAGCACACTGTGGATGCTTCTGTATTTTAACTGTTTGCAGGATACATTCTGGACCATGAAGCACAAAGAAGACCTTATTAGTTCAATTATTATTTATGTTATGAAGACCTGGAATTCCTGGATAATTTCTTGTCCAGTTTGATAGCTCACACCCATAGTAGTGGGCACATGTTAATTAGCTGATTTACTGAAGAGGCCTTGTTCTTTTTCCAGAATTTAGAATTAGAAGGTATTAAAACCTTAGAAAAAATCACAGCTGCCTTAGGACTAGTTCTGAGTTTAATACAAGACTTCATAAGGAAAAAACAATATAATGTATCTTAGTAAGGTGTTGGTCCACCATGAGCTGTCAGAACAGCTTCAGTGCACCTTGCTATAGAGTCTACAAGTCTCTGGAGCTGTACTGTGAAAACCTTCTTTCGAAAGATATTCCTTCAATTAGTGTTTTGATGATGGTGGTAGAGAGCTCTGTCTACAAAATCTCCCACAGGTGTTCAGCTGGGTTGAGTCTGTTGACTGTAATAGAGATAGCATATGAGTTCCATCATTTTCATTCTCATCAAACCATTCAGTGATCCCTCGTGCCCTGTGGATGGGGCGGAAAGAGACCACTCCTGTCAGGATAGAAATATTCCTTCATAGGAGAAAGGTGATCAGTCAGGAGAATTTCACTGATTTGCAGTGACCCTTTTCTCTAATTTGACCCAAACCATGCCAAAAAAAAAAAAACCTCTGCAGTGTAGCATAGCTACCAGACTCTTCCACAGTACAGATCAAGCATTCAGACCTGTGCCTTTCTCTTTGTGATTGAAGTTAACTGGGCCTGCTCATTATTTTTATACATGTCATAGAGTAAGGTAGGAAGTCAAGAGAAGATTGCGTAATTTTATCATGCAGAACACCTTTCTGGAATTATCTGCCCTTGATATTTTTATTTGGTTTGCCCCGTAGTGAGAACCCTTAAAGGTTTTTTTTTTTTTTTGTCAAACTCTACAAAGGGGTTTCCCTATTAAAGAATGCTCCAGGTAGGTTAGTAGTCCTTTATGAAGCTAAGATCCACTAACTATCCAAAGACCCCTTGAGGAATCATTTTTTCCCCTAACAGGTCTTGTCTCATTCAAGTCAGTCAAAAGGCCTCTTCCTGTGAATATAGGCAGTTCTTGGCCATGTTTAATGATAAAAAGCACCAGTGTCTAGATGTCTGGCTTGAAAGACTAATGGATGGTGGTGTTCTAATGGATGAGAAAGAGAGGAAGTGCCATCCTTCCCACTAAGATAGCAGAGCCAATTATAATGTCTTGGACTGCTCTCATAAATGTATGTGGCATCAGTGGGATCTGAATGATCTCCTGGCTTTAGGGTGAACACTTAAACAGTTGCACCACTTGCTGGATTTCAAGAAGCGTCTTGTAGGTGCTCTACATTTTAGTACTGAAAATGATCATGATAATCTGTTTTATTTAAGTTATTGGCATATTTAAAGAGATTTCTGCAGTTATCTTTCTTGCCTGGACACATAAATCCAAGGATCCTTCTAGAGATCCTGTAGCCACCTGACCTTGTATCATGTTCCACTGTGACATTCATATACTTTATAATCTGATCTAAATTGTATCACCTGTTCAAGCCTGTGTGAGTCTACAGTAGCACTTTCAGTTTTTTTGCCGTCCCATCCAGCGTGTATTCCTGCCTCGTTCCCAGTGTTCCTGGGATAGGTTCCGGGGCCCCCATGCCCCTAACCAGGATATTAAGATGAATTAATAAAATGAATGAATTTGCATACTGTTGCACATATTTGAGTAAGGTAAAAACTTCAGTAGACATTGTCAGAAATACCAAGCCAAACAAAAAGTTCTTAAAAGGATTAAATCTCTCCTGCGGGTCTGTTCTATCAGCTGTAGCTCTTGGCACTGCAAACTCCTTAGAGCTTCATGAGCTGCTTCAGAATAACAGCTTCTCAGGTTTGAAATATATTACCGAACTGGCTGAAGGAATCACAGCATTCTCTAAACTAAGTCTTTAATTTTTAACGTGAGTTGTCACTTCTCTGCTGTGTTGTCTTACCACAATATTTCATACACAATTTGTAACATACCCCACCTAATCATAACCAACATCACAGCCATTCTTTATAAATATCCCATCCTTATATGATATTAAACAGTTTGCATTAATGATAGATGCTTTCAGCTTTTGGCTTCTGAACTTTATTGAGCTTTCAATTGTTAAATAATGATTAAAATACTCAGTGTGTTAGTCTAACAAAGTTCTGCCTCAATATTCATGGTAAATGATTTCGCTTTCATCAATTTTGAATTACTGTATGTAATATTTGTTTTTGGTGCCCTACTAAGGACCACTGTCCCATGATTACACAATTCTGAATACAGTATTCTCAGAGGGTGATTAATGAACCATTGAGATTAAGAACAATATAGGTCAGTACATTCAGTGAAAGCCAAAAATGTGACACATTATTAGAATTCCTAGGTATCATATTACATATTGCTTTTCTTCCTAAGGCTGTTGAGTCATGCCAAGCTGATTCCAGGTGTTTGGGGAATATCTCTTTAGTCTCATTTCATTTAACAAATGCTATTATTAGAAATCTCCTCTGCTTCTAGGGGATGTGACTCATTTCCTTGACCTTTGAAATTATTAGCCTGTGCCCATATTGAACTCCAAATCTGGTTGAATCTCATTTGTTTTTGAACCATAATAAGCTTTTTTTTATAGGGATGCAGATGTCATTGTAAGACTCAACCATATAAAGTGTGCATGTATTATCAGGGGTGTGGTTACAGGCCCAGGGTAGCAGATGCCAACCTTGGAATAAGCTTTGGCACTTCAGCTCTGACCTCAAACTGAGGCTAGCAGCAGGACAGGGATCCTGACCAAAGGCTGATAAGTGAAGTCTATGGAAATGTCAATTGTATTGTCACATCAGGCTAATTGGACAGTTTAACTTAACATTTATTTTCTGGCCTGATAAGTGAAAGTCAAAACTTATATAGGCATGAAACAGTTCAAATCATGTGCAGTTGTTTATAATTTATCCATTTTCAAGATGCATGGTTTAGGTTAATTGGAACACTCTTAAAATACAATAAGTGGAGAGAGCAAAAGTGATGGGATATAATGGATGCATGATTGGATGCATTAAACACCCCATAACTGCGGTTAAATGATGCAATGATGGATTTTTAAGTGCATTAAATGGTGTTTTCATGAAGCATCTTAATAAGCAGGGGAATAAGTTAGGAACTATAAAAGTTACTTAGGCCCACTACTTAGTATAAAGTATAATTTTGGAGATTGATGTTGATATTTGCGTCAAATCCTGTCTGGTTTTACTGTCATTTTTACTCATCTGTTTATATTGAATTTTAGAAAAGATTAGTTATGAATTTGAAAAATATTGAAGATTTCTAAACCCTTTTATTGTTGTTATTGAATGAATTAAAGACTGTTGTTTATGCTAACATCTCAAAAATATTTAGTGAATTTTACTTGTAATCTACTGGGTTCATACAATATTAGAATATGTCGACAATGAATTTGGAGAAGATCTTTTCAAGGCCTGTTATTGAAGTGTGATTTACTGAAGCTGTGAATAAATTACAAATAAACGATGTAGTAAACAAGTAATCGAGGATGAAAGTAAAGGCTGAAACCAATGAAAATTTGTGCCCCAAATGATCAAACATGTCATAAAAAAGTTTTCATTCAGTCTTAATAAAAGGGTAAGCCATGCCTGTTTGGAATATAACATAAAAATTTTCACTTCAAATGTAAATAGTGAACACGTTGAGGATTTCAGAAATGCATAATATGTTAGGGTTTTTGTGTTATTAATGACAAAAAGCTTTAAACGATGAAAAAAATATATGCTGTTTTATAAAAGATATCCAATATATCCTATTTTATTTAATGAAAATATATATTATTGTATTTAATGGGGCACAGAGGCTTAGTGGTTGGGGGTTCGATTCTTGCCTCCACCCTGTGTGCACAGCATTTGCATGTTCTCCCTGTGTTTCGGGGGTTTCCTCCGGGTACTCTGGTTTCCTTCCCCAGTCCAATGACATGCATTGTAGGCTCATTGGCATTTCCAAATTGTCCATAGTGATGGGTTGGTACCCTGTCCAGGGTGTCCCCCGCCTTGTGCCCTGAGCTCCCCGGGATAGGCTCCAGGCTCCCCTGTGCCCCTGTGTAGGATAAGCAGTATGGTAAATGGATGGATGGAATGTATTTAAATCACGTTGGGATGAATTAATGCCCCGTTGTAGCATTATAGTACGCAAATTAGACCATGTGCATATTGTAGGAAATAGATAGCAACTACCAAGCCAAACCAGTAACGTCATTATGGGACCAGTTTATTTTAAGATACAAATCTGATAGTTTACGAATGCACCTTCATTAAAACGTGCAACCCCTTAGTGTGCTCTTGGCCTCTTTTGCCTTCTCATGTCTATAAACCTGGACTGGTATTTTACACTTATGGGAAGCTGGACATCCTATTAAAAGGGCCTGTGTAGTCCTGCCCCCTGCACCCCCCCAGCCCTGCTTTAAATGCGCTCGTCCAGTAGCATGTGCTCAGCCGAGCGCCTTCTCCCCTCTCTCTCTCTCTCTCTCTCTCTCTCTCTCTCTCACATCTCCCTCTCTTCTCGCTCCTCTCCGGTACAAGCGGCGGGTCCCGGTGGTAACATGGTGCGAGGATCAGGGCGGCACTGAGCCACTTCATAAGGACACCACGACCAAAAAAAAAAAAAAAGAGAGAGAAACACATCCAAGCCTAGCACATATCAACACGCCGAGGAGGAATCCAGCCGTTATCGGACGCGGTAAGGAAATGAGCCACTGAGGCTTTCTCTTCATCTGCACTATTGATATCGCTGTTAAATTGTTAACGACGGCGGACGCCGCGCGCGCCGCTTTTCTGCTGCTGTGTTTGTGTGCTGGGTTTGTGTTGTTTTGAAAAAGCACCACCTTGCAGCTTCACTGCGAGCTGGATAACGGGCTGGATAAGTGTTATTTTTGTCCTATTCAGCAATCCTGGTGAAAAATAAATAAATAAATAAATAAAACGTCCCACTGATGTTGCACCAATGTAACCCTCATTGTAGCCAGTAGTCTGGGATAAGAAGATTAGGCGACTCCAGAGGGTGGAGGTGGCTTCATGTAGAGCTCACTTGATCCCACTGACCACTAGTTTGTGAATGAAACATTCCCTTACGGAAAAATGACGTACGTTTCACTTGATCATACGTTTTTCACATGCTATTATGGGAATAACAACAAAAGAACAGGTGAATTTCATCAGGTAATGCCCTGAATTTCATCATTTCATTCATTCTTTCGTTCATTCTTTCCTTCATTCATCTTCAGTAAGGGCCTTATCCTGGTGAAGGTTGTGGTGGATTCGGAGTCTATTCCAGGAACATTGGACAGGGGCAGGAATACACCCTGGATGGGATGCCAGTCCATCACATGGCACCATGCACACACACACACGCACGCATGCACGCACGCACATTCGCACACACACATTCACACCTAGCTTAGCCAAGCCTCCTACAGGTGTGTTTTTGCATGCTGGGAGGAAACCAGAGAACCTGGAGGGAACATTTCCCTGAAATTGCACAAATGTGAATTCAACTAAACACATGTAACATCATGTGAATAATGTGATCAGATGTGAAAGTGAATTAGTTGTGTAAAAAATCACATGCACATAAAACCTAACAAGCAAAACATGTGAAAAACATGTGAAACATAACATGTCTAAAAAGCACATGTGTACATTTCACATGTGAATCCTGTGATTATTCAAATGTGACATTCATGTGACTTTCCTGTAAGGGTTGTGGACTAAACAGAAGGGTTAGCAGTAATGAAATACCATGTTTTGGTGTTTATTATTTTTTAATTAACACCCATTAATGTGTGTACTGGTTCAGAATTGGGTTCTCATTAATTGACTGTGCTTAAAGTGTTGTACAAATACACACAAATAACTCAGAAATAAAAACTGTATTCTCAGAAATAGCTTCAAGATTTAAAAGTCAGTAATCCAATATTAACGTATGTAAATATCCTAAGCAAATCCAGCATTGTGTTGACTACAGAAGTGGTTCTCGAAGTGCAGTCAGGGAAGCATAGCCGGTTGGTCTGTGATATTTTTTAATTAGTTACACTGGTAGAAGTCACAACCTACCATTATCAAAGTATATAAGAATATATTTATTAATGAATTCTTATTGTTATTAACGTGTTTGATTGGTCACTTGAATTGAATGGGTTTAATCCAAACTTCCATAACTCAAAAACAAGTAGTCTGTAAATAATGTCAGCTTGGACCTAGAGTGTCCTGTCGGTGGAAGGTTTAGAAATAAAAAGCTCCAATAAATAGAGGAAATATTACTGTGCACATTTAATGTTCATGAAATACATCTATACTGAGTGGGTCGATGAATTTATTTTACAGTTAAAGGGGTCCCTGAGTGCAAAACCTGAGAATCTCTGGACTAAAGCACGTTGTACATTGTGCTCACTATTTTTTTTTCCTTTTCGCAAAGCACAAGCTCTACCAAAATAAGATTCTCTCGCTCCCATCTCCACGCAGTCCTAGCTCCAACCACCAGCGTGCTCAGTCGGGCCTACCTGAGGTCAGCAGACAGCAAGGTGACTGACAGGCAACATCCAATGCACAAATTACACTTTTTATATTGTATTGAACAACACTGACCATCTCTGTAGGATCACTGCAGTATGTTTAAACTGAAACTGTGACTAGAACGCTTTATATTATCCTTATTGGCAAACACAAGCAGTAACAACATGTTTT
The DNA here is from genome assembly GCA_022985145.1 of Pangasius djambal. Lineage (NCBI taxonomy): Eukaryota > Metazoa > Chordata > Actinopteri > Siluriformes > Pangasiidae > Pangasius > Pangasius djambal. The sequence continues at coordinate 7,387,983 of CM040997.1, forward strand.
GGACAAACTGATCTCATGAAAAATTTGAACCTGAAAATTTGCATTAAACTGAAAAATCTGAATCAAATATGATATGATAGGATTTTGTTCAGTTTCATACAAAAAGTATGAATGCTAATGGCTTCCCTAATGCCAGCCTTAACTTTGGTTAGTGTTAAAATTATGGTAATATTAATTCCTTTTGGAAAAACAAAAATTTCTTTGCTAGAAATTAGACAGCCTGATGCCCTGATACAAAATACTCTAAATCTTGTTGCTTGACTGTGTTTCGTCAAATCTAGTTTTGAGTAGTCTGTGGAAAAAACATCAGTGCATAATTTTGAGGCATAATGATGCAGACCACTACCCTGGTTGCTGTTTAATGCATTCGGATCCTTTAAGCAATCAGTCTCTTGCCTGTCTCTGACATAACCATCGTGGATTGCAGATGTATTATAGGATAAATGAGTGAAGGCAATGTGGTTGGATTTCGTTTGATTTCATATGAAGTCATAACAGCGATAACTCTGGCCTTAACCCTAATCTTTGTAACTTTTCATAAAATGGTAGAACGAACAAAAACCAGAGCACAGTTACTTCAGTGTGATACTGCTGATAATTCTTTAGACATGTTATATAGCTATTTTTAAATAACTACCAAATTAATGTTGTAATCACAAGAATGTTACTGTCAACATGATTCTAAGTTGTATATTGGATGTATGTCATTCACACAACATGCAGTGTGAAATCTACACCTGTATACTCTGTACTCTCTTTAGACATTTTGTAAAGCAAAGATGCCTTTAAATATAAATGAAATTAAAAGTTTCCATGTATCAAAATAATTGGTATATTGAGCAGTACACAGTTAAATGATCAAAAGAAAATTAGATTAAATTCTCTTAGGTAGTTTTCTAAGGAAATTGGATGGTAGGTTGTTCCAAGCTTCTCGGAGAACTCGCTACATTTCTTCTTTCCCTGCCAGGGCAAATCCCAAATGTTTTTTTTAATCAGAAACACATCAATGCTTGATTGGTATTAAGGGACCCAATGTCTGCCAAGAAAATATTCCCCATACCATTACACCATTACTACCAGCCTGGAATGTTGACAGAAGTCAGGTTGGGTGCTTGGATTTATGCAGTTGACACTACCAATTTGCATGTTGCAGCAGGAATTGAGATTAAACAGATCAGGTGACATTTTTCCCAGTCTTCATCTGTCTAGTTTCGGTGAGCCTGTGTCTACTGTAGCCTTAGATTCCTGTTCTTGGCAGATGCTTTTCTGATCACCACAGCTGTAAATAGTAGTTATTTGAGTTACTGTAGCCTTCCTGTCAGCTCGAATCAGTCTGGCCATTCTCCTCTGGCCTCTCACATCAACAAGGCATTTCTGACCACAGAACTGCTGCTCAATAGATGTTTTTTGTTTTTCACACCACTCTGTATAAACTATAAGCTTTTGTCAGAGGAGATCAACAGTTTCTGAAAAGCACAGACAATCCTGTCTGGCACCTACAACCATGCCATGGCCAAAGTCATTGAGATCACAGTTTTCCCCATTCTGATGTTTGATGTGAAATATAACTGAAGCTCTTGACCTGCATCTGCATGATGTTATGCATTGCACTGCAACCACATGATTAGCTCATTAAATAACTGCATGAACGTACAAGTGTAAAGGTGTTCCTAATAAAGTGGCTGGTGATTGTAAGAAGAATTCAGGAAGTAGCTGTGCTGTACTTTGGTAACAATAGTTCCATCCATCCTCTGTACCGCTGACCCTACACAGGGGTGCAGGGGAGACTGTCCCAGGGAATTCAGCTATTACATCATCAAATTTCATCATCAAATACAAACAGCTATTACATCATCAAATTTTTTGAATACCTACAGCACCAGAGGCACTTTGCTTGCACAGCTCATGAAGAACTTTTTTTTCAAGACGTCCTGTTTCTCTGTGTGCTACACTTAATTTTTACTGTATAACTATTGTTACTGGGGGGCGAATGCGCGTGCGATTCCAGAGAACCCATAGGAAACCCCCGAAGCACGGGGAGAACATGCAAGCCCCGCACATAGAGGGTGGAGGCAGGAATTGAACCCCCAGCCCTGGAGGTGCGAGGAAGCCACAGTGCCCCCCAGTAACGATAGTTATACAGTAAAAATTTAGGTATTCAAAAAATTTGATGATGAAATAGCTGTTTGTTGTCACAGTATATCTGCACTATGTGTGTCTCATCTGCCTGCATATTTTCCTTTGAAAGTCAGAGTGAAATGAAGGTGGAGCAAATTGAAGATGACAGTAATTCAGGGTTGCAGTATTGGCATGGAACCCATTAACAGCATCATTTTACATTACGGGATCCGTGCAGTAGATGCATGAAGCATTTGTTCCATGTGGCATGACTCTCCCTTTGGGACTTTTCCACACACTCCTTTCAAGAGTCTCATTGGACTCATTGTTTTTGTTACTAATACCTTTTGTGATCCCTTCCCCAGCCTTGTTATAATGTGCACAACACAATAATGTCATTCCGGCACACATTTGGAGTATTTAAGACTTATATATGAGGATGAACTACTGGATATTATTATTACACATTAGACAACCTGAAATTAGTCAACCTGACAGTCTGCTTGTTTATGACTGTGTTTATTTAGTCAAATCTAGTTTTGAGGAACTGTGGGGAAAAAAACAGAACCCCTGTTACCGTTCGATGCTTTTAAATCCTCTACGCAATCAGTCTCTTACCGAACCACCATGCCCCCCTCAGCCATGATTGCGGATGTATTTCGTATTATGGGACGTGATTGTGTTGTGTACTTCGGCAGAGCATTAAGAGTGGATGTGGGCTTTACCACCAGCTGAGAGCCTCTCACTTGCCCTCTCCAAAGACTCCATAACACTGGTCTCAGCCGTCAATTAGAGAGTACTGACAGGGAGGCAATTATTCTCCATGCCTGTGGTTTGTTCTAATGATCTCTCCGTTACAATAACAAAAAATATGTATATTTGAAGATGGGAGAAAAATTTGAATTTTGTTTTGTTTTGGGAACAGTAATGAAAATCAGGACTGATTAGAGCTCCAAGATTTCAAGTGTGCGCTATATTTAAATAAAACTGAAAGAGTTTATTATTAATGCATTCAGGCTGCATGCACACTCAACAGTATAACATCTAATGCTGCATGCAGCTGATCATTGCCCATGTAGTGGACTGTACTGACATTCTGTGATTATTTGCATGAATAATATCTGCTTTTTTAAATCTGAGATCATATACTACTTTTTCTTCAGTCATCTACTGACCTGTTGCTCCTAAGGACATGTTATATGTGAAAAGTTTTTATGCCTCATATCTGTACCTGTGAGGCCAGGTTTCATACTTGCTATGCAGGTTGTACTGTTTTAGCTAGCAGTATATCATTCATACGATGGTGTTTAGGCATTAGTTGTTCTGCAGTGGATTCTAGTGAGTCAGATGCCCTGCTTTCTGTTTGTTTGAAGGGCATTTCGCAGGCATATGAGGGATTAAGAGCACCTCTCGCGCTTGACCAGAGGAAGGTTATTTCAGGGATGGTTTGACCAGCAGGAAAACTGGGGTAGTGATGAGCTGGGAAAGATTAGAAAAACATATTCTAACACAGAGAGATCATTCTTTGTACAAATGCAGAGAATGAAAATTGATTTATCGGAGTGCTGAACCATTTTCCAAATGGAAGTGGCATAAATGAACAATGCAAAGTATCCTCAAAGATAGTCTTGGCCTTCCCCACTGATTGAATAAAATGAGAAAAAGAAATATTGATTACCACATCCAACCATGCATATCTGTAGTGCACTGGAAAAAGCCAAGGGGATTGACTGTATTAACTATGACAGTTTGAAGGCGTTTTAATGCAAAATAATAAAATGTCATAAAAATGAGACCTCAGTAAGATGCCAAATTATTTAGCAGAAACAAAACAGAGGACTAAGGCATGGTGGCACAGTGGGTAGTGTTGCAGCCTTAGAGCTCCAGGCTCCCCTGTTTGATCTTGAGCTTGGTTTACTGTCTGTGTTTTTACATATTCTCCCCATGTCCATATGGGTTTCCTCCAGTTTCTCTGGTTTCCACCTACCTCCCAAAAACATGCATGTGGGTGGATTTCGATATGCTAAATTGCCCCTAGGTGTCAATATTTGTGTGTGCATGGTGCTTTGCGATAGACTGGTGTCCCATCCAGGATGTGTTCCTAGGATAGAATCTGGATTCACCATTACCCTGGCCAGGATAAGTCGGTTACTGAAGATGGACAAATACATATTGTTTATATACAGGAGATGTCTTCAAGTGTCATTGTATGACATTTTTGTCATATCCCATCCCTCATGGTAGTCTTGTCACTTTTCTCTTTCTGGGCTGATGTCTTTCTGTAAATGCAATGTGACCCCGAGTCAGTCCTTAGGGATGTCTGGCCAAATTTCTATTAAACAAACAGAAGGAAAATGAACAGAAGCTGAGATCAATCATGCATGTAGCTGTACTGTAGTTATGGTGTAGCTGCATTTCCCTAAAGGGTAGCTTTAATGTAGAGTAACTTGTAGCCTACAAGTTCTTTTCCATACTTCTCATGTCGAAAACAGAACACAATTAAAAGAGAAATGCAAAGGAATAGGTATAGGAAAATAATCAACCACAATGTTTTTTACCTTTACCTCTTATACCCCATCAATTTGCCTGTGATTACATTTATTTTATTAATGAAATAATGTCAGTTTATAGGTAGATTTATTGTTGTTGAACATGCAAGAAACTAGTTACTAGAACAAGTTATTGCAAAAAAAAAGTGTCCAAATTAATAACCTTTGTTTGCACTGTATAAATATTTTTGCTACTCACTGAGCCCTCATCTTAGATTCCATAACACATGAATATGAAGCATTTACAGACAAGTATTTCACATGGTTACAGTCGGGTTGAGAGTAGCTACAGAATTAGATGTATAATTTTTTTGTATCTTTTTTGTATATTTGTATATATTTGTTGTTGTAAATGTGACTGGTATTCTCTCCACATAATACATTGGTAGCCATGAATTGATCTGTTAGGTTAAATAAATTAAACTATAAAGTACTAAACTGCTAAATTACTAATCACTGAAAAAATATTTATGGAGGAAAAGAGGGACTTGTACTGAACACACTAGAAGTGGATCAAAGTAATTGTGACGTGGAACATGTGATCCCAGACGTAGGGATTAAGAGAGAGGCTTCCTGCACAGAGGCTGTCTACTGTACTGCACAATAACAGATAAAGGGGAAAACCTTGCTGAGAGGGCAATTTGAATTCTGATGAAAGAGGATGTGTATTTTTAGAACCATCCTCATCCAGACAGGAAATGGGATAGTGGGCTCCGGAATGTTTCATGTAACATACTTTCTCAAATATTTTCCTTTCCCTAGTGTTGCGTGCAGTTTCCCAAGCCCTTGGGTTGGATAGTTTGCACTTATGTATAGAGTAGGAACACAATGGGTATTATTTTTTCGGTAATAAGCATTTGACTCTTGCTGGGTTATTCAGTGTAAAGCTGAATGTTTTGATTTAAGCTAGGTAAAAATCTTATTCCCTCTAGTCATAAAATGCAGAAATACAGTCATGTTTCATATAAGGATCACAAAGAGCAAACAAAATACTTGTTATTTTTCAAATTTATTAAAGGGAGCTGCCATGTTCAGTTTATATGCTTAATTTTATGATTTCTTTGAACTAAAATTAGACATTGTTTTCTGACTACTAAAAAAAAAGAGCACATTAATGGCACTTATTTCCCAAAAGTGACCATATTATTGTCGTCCTGAATCACTCAGCTGCCTCTCTCTTTTGGCTGTCCTCTTATCGACTGAAGAACTGTTTGTCATTTAGCTAGTTCCGATTTCAGCACTTGCTGAGCACATTTGCTTGCTTCTCTCCAGAAACATGATTGAAAACAGGACAAAATGGTTCAAATGCTAAAATAGCTGGAGTCTGAGTGCTCCTTTTAAGGAGGATGGAGTTACAGACGGACGGGAAGTAATCAGCTGTGTATGCCAGCGGGTGAAAAAAATACTGCTTCAGATTTGTGCTGCAGTGGGTGAGAAATGTTCCATGTGAGGCAGTTTATTTGATTTGTACAGCCTTTATTGGATTTTTATGCACTTTACATTTATATTGCATCAAGTTGCAAACTTTCTAAATTATCTCTAAATGGTCTCTCTCTCAAACTTTTATATTTAAAACAAGCGAAACAAACAAACAAAAAACTCTATAATTAATCTAAGCTCTCTGTCTCTTTAAATTAGTATTGATTAAGTTGTATAAATACCTAGCAGTGGAGAAGTAAGGAATAAAACACATAATATTCTATTATAGGAAAATAATCAATGACATGATTGATTATTTTCCAATAATGGCCTGTCCCGAAGTGTTTTTTTCCTCTTATACCACGGCAATTTGACAGTGATTACATCCCTTTAAAGAACACATCATTCTTTTTATCAGTTTTACTTTAATGTTGTGTAACGTCTGCAAAATAGGTTCGTACCTGTTATTACTGATGTTATAGCAGCTGTAAACAGTTGTTCCCTCACCAGGCTCTCTTTTTTCTTTCTCTGTATGTTCATAATACAAAAACATAGCTTGTCATCTTTCAGAGAAACCAGAAAGAGCAAAAATCATGTGCCACTTTCACATGGCAGAAAACCTACTGTTACAAAGTGTTGACACTTGAGACTCCTTCCAAAACTGCTATATAAACATATTTTTACAGAACTCATCATATAAACAATCATATTTTTTTCTTTGTTTAATTTCATTGTGTGTTTATTATTAGGCTTAGTTTATGTACAGTGTCATCATACAAGTCTCTGTGAATTAGCCTTAACTATAGAAATGATAATGTATTAGGGGAATAATGTCAACTGCACTACTGTAAGAGCCATGTTATAGAAAATTAATCAGCACCTTCACCAGTGGTAGGTATATAAATGATTTTAAATCTGACCACAGTGAATCTGGGCCACGTCTTAATTTATGTGCAGCCCGTCATGGCTCGAGCCAAGGTTGGTGTGTCAAACCAGGGGCGGGGTAGCCATGCAAGTCAGCGCTGTAGGGGCCTGGCACTGGAGTTGTGTTTCAATAAGAGCCTGGAGAAGTGAGAGGTCTGTTGTCCTTGACCTCTGTACCGCTTGCCCCCGGCACATGAGGTACGCTAGAGAGTCCTCTGAGTCTGCCAACCGTTTTGTGTGGAGAATTAAAAATGGAAAGGAATAAGATAAGCTAGATTCCACAGCTGAGATTAGATGCTGTGATTGTGGTGATTGTGGATTACATCTTGATCTCAACTGAAGTAAACAAGGTGATTTAAACACAGTTGTCCATCACCAACAAATATGTTTATGAATTGCATTGGGATCATGGAATAATTCAAGGAATTGAGATAAAAAAAAAAACCCAAAATATACAAGTTAAAGTACTCTGTCACAGGCTGAGTCACACAGCACTGGGCTTGAAAAATCAATTTGGACTGCTCTTTACAGATAAATTGTTCTGACTGAAATAGTGGTGAGTCAGAACAGCTCATCTTGTCTCAGAGCTTACCTATTCAGCTCTACATGGAGTAAGTTAATGATAAAATGAAAAAGGTTTATTGACAAAATGATAAATAACTGCCAAACATGCATTGTGTTGTTTTTTTACTATGACATGACATACCCAAGACAGCAAATGAAGCTTCTGCAGAAGACTGCCATCATCCATTACTTTTCATAATTTGCTTGTGCTTATGGCAGTATGGCATGTTAGAACCTTCAGATATGAAGCTACTTTTTTTTTTCTTTCACTTTTTGACGTAGGATTACAGCTATTGCTGATGCCACATCTAAATAAAAGCTGCTGTTTTTCTGCCATTGACTGGCAGATGGCTTTGCAAGCTGATTGCCAATAAACTTGATCAGCTGCTTCACTAATAAGATCAACATTGCTGCAGAATGCTAATTATGTCCTAATTGCAAGCTGGTACATTGAGAGCTGTCAGCTAAATACTAATCAGTGGAATTTACACCTGTAAAACTCCAAAAGCAGATAACTAGAGAGAATTGCTCTCAAATTGCCTGTCAGTTTAGCTCCTTTTAGCTACTTGGCTAATTTTAGCAGTTAAGAGTATGAAAATTTTGAATACTGTATAGAAATGCTGTCGCAAATCTTGTCATATTAGTTTCTTGCCTGTGTGGCTAGCGATAGTATAGATTATGAACTTCCCTGATAGTAGGATAATATTAACAGTGAAGAAAAAAAGCTCCTGTCCCAAGTCCTGTCAGGTTAGCTCATGCAAGCTACATAACATTAGTGAAGATTATGACTTTAGTTCATGTTAGCTAATATATAGCAGTGAATATTATTAACATTTATTAATATTACTTGGAAATTAGGTAGTAGATTAGCCTTAGCAGTGAAAATTGCAAACTTTTATGAATGTTACTTAAACATGCTGTTAGAAATCCTGTCAGTTTAGCTCATGTTAGCTATCTGACTAGCATTAACAGTGTAGATTGTGGATGTTTATGAATATGAATATGAATTCTCAGAAATCCTGTCAGACTAGGTCATTTTAGTTAACTGGACAAGACATTTGTGAATTTCTTTTTATGAACTATATGAATTATATATCAAAGCTGATCCTCCTTCTTACTTGAGGGCTTCCATATATAAACTCAAAAACATGCATACTGAGACCTGCTGTCATTTAGGCGACATAAATAGACAATTTAAAGGGCAAACGAGAAGCTTTGTGAGAGCATTTCGTGCTAAATCTATAACACATTTTCCCTCCAGCTCTCCTTTATTCCACAGAGAGTAGATGCAATAACTCAGGTCTTTGGCAAATATACATTCCCCTCTGAAAGTATTGGAACAGCAAGGCCAATTCTTTTGTTTCTGCTATACACTGAAGATCTTTGGGTTTGAGATCAAAAGATGAATATGAGATGATAGATCTGCTTTCATTTACTGATATTTACATCTAGATGTGTCAAAAAACTTAGAACAATGCACCTTTTTTTGAAGTGATCAAAAATATTGGAACATTGGTTGAAAAATTAATAGCTCCGAATGACTACTCTTAGTTTGAGTCCTGGTTTTCGACAGTGAAGACTGCATTTGTTGTTAAAAAGGATAAACCAACTATGGGGGAAAAAAGCAAACCATTTTGAAGCTGAGAAAAGTGGGAAAATCAGAGCCATTGCACAAGCACTGGGCATAGCCAATACAACAATTTGGAATGTCCTGAAAAAGAAAGAAACCACTGGTGTACTAGCAACCAGACATAGAACAGGTTGACCAAAGAAAACTACTGAGGCCATACCACAAGATGCAAGCTACTCATTGGAAGGCCAGATAGGAGTTCACAATGAAATAAAGAGATTAGCTTCAGAGGTTCTGGAACAAGGAATAACCTCTACCAAAGTGATGGAAAGGCCAAAGTCTGGAGAAAGAAAGGATCTGCTCATGGTCCAAAACATACAAGCTCATCGGTCAAGCATGCTAGAGGTAGTGTCATGGCTTGGGCTTGCATGGCTGCTTCTGGTACGATCTCACTGATCTTTATTGATGATGTAACTCATGGTGGTAGCAACAGAATGAATTCAGAAGTCTACAGAAACACTCTGTCTGCCAATTTGCAGAGAAATTGAATCAACCGATCTAATTGGGAGAACCTTCATTAAGCACCAAGACAATGACCCAAAATACACTGCTAACACAACAGAGGACTTCATCAGCCTGAAAAAAGTGGAAGGTTTTAGACTGGCCAAGTCAACCACCAGACCTTAACCCAATGGAGCATGCATTTCACCTCCCGAAGAAGAGACTGAAGGGAGAAACCCCTGAAAAACAAACAACTGACAGGTACAAGCTGCAGTATAAGCCTGGAAAAGCATCACAAAAGAAAAATGTGACCGTTTGGTGATGTCAGTGGGTTGTCAGCTTGATGCAGTTATTGCAAACAAGGGTTATGTAACCATATATTAAGTGTAATTTACTTTAAGACTATTTTATACTTTTGCTCACCTAAAAATTAGGTGGTCTGCCACCAAAGGTGCCATGTTCTAAGTTGTTTAACACTACTAGATGCAAATATCAGCAAATGAAAGCTGAAATTCTGATGTATAGTCTCATATTCATCTTTTGATCTCAAACCCAAATTTCTTCAGTGTATAGCAAAAACAAAAGAATTGGTCTTGCAGTTCCAGTATTTTTGGAGGGGACTGTACTATTGTATATGAAAGATTATATCAAACCATGTTACCTTGCCCCTCGCACAGCAGAGTCACGACCTCAGGCTTCATGAAGACATGTAGTCTGTAGGAAGCCACAGGAATCTCCTCTAGGCTGCAAGGTGATGATGGATGTGTTTATGACTTACCTCATTGGAGCAGTGGGGCAGTCACAACATGACAGGCAGCAGACTGGCACCCTGATGGGAAAGTGGGACCTCAGCAACTGTTACCCTGGGGGCTAGAAAGCAATAGCGCGAAAAGTTTGCATCCCCTTATGACAAAATAATGATGACGAAGGACTGTAATTTATAGCAACAAGATATTAACATGTTGAAGATGTTGCTTCATTATCACAGTAACAAAAATGGCCAGATAGTGTATGTTAAGGTATTTATGTGGAAATAACAAAAATTATATCAGTTCAGTAGCTTGCCTCTCCCTGAAAATATGTTTATATTGAAATATTTGTGATGTGCTTAGTGATTCTGGTGCTAATCTGGTGGGTAGTACTGTATTTTCAATATTCCTGTGAGTTTTGTGTCATGATGATATCACAAGTGGACATTGTTAGCGTAGATACAATGGCGTTTAAATAAGAGAAATATTTTCTCATTCAACTCAACTTCATATCAAACATAAGGGATAAAGCCATGTTTTGCTGTTAGTTCCTAAAAACAGAAAAGGAAGAGCTTCTTTTCTCACTCACCATTTTCCAGTGACGATCAGTATCATATTAATGAGAAATCCAATGTAGAAGCAGTGACAGAAAATATTGGACTCACGGTTCCAGAATGCGATGCACCTATATGGAACAGTTGAGCTGAGTTACAGCAGAGACTTGGCAAGTTAGTGATCTACGAGATGACAAGTGCAACTGCAGTGATGGTGAGAGAGCTGGGCAGACTAAAGCACTAAAGCACTGCTGCATTGCTCTCTTCTGTTAGTGATGAAGAAAGGACTAAATCTCACTGGCACCATTATCAGCAGATAGTCATCCGACATAGTGGGTAATGAAGGAAACACTACTTGAAGTGGAAATAGACCAACATGTCAGTGAAAAAAGTTTAAATGTACAAATTCAACCCAAAATTCCATTGTCGGTTAATGACTTTTTATTGATTTTTATTGATTGTTGAATCTGAACATGCACTTCTTAATTTTCTTCAGTCAGAAAAGTCCTACTGATGTTGATATATATATATATATATATATATATATATATATAATGTGTGTATATTTCATGTTCCCATTTTCTTACTACCACATCCACTGCCTTTTCCAAGCATGCTCTTACTTTTTACTGTCTCCATGATATAAAATTCAGTTGCTTTATGAATCCCTTGTGCCCTTGCTGAAGTTACAGCCTGGTGATCTTTCTCTGGCACTTTACTAGAGACAGACCTTTTACAATATCCTTTGGGAAAACAGTGGATGCATCAAAAGCAGGTTTGGTACTCAGTATTTACGCCTCTGTGTAACAGAGCATTAGCAAATGGATAAGAAGAAGTTGATCTCATTTTTCTTAGCCCATCTACCTATCCATCTATCTATATAAGTTTAAATTACACAATTGTTGAATGTCTTTGTATGCTATAGCTTTAAGATTTCCCTTCACTGGAACTAAGGGGCCCGAACATGTTCCAGCATGACAGACCACCAGTGCACAAAGTGACAGATCCATGAATACATGGTTTACCAAGGTTGGTGTGGAAGAACTCAAGTGACCTGCAGAGAACCCTGATCTCAACTGCACTGAACACCTTTGGGATGAACTGAAATGAGGCCTTCTCATCTGACATCAGTGCCCTCTTGCATGCTTGTGGCTGAATGGTCAAATACCATATGTGTGTGCGTGTATGTATGTATGTGTGTATGTGTGTGTGTGTGTGTATATATATATATATATATATATATATAGGTTCCTGATGTGTGGTGAAAACAAACACCCTTATTCTCTTCTCTGTATGTGATGAAATCCTGTGCCTGGGTGTGCATCTCTGGTAGACGTCCAACAGGCATCTGCTTGTGACTCAGTTCCTGTTGCAGAATTCATAGTATTTGTCCTAGCAGATTCACCCTGCTGATGTGCTCACTAATGGGGTGCTATTAGCAGAAATTGGTCACTCCTGCTTTTATTTGTCCAAAAATGGTAATGTGGTTAACAGTGAATGGATGCTAGCAGGGCATAAAGGCAAGGCATTAGCATGCCCATTAACAGCGAATGGATGCTAGCAGGGTAGAAAGCCAAAAGATTAGCATGCCCATGCCAACGTCAGGGTTTTGTGTCCTGCTAGGCTATGTTTATTGCTAACACGTCATTGACTAAAAGTATCACTTTAGTGTAAAATGTATAAAGTGGTGACTCTAATATCTGATCTGCTCAAAGACAGCAAAGGTGTTTGGCTGGTCATAACCAGAGTGGTGTTGATTGTTGATGATGCCATTAATTCCTGTTAGAAAAAAAATGCTCTAGGCTCTTTAGAGAATATATGACAAGTCTTTTTTTTTTTTGCTTATGAAAGTCATATTGTGGCTTTAAAGATCATAGGTGGTTCATCTGTATTGTGCCAGCTGTGATATGATAATTGTCTGCTATTAAACAGTGATCACTTTTGTGAAGTCTGCAGGGAATCATTGCTCTGTATTTGACTTAATCAGAACATAACCATAGCAATGAGAAATGTCTCACCCAAATTATCATAAAAACCGAACAGAAGAAGCAACAGGGCTCATCAGGCATACAGAGTAAGCTACAAAGAAGTTCTGTTGTTATGATCTATTGCCAGCCAGAGACTAGCTTGTTTGGTCCCGAAGAATGAATTTTTCATGGCAACACTTGAATTTTTTGACATTTGATGTGTTACAAAGTTTTGTGCTATTACAGATACACTCAGCTTTTGAATTTATGAAACCTGTTGAAACTAATGATTGTTTAAAGTGAACATTACAAAAAATGATTCCAATCAAACAATTTGCTCTATTTTCCTGTAACATTATGCCCTGATTTATAATTTATTAAATATAATCATATTACATTTTTAAATGTTAGAATTTAGGTGTATTTATCAAGGGTGCTAATAATTGTGTATTTGATTTTATAGAAGGAGACTGGAAAAAGTAAATATGTTGGACTTGAGAGTTACTTAAATATTTTAGTGGCTTAATTGGCAACATCCACCATTGTTATTTTGTTTCTGTACCTCAGAATTATAAGCTTCTATGTGACTTTTTTTTGGGCCAAAATTAATTTATGTTATTTACATGCCACTGAACATATATGAGAGGTTTTATACCAAAATATTACTAATTCTTCTTCTTCTTCTTCTTCTTATTATTATTATTATTATTATTATTATTATTATTATTACTTATAGTAAGTATAAAAGATTGCATCTGCTTTGACAATGAATGTTAAATCATTGTAGCCCAATGTTTTAAAATCCCAAAATTGTCAGATAGAACCGCATAATTACAGGATCTTGAAATGATCCTGTAATTGAGCAGATTTTCGCTAGCTGATGTTTTCGTTAGCTGATATCTGTAGCTGATATTTTTTCTCTCAGACTCGGATATTCGGATGGCAGTAGTAGATAATTCGTAGGAAGTTGTCTCTTTTAAAGATGAAATCTGGGTTGCTTTAGCTCCATGCAGTGGGGCTTGTCTCTTTCTCTGGTTTGGTGCTGAATGGAGGTCACCATTCCCTCTTTGCTTGACCCACATGGAAATAGAAAGGACCTTTTAAAAGTTCCTCAATGGAAGCATGGTTGCATTTGACCCAATTCTTCTGCCTTCTTCAAAAGCTATGTCTAAATGATACCTGCACTATTTAAGTGAAACATTTAGCCTGTACTTTAGTATGCATTTCCTGGGGTTGCACCTTGGAATTATAAGGTTCTATCTGATTTTTTTCCTTCCAAAAATAAGATAATGTTATAAATCCATTGATTACATGCCCCTGAATATACAGTCAGGTCCGGAAGTATTTGGGAGTTTGTGATTTTGTGACTTTAAATGCCACCACAATGGATTTGAAATAAAACAATCAAAATGTGATCGAAGTGTAGACTTTCAGCTTTATTTTAAGAGGTTCCACAAAAATATGGCATTTACCATTTAGGAATTACAACCATTTTAATACCTCCATTTTCAGGGGCTCAAAGGTATTTGGACAAAGTGACATAATTGTAAATATAACCATAATTTTAATACTTGGATGAAAATCCTTTGCAGGCAGTGACTGCCTGAAGTCTGGAGCCCATCTTCTCAAAACTCAAATTCTGAGTTTCCTCCCCAGAGATGCTTTGCCAGGCCTTCACTGCAGCCACCTTCAGTTGCTGCTTGTTTGTGGGTCTTTCTGCCTTCAGTCTTGTCTTCAGTAAGTGAAAAGCAGCTCTATTGGGTTGAGATCAGGTGACTGACTTGGCAATTGAAGAATATTCCATTTCTTTGCCTTCAAAATGTCTTGAGTTGCTTTTGTAGTATGTTTAGGGTCATTATCCACCTGTACTGTGAAGTGGCGTCCTATCAGTTTTGTAGCATTTGGCTGAATGTGAGCAGAGAGTATAGCCTTATACACCTCAGAATTCATCTTGCTACTTCTGTCAGCATTCACATCATCAATAAACACCAGTGAGCCCGTTCCATTGGCAGTCATGCATGCCCATGCCATAACACTGCCTCCACCATGTTTGACACATGATGTGGTATACTTTGGGTCATGAACTGTTCCTTTCTTTCACCATACTTTTCTCTTGCCATCGTTCTGGTACAAGTTAATCTTGTTTCATCAGTCCAAAGAATCTTATTCCAGAACATGGGAGGCTTTTTAAGATGTTTTCAGGCAAAGTCTAATCTGGCTTTCCTGTTCTTGAATGTTACCAGTGGTTTGCACCTTGTGGTAAACCCTCTGAATTTACATTCAGGAAGGCATCTCTTGATTGTAGATCTTGACAATGATACGCCTACCTTCTCCAGAGTATTCTTGACTGAAGAATCTTTTTATTTTTGATGTTGTGAAGGGGTTTTTCTTCACCAAGGAAAGGATTCTGCGATTATCCACTTTAGTTGTCGTCCGTGGTCTTCCAGGCCTTTCGAGGTTGTTGAGCTTTCTTTTTAAGAATGTACCCAACTGTTGATTTGGCCACACCTAAGGTTTTTGCTATCTCTCTTATAGATTTATGTTGTTTTTTCAGCCTAATGATGGCCTCCTTCACTTGCATTGAGATCTCCTTGGACTTCATATTGGTAGTTCCAGTCAACAGTTGCCAAATGCCAGCTCAATACCTGATATCAACTCCAGACCTTTTATCTGCTTCATTTGTCTTGAAGTAACGAGGGAATGGACCGCACCTGGTCAGTTAACTTCTTGTCCGTCAATTGTCCAAATACCTTTGGGCCCCTGAAAATGGAAGTACTTTGCTTAAAATGGCTGTAATTCCTAAATAGTAAATGCCATATTTCTGTGGAACCTCTTAAAATAAAGATGAAAGTCTACACTCCAATCACGTCTTGACTGTTTTATTTCAAATCCATTGTGGTGGTGTATAAAGGCAAAAACTCCCAAATACCTCTGGACCTGACTGTATAAGTGTTTTACACCAAAATATTTTTTTATAGTATAATAATGGTTAAAGTTGAAGGTCAGAAAATTATAGCTCAGTGTCTTAACATCACAGGAGTTGTCAGATAAAACCTTATAATTCTAAGGTCTTAATACAAGCCTATCAGCCTTTAATCAGAATTTTGTTTTAATTTCAAAGGATTGGACCCAATTTAAAGAGACCACTCTGGCAACAGGCCTAATCATTATTTCTCCAAATGATTACAGGCAGCTGCAGTTATCCACATGCTCTCCTGCTAATACCCCATTCTGCTTTTAGCCATGACACACACCAACATGCTGTGCATCAGAGGTCAAACAGCCTCCAGTGAGAGCAGCCCTCCGATTATCAGTTTTCCATACGCTGCACAGGGAGCAGTAACCCCATCATGATGGTAAATATTGTGTGCGTGTTGTGCGAAGGCAGGTCGTGATTATAACAATCAGTATTTTCTGTTTCCCTGTGAGAGCTAAACTGAGCTGGTTTGATAACAGAGCACTCTGACTGATGTGTTTGTAGATGCATGAACCTGAAGGGGCGGGTGGCGTGGGGTGTTCATGGCATACAGCTGCACTTCCATCCATCTGCCTACATTTGGAACATTTACGCCCACACGTGGTTCTCCACTCTCTCTCTCTCTCTCTCTCTCTCTCTCTCTCTCTCTCTCTCGCTCTCTCTTGCTCTCTCTATCTCTCAGTAATATCCCTCAATTCACATTCAATCATTTGTTCCCCAGTGTAATGAGACTGAGGGATGAGCATGCACCTCTGTTTTTGCACCTCATCTGACCCTGGCAGGTCATTTCCATCCAGTAAACATTAAACAAAAACTGTTTGAAGCTTTCAGCTCAGCAGACTCTCTCCACACTGTTATCCTTTTGACGAATGGACAGCTAAGATTGGCAGAAGTCCCAGCTGAGGAATTAAATGAAGACTGCAAAGTGAGCTGTTATTCTCACCCTGACCGGAGGGACCCACCCACCGAGGACACAGCCTCATTCTTATTTTTACCGCCTTCATTACTATTCCATCTCCCTTCATCTCCTTCTGTCTCCATCACTCCCTCATCACTGCCTATCTTTACCAACTCCTCCTCCTCTCCTTCCCTCCCATATGAGCCGTCTGTGAAATAAATGCCTCAGTGATTTAGGTCGGGGCTTGACCCGTGCTGGCTTCATTAATAGCTGTACCTGCTGGCATTGTAAAGACTGGAACAGCACAGTGATCCAGGGCTGCTGTAACATTGTACGCTGTCAGAAAGAAAAAGGTCCTCTAGAGGTGTAAATGTATCACACAACCATGTCATTGATTATTTTCCTATCACGGCATCCCCTATCGTGTTTTATTCCTTACTTAGTTGTTAACTTAAGTTAATTAAATGCATGTCATATTTCTACATACAAGATTTTTTTCTTAATATCTGTGGCAATACCTTGACAATGTAATGACAGAGTTAGGTCGATCTTCTGCTTAACTCTGTCATTACATTGTCCTTTTTGAATGTGAGTTTCATGTTACCATTTCTAGGAATTTCTAAAAACCGATGACATCATAATGACAGAGTACTTAAAAAAAAAATGCAAGTGACTTTGGTTTTGCTGTTTAATGTTACACCATTATTTGCCTTGCACCTAAAGTATACACAGTTACAAAGTCATGACGGTTAACTTAAGTCAGCCAGGAAAGTGTCATAGCAGAACCTTATGTCAACAAAAATCTAGGTGGTATGTCAGTTTGACTGTCGAAAGCAGTCTTTATGACAGCTGATACCTGTAAGAATAAGGCTTTCTATGTTTATACAGGTTTATATAAATTTTCAAGAAGGTTTGAGATACATTTAAGATACCAATGAGACATTTATTGAATACCAATGTTTAGTGAAGTTGTATGTTAAATGAATCTTAAATGAGTAGGTACTCTTCATTCACAGTTCATGGTAAAGGTACCACAGCAGTGACAAACTTTATGCCCTGAAAGTTACCGTTTAGCACAATTTTGTACAAAAAGAGTGTACATGAAGCTCTGACGTCTTAGCAGTGTTGTTGAATATGCTTAACTGCAGCATATTCTGGTAATGTCACTGGCATGCCTAGGAAGAGCAGGACAGGCAGGCTGCCTATTGCTTCAGCAAACACTGCTGTTTGATGCGCATGGGATGTCAACAGAGGATTTGCAGGGAGGAGAGCCATCTTTGGCTTCTGAGTGATCAAATACCCTGTAATATTGTAATATTGGATGTCAGCACAGGGATTGTGTGTGTGTTTGTGTGTGTGTGTGTGTGCGCATGCATGTGCGTGGCCTGCAGGGTGGTTGGAGGGGGAACGTCAGAGAGAGAGAGAGAGAGAGAGAGAGAGAGAGTGGAACTGAGAGGGGAGAAGAAAGAGATGAAAGATCAGAAGCTACTGATTAAGAGAGATGGACTTTTCAAAGAAGTGGCAATTAAGGAGAAAGCCAGAGGGAATGAAAACACAGTCCAAGGACAGACAACGAGATAAAGGTCGGAGAAAAAAGAGAGACATTGCGATAGAGCGAGACCAAAAGTCAGAGATCAGATTGCTTGTCTAATTTCTTATGTTTCTCTAAAATTGATGAGGGATGGAAAAAAATCAATTCTGTCTTCTTTTTCCTGCCTTTTTATAGTTGCTGCAATAAGATCCTCTCACTGTGGGAAGCATTTTTATCCTCTCTCCCTAGTGTTTCTGTACCCTTGTCTTAATACTCTGATTTGCTGGTCTACAGTGGCACTCTCAGTCTCGGCGCTTAGACTGGCATCTTGTTTTTCTTTCTAGCATGCAGGGCTCTCCATCTATCCGTCTGTCCATCCATGTAGCACATCACACAGAATCAATATTGTCTGAACTGCTGAAAAGATTTGATCAATAACTGAGCTTTTTTCTTACATTGCTGTACTTGACAGACAAGCTTTTTGTTCAGCGCACCAAACACACTTACAGAAATGAGCCGAATCCAGAATGGCTCCCTGCACACTCCCTACATGTAATGTCTTTTGGTGGTAGTAGTAGCAGTAGTAGTAGAGAGCTTTAAAATGGAGACAGTAAAGTAGAGAGATTTATTGTCATTCTAGCCATATACAGTAGAACAAAGTAGTGTTCTTCAGCACTTTGGTGCAGTATATTAAAGAAAGTGACGACACCTTCTGTGGTGAAAGATAATCACTAGACAGCATGTAGTGTAAGTTAGGACAAGTTCAAATAGACAAGAAGATACAAGACAATAAATACATGCTGGCCAAGCAGACCCAGTACAATAAGGATAATAAAAATATACGTAGAATTCAGGAAGACAAAAATCTGTAATTTAAAAGAGCCAAGTAAATAGCACGTCTTAAAGACACATCACGTTGCATCATCTTTAAGATTTCAGCATGTTGTTGACATAATTGGTGAGTCATGTTTATTAATCTTCAAATATTTACAGTGGCCAGATGCTCTGCATTAAGTAAGGAATAAAATGCATGCTAGGTTGTTATATGAAAATAATCCATGCCAGGGTGGTGTGATGTGGCCTGCTGGGAAGCCCAGCCTGAACTGTGTCATTCTGCTTATACCACCGTGTCATTCATTTTTAATTTATACGTGAATAACATGTCACGCTTTTTAAGTTTATAGTTATATTTAATGTCAGGGAATGTCTGCAAGGCAAGTTAGTTCCTATTATCGCTTACACTATAGCAGCTATAAACAGTCGTTGCTTTACCAGCCTGTCTTTCTCTTGATGTTAATGAGACAAAAAAGTCTGCTTGTCATGTTACAGAGAAACTTTAAAGTGGAGACCCCTCTGTCTTTGCACACACCGTGTGTAACACTGGAGACTCCTTCTGTAAATGTTTAGTAAACATCTACCAGAAAGCTCTACGTTGTCTCACAGTTTTCTCTGTGAAACATGTTTCTTTCTTTCTTTCTTTTTTTTGTTGTAATTATTAGCTTTAGATTACATGGAACCCGTGTATATGAACTGTTACTATAGGAACAAGTCATTTATGTTACCGCTGTCAGAGCTGCTGATATAGAAAATTCTTCCACACCTTCTGATTTGAGAACTGACTTGGCTTATTGTTTAATTGTTCATCTTAAAGCATTTTATTCAGTAACTACTTCAAATTAAATTCAGTGAAATTAACAGGAAAAGTATGTCATTACAAGATTGAGGAATGTAGCTCTTGACCTGTTAGTTATCTCTGAGATTTATACTGGATGTATGCAGGCAGGCGATAACCGTTCTTACTTCATTTATAGTAAGAGCTTATGCAGAGTGAAAATGAATTTAGATCTTGCTCAATTAAACACCTAGTTTTTCTAATTTTCCTGTTTGTCTGGTTCAATTCTTTCAACTCTATTAAGCTGTCAGCTTGAACTTCACTTTGTCCTGTGTGAATGTTGACACAACCCCCCCCAACCCCCCAGCTGCCTGTCGAATCCAATCTGTCCACGGTGTCGTTACGATATTACTGTACACCCCCCATTATACACCCTTTCACAGCTGGATTAGCAGACCTGATACTGACCCACATAGAGGAACAGCTGTGTGTGAGATAAGATTGGATAGAAAGCTTGTTCTTTGTGCTGAACAGGCTGGACATTTGCTCAGTGCACATGGAACACTTTGGGTGGAGAATAGATTACTCGTTAAGCCTGTTGCTTGGTACAGAAAATTGAAGGTTGGACATATTTAAAAAGAAAGCCAGAACCAAACGGTATATTTGAATTGAATTTCCACTCCTGCGTGTTTGCTGATATTTTCTAAGAGGGTTTTATGAGATGAGCTTTTTATAACATGGGTCACATGTAAACAGTCAGATCTGTTTGTAATTTGTTGATGATTTTACTGTAGAGAGAGCATTTGAGAGGGGAAAAAAAATCCTCCTTCCTCCTTTCTCTTCTGTGACTCTGGTTGTGTTTAAGGCAGGATTTAGACTGGCTTAAAGCACCTCTTCTAAAGGCATTAAGCAATAAAGATGACTTGGGCTGATAACACTCAGATGACACCTGGGGATACGAGTGATGACATTAAGGCTCTGTAGAGTGCTGCACTTCAGAGCGTGTTAGCAGATCTTCTATGCTGTGGGAATGAATAGCATGTTACACAACCTTGTTAGAAACAGCTTTTGTATTTTTTAATGTCCTTCCTCAATTTGTGACCAAAACTTTTACTTTATTTACAATTTCGACCTGAATCACCTTTTGTTTGCTATTTGCAGCCTGGCAGAAAACTTAAAAAGATCCAAGCGATTAAAACTGTGGCGTATGTACTGGAACTCTCCAACATAGAGCAAGCACTAGGCCTGACTTCAGAGTAAGCTGCTTCTGCTTTCTGTTTGTTGTTAGTGCTGTCGTGTTTTCTCCCATTCCCTTCGTGTTGCAGCTTTGATCCCTAAATCTAAATCTTTCAGCAAAGACAGAGTCCTAAAGGACTTAGTAATGACGGTGTACATGACGTCTACTGAATCTGCATTTATGGGAAATCCGATATTCAGCACACCAAAGTGGGGTCAAAGTTATAACCGACGTAATTTAACTGGTCAAGAGTGCATGTGGATCTGAGAGAGAAAGCACAAGTTAATAACAAGCCTCTGTGGTTTATGAGAGTCGTTGCGTAAGAGCTGGAAATCCTCAGAGCCTACTGGACTGAGAGAGTTTTTTATAATTCTCTCCAGAGGCCATGCGGAGGGGAACTGATATAGGACAAGCTATAATTATAATCATAATCATAGTCATACAAAAATGATCATATCAGAAACAAAGTCAAAGGCTTAGAAAAGTATTATGTCTTTCGATTGGGTTTTATATAAGGAATTAAAGACCCAAAGTGTGCTGCTATAGGAAAATAATCAACAATGGGTTGGTGTGATGTGGCCCAACATGAAGCAGAGATACTGTTACCACCCTAAAGTTGGTTATTTTCCAATAACAGGATGTCCTGAAGTGTTTTATTCCTTTTATACCATAGCAACTATAACAATTTGCAACTTATTAATGAATGACATGTCGTACTTCCATCCATGAGACAAGTTCCTGTTATTTACATTATAGCAGCTATAACCTGTCGTTTCCTCACCAGCCTCTCTTTTTTCCTCTCTTGTGAAGTTAATAAGATAAAAACACCCCAGCTTGTAATATTATTGAGAAATGACAAAGCTCAAAGGCCATATCAACTATTATACATTTTTCATTGCTACATAACATTATGTTTATTATTAGCCTTAGATTATGTGGAGTGTCCACCATAGAAGTCCCTGTAAATGAGTTGTTACTTACGAAACGATAATGTGTAAGAGCATGCATATTAATATAAACCTGTGACATGACTGGAAGCCACAACAATTGTCAAAGGAATCAGTTAATGAATCATTTTCTGACGAATCAGATTTGCAGTTTTGAGCACTCAGCAGCATTAATCCTATCTTTATCCCATCTTTAGCTCATCATCAGGGCTAAATGAGAAAACCTACATGTGGACAGTGCATTGTTCTGGAAGTGTCTGGATCTTTAAGAATATTTGTGAATTACTCCTCCTTCCTCCTCCAGTGTTTCTTTCTCATGGCTCTCCTCCCGGCGTGTCTGGACTGGGATACGGAGGCAGCGTGGGCGACTGTGTTATTAATTACTGCAGATTCTTGGCTCCCGAGTTGCGACTGTGTTCTCAAAACATGCCATGAAAACATTCAACTCAAACAGCTTTTCCTTCCATCTTGCCTATTGGTTTGATGGATTTTTGAGTCTGTCTAAAAGATGCGGGGATATTTTTGAGTTAGTAGAAGAGGATACAATTATTTTATTAATAGACACACACAGAAAAGTATACACACACACACACTATAATACTCAGCTCCACAATTATTGGCATCCTTCAAAAGAATGAGCAAAATGGTTGCATAAAATCAACATTACACATAATGATTCACATTTTCCATTCAAACAAAAATATTTACATTTCTTCTGTCAAAAGAGTCTTATAAGAACATAATTTCCTCAATAATAAACTTTCTCAGAAAAAAAATAAATATGTAAAAAATATTGACAGCCTTAAACTATTTGAAATAAATGCATTCAAATTGTCATCTTTTTTAAAAAATTTTTTTTTTAGGAAATTGCTTTCAGTCTCTAGACACTCTAGAAGCTGTTTCCTTTGGTGATGAAATATGAGGTTGCACACACATAAGATCTCTTTATCATACATCACTATGGGGAGAACCAAAGTAACATAAAAATGGGATGATTCATAACTCAGGCAATACAGGACCATAATTTAAAGTTTTGAAAAGGTTAGAAATTTGCCAGGAATAGGACACACAAGCATACTGCTAGGAGGATTTTAAGGGAGGCAAAGAGCAGTCCAGTGATCACAGTTTCAGATTTGTACAGTATACATCTAATTTTGGGTTGTCAGTTTACAAAATCAGCTATTGATTCAATTCAGTTCAGTTTTAGTTGCATAGTACTTTTAGCAGTAGACATTGTCACAAAGCAGCTTCACAGAAATCTGGATGTAAATTTAGATGCCTAATGAGCAAACCAGAGGAGACAGTGGCAAGGAAAAACATTAAATGCCACGTCTACAATGATAAGCTATTTGGAAGGGTTACAGTAAAGAAGTGCTTCCTGGGAGCTTTTATTAGTCAGACGTGAGCTGTGGTGAGGTGATTTTTTTTTTATAATCACCTCAACACAGCTTTTGTTTGATAACAGTTTGATAATATATTGTGGTCAAATAAAACTCTACATATCCCCATGTGCATAAGCTCAAAATTCATTCATCTTCGGTAACCGCTTTATCCTGTTCAGGATGGTGGTAGATTCAGAGCCTACCCCAGGAACACAGGACATGAGGTGGAGGATTTCACCCCGGATGGGTTGCCAGTCCATCACAGGGCACCGTGCACACACATTCACTACTAGGGGCAATTTAGCACAGACAATCCACCTACTAGCACTTTTTTGGGAGGTGGGAGGAAAACCAAAAAACTCAGAGGAAACCCACACGAACATGGGGAAAACATGCAAAACTCCACACAGACAGTAACAACCTGAGCTCAGGATTGAACCAGAGCTGTGAGGTAGCAGCACTACCTGCTGTACCACCATACTCCCCTAAACTCAAAATATGAATCAGTAATGAAACAAAAATAAAATGCTATAAAACAATTGTCAGTTTTCTGGAAGTGTGCCAATAGAGTTGACCTCATATCAGTAGAGAAATCAGTAGTGGGTGTGCCACATAGTACTTTGATTTAGAAAGGGTTTGTGGTGTCTAATTATGTTTAAATTCTCTTCATGGTAGCTCCTGGTGCTGTTTGTAATGAAACAGCATGGTCTCTGTGCAGTAATGAGGGCTCTTTTCTGTCTGCATGTCTGATCATCTCTGCTTATTAAACATATTGCTCTGTGCTCTAATTGGTGTGTTTTGTTAGCAGGTCTGACCTCAGGGTTGTGTCATTGCTGTGCACACACAGACTCGTCACCATGGGAAAGCAGAACAGCAAGCTCAGGCCGGAGATGCTACAGGACCTGAGGGAGAACACTGAGTTTTCAGACCATGAGCTACAGGAGTGGTACAAGGTGAGATAAAGCAGCTGTAATAAATTCTGTTACAACAAGTACCTATATTATTCCTTGACAATAGTGAGACATTTCTAGTCTTCCAGCAGCCAAAGGGTCAACAGCCTTTCTGTCACATGATGGTATTTACACACATCCTGGGCCACTAGATGACAGGAACATAAAGGCACCTATTTCCCCAGAGATATAGCACTTTAAGAGTACAATATGTTGTTTTGTGTAGTTGGCTTGGGAAATATTCTGCAGTAAGAGGCTCTGTATCTCAGGGTCAGGCACTGATGTGATGGCCCTGAGGTTCGACCTCAAAGCCTGCTGTAAATAGACAGATATTTGAATGAATTAAGCAATGTGTGGTGAAATGTAAGCTACAGTGACTTATGCTGGCTAATGGGCTGAAAAGGTCTTAAACACTCTGACCTGCATTTTTATTCGCAGGCTTCCCACTCAGGTTGAAACAGGGCCTTTTCATGGCTTATTCATATGATGAAATGCTTCTCAACACAGTTCATAAATCCTGTATTATAGAGGATGATTGAGGTTTTTTGGCTGAAAGTGTTTACTCGTTGACCCCATCTCCCATACGTGACACACAAAGTCCCACCTCCTAGAATCCACCGTGGCCAGTGGAGTTTATCCGCATTAGTTTTGTAGCCATCTAGTTAACGTTTGATCATCTTATTTTACTTGTTTTGTTTTATTCTAAGGTATGACCAGAGTCAGTTTTAAAACACACAAAATACTGACACACTAAATCACTTCCTAATTTGTTAAATTTTTCTAAATCACGATCTTAACCCAATCTCCATCCCACCAACAGATTGAAATCCCCTGAAGCATCACTGCTTCACGATTCTGTGAGTGCAAACTAAAAGCTAAAAATATCAGTCCACCTGGTGTTATATGGGATGCAGTAAAATTGTGGCTCTAGACATTACAAGGAGAACTGCAAAAACGAGAGAATGATTTGTTTACTTGGTGACCCCACCTCCCATCCATGAACATGTACACAAAGCCCCGCCTCCTAGATTATACAATGGCCAATAGAGTTCATCCACATTAGTTTTCTAGCCCGTTAGTTAACTGTTTATCTTCTTATCCTACTTGGTAAGTTATGAGAAATTTAGCTTTGTAACACACAAAATACTGACATGCTAATTAATTTACTGATTTGTTAAATCGCTAAAATCTCAATATTAATCCAATTGACATCGTCTGATCTTTAGAGCACTGTTGCTTCTAAATTCCTTAAGCGCAACCCATAACTGGTTTCTGATAAAGCTAGAAATATCAGTCTATTGATCTCCAGTTTGTTACAGTGGACTGTTTTCTTATATCCTTCTATTCCTTCTCACTGCCGCATAAATTTATAGAAAAAAAAAAGGATTTCTTGTAGTGCCTAGTACATTGCTTGCTCTATCTCTTTGTACATAGATCCATTTCATCCACCAATTTCTAGGTGACGTGTAAGGTGGGATGTCGCACCACAGCACAAATGAGTGTCTTATTAAGATGTATGAAAACCACAGGTATGTTTTGTCACCTCTGCATGGAGGAACATAGTAAATCGAAGTGCCTCCTAACTGATAAGAGGAAGTCTGCTCTGTTCTGTGATGATACAGACTGTCTGCAACTTTTAAAAGTTCGAGGGTTTAATAGAAGACTCCATCTGTACCCCAGTTATTGAATTACACGCTAACAAGACAAATTTTCATTACTTGAAGCTTTTGTAATGGTTTTCTGGCATGATCAGATCAGATGAATTATACAGATTTAGAGCTTAATTTATAAATACATCTGAAGAAATTTTTTTAATCAGATTCAGGAATTCTTCATAAGAATAAGTTTGCATAAACATTTATTGGAAAATTTCAACAACCGCTCTTAGCCTTTCAATATTAGTGAATTTTGAGTAAACTGGTTTTTGGTTCTTTGGTCAGTACATGGAAATATGTAGAAATTATTGTCCATGGTAATCACAAATACACTACAGGTAAAGGAGATTAGATTGAAAAAATTATGTATTTTTTTAAGCTTTGGATCAAGAGGTTGATTTATTTTCCTTTTTCCTTAGGGCTTCCTTAAAGACTGCCCAAGCGGCCACCTGAACGTGGAGGAGTTCAAGAAGATATATGCCAACTTCTTTCCATACGGTGATGCCTCCAAGTTTGCAGAGCACGTTTTCCGCACATTTGACACCAACAACGACGGCACCATTGACTTCCGGGAGTTCATCATCGCTCTGAGTGTGACCTCACGGGGAAAGCTGGATCAGAAGCTGAAATGGGCATTCAGTATGTACGACCTGGATGGCAACGGGTACATCAGTCGTGAGGAAATGCTTGAGATTGTGCAGGTCAGAGCGCATGTTGAGGGAATTAATACAAACATTCATTAATTCATTTTCAGTAACCCCTTAAATCTAGTCAGGGTCCCTGCAGGACTAGTGGTTAGGCCACAGCAATCTCACTCAATCCGCTGCGGCCTGGGTTCAATTTTCGGCCAGGGAACCAACCCCAGACACTGTGCCAGTCCCAAACCCAGATAAAACAGGGGAGGGTTGCGTCAGGAAGGGCATCCGGTGTAAAAACTGTGTCAAATCAAAATACGCGGACCAACGATCCGCGGTGGTGACCCCTGACGGCAGCAGCCAAAAGAGGAACAACAGCAACAGCTTAAATCTAGCCAGGGTCACAGAGACTATCCCAGGAACACTGGGCATGAAGCAAGAATCCACACTGATTTGGGACCCCAAACCATAGTAGGGCACCATGCACACACTCAAACCAGAGAACCTAGAAGAAACAGACACAAACAGAGAGAGAACATAAAAAAAAACTCCACACAGACAGACAGTAACCTGACCTCCTGAGACAAGCCTGAGGATTGAACTGGGGACCCTGGAGCTGTGTGCAGCAGCAATGCTACCCACCACCCTAGTACAAACACGAAAAATGATCAGAATTTACCAGATAAACTCTTGTCATTTGGTGTTGTGCTGCTCGTCTCAGCTTAGTCCACCATTTATTTTTAAAATTCGCCCTAGCCCAATTCTTATCTTTGAAATGAGATATTTTGATAACAGAATTTTAATTTCAGCAAAAAAAATAATTAAATAAAAAATACAGTGAGGTTCCAGTACCAGTGCACTTTGTAGTGCTGGTGTTCCACTGATGGATGTTTGAGTGGCATGTGCTAAATCTGTTGTTCTGCAGTCTGCAATCTGCACATGGTGAATGCACAAGCTGTTCTGTTATAGATAGGCTTGTGTCAGTTTTTAAATGCAGTGTTCGCCTTAGTTCTCCATATGTTACATATTTGGCTGCATTGATGAGGCACACACACACACACTCTTTTGTCTTACTACACTTGTGAGGACTTTCCAGCGCCTTAATACTATGCCTACACCTGAATCAGACCCTGATCTTAACGTAAGTAATCATGAGCAAACCGTTCGGCTCTTTTAGTTTTTTAAATAAAAGCTGCAGATTTTTCTGAAAAAATTAAAATAAATAAATAAATATTCTCGGACCAGCCAGTTGTTCTCACAACATCAAAACTGTCAGCTGTTTCTATCCCTGCAGGGACATTTGGTGCCCACCGAGATATAAACATACCTACACACTAGAGGATGCACAACTACAGATTTTTACTTGTCCACCCATAATAAAAAAAATGGTCAAATAGTCATTTTTAGCATAGTTAAAGCAAACTGTTTCAGGACATTGCTATTTTTAGGCTGCTTTATTTGTGAGCAAAGAACACGCCAAACCTAACTTCAATTTACAGTCATACACAGGCTACAAATTAAATTTCCAGCTTCAGTGCTTTTTTTAGCCTGTTAAAGAGGACAGTAAATAAATACGTGAAATAAATGTGCAAAATAATAACTGTACATCATGTTATTCAACTGTTTATGGATGTACCAATTTTTCAAATGCACTTGTGTGAATAAGTGTGCAGCTCAGTTGGAAACACTGTTTCTGAAACTGAGAGTGGCAGGCTCTAAACTAGCTGAGTGGGATTGGATAGTGATGTGCAACCCGCGGCTCTGAAAGCACCTTTTCACACAGCACTTGTAATAACAGAATTCACTCTGCCAGAGTGTAAGATTTAAAAAAAAAATGTATTTGGCTTTAAAAGACAACAAAAATAACTGTTGCAGGAATTAAAGGAATTGGGTGGGGCTGAGACTGAAAAACAGGCTTGTTCACAGATCTCCACTTCATGCAAAGTGATATCAAAGTGTTAACGGTTCAATGAAGCAAAATAAAATAAAATAAAATAAATAAATAAAATAAAATAAAAGACTTTTTTCCAGTGTAGTCTTATGCAGTTGACTGTAGAATTGGCTTCATCTAGTCTGAAGTACATTTAGCTTGCTTTCTTTACCACCTGCCTGCATCTGCCTCAGTGGTTTTTTTCCCAATACCCCGACTAATCTCCACAGCGGCATACCTGATGCACCTGATGGCTTTTATAATGAGATATTCCAGTCTATATGGATGTGTGTAATAGATTGTCAGGTCTGATTCACTAATTGTTGCCTGTCATAAGGCCATGTGGTTCATTAGATTAAATCTACCACCATCAAAAACTCAACTTTCTAAATTTAGACCCCATGCACTCAGCTTGGCTTGACATGATTCTAATAAAGGATGTCAGGCAAGGCTAACTGTATATTATCTTTGACTCTGTATGCTGTAGACTTTGTATGCTTTTGCAAGTGCACTCAGGTGTAGAGCTGAAATGCTTCAACTCGTTATTTCACACAATCATTTGTACTGGGAGTTCAAGAGCCTTTGCCTGCAGCCCTGAGAGAGGGGAAGTGCTGTTAGTATGTGCTCAACGTGTACAGCTTGTACTCAGCTGCAGTCAGACCAGGTAGTGCTCTGTGGTGAATAAAACCCCCTAGCCACTGACCCCAGTGAGGAGATTTATGCAGATGTAGTGGGGGATGGTGGCAGCAGCAGCTATTATTCTGTTCCTTTACGGATTAGACGGTTAAATTTAACTGGGATTTATCCCTGCCTGTAGAATGCCGGGATTATCTGTAGGTTTATGGCTGTTACAGTTGGCCGGTGCGCAGTGATTACAGAGTTGTTTCATTTTTTATCATGAGCGCTGCTTTAATGTGGAGAAGGATTGGAGAGGCACTCCACTCTACTGTATCATAAAAAACAGCAGAGTGTGGAGATTGTGAGTTTGAATCATGAACAGGCCACAGCCATCCGTGGCCAGGAGTAGAACTCGCCCTGCTCTCTTCAATGCACATTTCATTTATAAATCCCAGAAAGCTTAATATAATGTGCACCTGCACAAGCTTTACGTCCTACCCATAAAACGTTATTAACATGTGTTTATTAACACACACATTTTTGTTCGCTCATGATCTCATTTGCATATAATTAGGAGCAAGATTCTCAATCCATTTTTAGGAAACATTGGTGAAAAAGAGGAACTTTTTAAAATGTGACTAGTCTAATAGCTCTTGGAAGCATTTTACTAAGAGCCATCACTGTTGGCAACATTGTGATTGCAGTGTAGTCAGTCCACACAGTAGATTTCATTGTAATGATCTCTTTAGGGCTGGCATGGTGACACAGTGGGTAGTGTTGCTGCTTCACCGCTCCACAGTACCCAGTTTCATCCTGAGCTGAGTGTGAAGTTTTGCATGTTCTCCCCCTGTCCATGTGGGTTTCCTCCTGGTTCTCTGGTTTCCTTCTACCTCCAAAACATGGCAGTAGGTGGATTGGTGACTCTAGATTGCCCCTATGTGTGAATGTGTGTGTGTGAATGTTTGTGCACATGGTGCCCTGCGGCAGATTGGAATCCTATTCAGGGCGTATTCCCACTTTAAACCTAGTGTTCCTGGGATAGGCTCTGGATCCACAGTGACCCTGGCCATAAAGAGCTTACTGAAGATGAATGAATGATCTCTGTGTAGTTCTGTCTTCAATTTAAAACATTTTTATCTGAAAATGGGTCTTAAGGCAATTACTGTATGTATGTAAGCATGTAGCAAAGAATCGTCATAGTCCTGAAAAACACATTCGCTCTTTAGCCAATGACAAAAGCACAAATACATCAAATGCCATTATGTTCAGGTAATTACTTTGCCACTAGAGTCACTAAACTGAACACACACACACCCCAGTAAACGTGCATGTATGCATGGCCATAATCATGACAGTATGGACCACTCAGTATTCCACACAGTATTTCCACTCAAGTTTATTTTTAGAAATTCTGTGAGATAATAACAGATATGGCATTTGGCAGAAAAATGAGGCCTTAGAGCTAATCGTGGGTTAGCTCGGGTATACAGAAGATGAAGTAGCTGGCTTCATCACAAGAAGAAGCATGTGTTGACCTTCACAAATCAAAACAAAAAGTAGAAGTGGATAGTTATGATTAATATCTCTGGCCTATGTAGGAATGTAAATACAGTGAAATAATGTGAGGATGTGACGTGAGTCTTGAGCAGCAAACAAATGACTAAACTGTGCATAATCAGAATGAGACCCGAAATTAAGATAGTATGCTTGATATTTGCGTAGAGGAACATGCTTTGGGACAAATACGAGAATCTTAATCAGAGTCCATAGCAAAGATCAGAACACAAGCAGGCTTAATACAGACCAATCCTTAAAACACAGTTGAGGAAAGGGAATTTGCGTCAAAACCAGGAAGTACTATGAAATGTGGAACACAAACTCGGGAGAAGGCTTAGAATTAAAGTAACTAATAGCATGAAAAGACTTCGCAAAAAACAATGACACACAGATGATATAAAAAGGCAAACTAACACAAAACAAGTGAACACAAACAGGCAACAAACCAAAGACAGGATGGGGTGGAGAACAGAAACCAAAACAAACACTAGCACATGGCAAACCAAATCTAGTAATGTTATTGCTCTTCACAACACTGTTATTATCTTTATGTATCATCCCACAGGCCATCTATAAGATGGTGTCCTCTGTGATGAAGATGCCTGAAGACGAGTCCACACCAGAGAAGAGAACGGATAAGATCTTCAGACAAATGGACTTGAACAACGATGGTGAGATGTGAAGCTGTACTTGGATATAGCTTTAAAATGTTTTTTTTTTTTTGTACGAACCTCAAACTCTTCACTTCTTGGTTTCTCCACACAGGTAAGCTCTCTTTGGAGGAGTTCATAAAAGGTGCCAAGAGCGATCCGTCCATCGTGCGGCTGCTGCAGTGTGACCCCAGCAGTGCCTCGCAGTTTTGAGTCCTTTAAGAAACAGGCGCTCTGTGCATGAAGGTTTTCGTCTTTCATTGTTATTTTGTGTTCCAGACGGAAGAATTTTAAGAGAAAAAAAGTGCATCAGTTTTACTTTTAGTTTCTTTGAGAAGGGACACACATACATCCGAAGAACAAAGACAACACCCGCAAAGACGTCTTTTGTCTGCTGCGCTTCGTCTGTTCGTGTCTCTGAGGCCCATGGAGCACTCAGCTCACGGTGTTTAGCCACCATAGTCCAGGCTCCTGGTTTTGGGAAGGACCATTCCCTGGATATTGTGCATGCACTCCCACTCCTCCCTGCCCTCAGCTGTTTCTCCTCCCCATGTCTATTTTATTCTCCTTCCTTTTTGTTTTTGTATACATACATACATACATATATATATATATATATATATATATATATATATATATATATATATATATATATATATATATATATATATATATATATATATATATATATATATATATATATATATATATATATATATATATGGTATAAACACATATAAAACATATTAGGAGGCTAGTGTAGATGCCTTTTTACTCAGACAGTATTATGTAGCTCACATAAGTATCCAAATCCGTAAAAACCTCCAGTAGATGCAGTGGACTGATGGACTGGATGTTAGGATTTGTTTGCTTTTGATTTTTCATTTAGTACGAGAAGGCTGCAGATCCCATTTGTTTTATTTTTGCTTGATTTTTACTTTGTTTTTTGTACATATGTATTGTTTCCTCCAAGGTTATTTATTAGTTCAGTCGTTTTTTTTTTTGCATGTGGCGTTTTAGCACATTGTAAAACTTTGATTTCATCTCTGTCAAATCATCAGTGTTGTGTTGTCGTCAGGTCTGCAGCAGCAAACCACTGGTGATCTTACTTTTGAAGCAAGAATGTTTTTAACTTCTGATCTGAGGTGTGCGAGAGGTCCTTGTGGCATCATTGTCAAGGTTTCGCAAAGCACGCAAGAGATATTTCATGACCAGAGTATTATAAGATTCTATCTGCCATTCGGTTTTAACCCAGATCCGAACCTTTATCGTACTAAGGTCATGATTTGCATCAGGGGAAACATTCCATGGTGTTTGGAATCAGACGCTTGTAGCACATGCGATTCGAGGCGCTCTGTGTGTATGCGTGAATGTGAGTGTGATGTGTGCATGATTCCTCTGCATGTGAGTGTGCTAAATTTATAGTATCACTTCGTGTCGTTAAATACGGTATATTTTTGAGGTAATACTGTGTTTTTGAGCCTCCGATTTAAGTGGCAAATTCAGTAATACATTCAACCTGAAATCTGAAAAAATCCACAAATATCTCCAAATCAGTTCCATAATCTGAAACATAAAACACATAATCTGACTCACACCTGCATTCAACTATCTCATAAAATCTATCCTTTATAAAAATGTGTTGCCAACCGTTTTTATTCACCACTGGATATTTCAATTTGCCTAGGCTACTGCTAACTCAACTACTTTTGTTTTTGCTTTTCTTTCATTTCCTCCAAACCCCTAATTTATTTTTTTACCCAAATGCAATAGATTTTTTTTATTGCAATATATAACACAAAAAGTACTCATAAAATTGTCACATTGCGCATGCCATGCGCAATGATTTATCACACCTCACTCTTAGAAAAATTCTATATTTTTTTTGTCTTAATCCAAAATGAGAGGTTATCACAGTGAGCGCTAGCTCTAAGGGCTTATTTCCACTCTTGATTGAAGGGGTGTATGAAAATATGACTGCTTTCAGCTCTCCACTTGGTGTCACAACAACTGAGAGATAACTTCATCTCCCCTCGGCAGCGTTTCAATCTGCTTCCTACGTTTTTGTGTATGGTGACAGAGCTTCGGTCGCTCTTGTATCACTACACTCCCAGCTTTTGTCTAGCACTCCAACCCATTGCTTCCAAATTTGTACTGAGACTGTACATGCCTCTGGACCCTTACTGCAATTTCTAATTTATGTTGCATGAAAACATCATAATTGTATCCCCCTCTCTGCTGAAATTGATGACAAATATACTTATGTGTTTAAAACATTGTCTGGAGGTGATTTCCATGACGATAATTGCAGAAAAGAGTCTGAGCAGTGTCGGTGTTTATCTGTTAACTCATTGGTTCTTTAGTTCATAGGGTTACATTATGTTGTGCAGTGATGTGTTTGCACGGGACAGTCAGTTCACACACATTATTGAAAAGTTTATTAAGTTATCACGAGCAAAATCTATTCACCTAAAATAAATACTTTAATCTACTTAGCATGTAATTTTTTGCACATTATTTAACACACCATTAAATTATTAAAAAAAAGGAAAAAAAAAAAAAAAAAAAAAAAA
>CM040997.1:7425853-7437290 GCA_022985145.1 Pangasius djambal
TAGTCAAAAAAAAAAAAAAAAAAAAAAAAAAAAGACTGAACATAGAATCTAAAGTTGTCTTGTGGATCATAATTGAATTGAAAAATAAAAAAAGCTAGTCTGTTATTCCACTAGGGGGCAAAATAGATCAATAAAGTCAGGGCCCAAAATTCAAGTTACTGACAAAATGTGCTAATGATGTAATTCTTCATTAACAAGCTGAAAATTTGACATACAATCCCAATTACGCAAGGCACTCTATGGTAAAACCATAATTTGGAAAGTTTGCAGTGTTTTTTAAGTAATGAATTTGGCAGTCTCTTCAACTGTTTTGTAGGTGATATCTGCTTAATCTGCTTATGCATTAAGAATTAACCTTTCAGATAAATGCCGATGTATAGTTGTCAATGTGATTATATGTGATTATATACTAAAGTGATTATCTTGGACTCACTAATGTGGCCCATCACCTAAAATGAGTGAGTCCACTGAGCTAAAATATATTATGGGAGTGGTTTGAATATTTTTAAGCCTTTATGTTTTTATATGCATTACTTTACTTCACAGGTCAACCGCCATCTGTCTCTTTTGTACTGAAAGTTATCGATTTCATACATATATCCCAGTGCAATAAAAGCTTTTTAAAAAAATCTTTATGAATGACAAATTCTTTGCATTTTTAAAAAATACTCTTTAGGCACACCAATAAAATTGTCACATTTATTTTCAAGAGAAAATATCATTATTAAGAAATAATAGTAAAAATAAATAGTGCAAGAATGATTTTGTTAAATGAACAGTAAGTAGTTTGTTTGTGGTATTATTTTTTTTTGCCCCTTGTAAAGTGCCAATAATTCTGGAGTCTGTGTATGTGTAAAAATGCTGTCAAAAAGCAAAATCCAGCATCTTTCAAATCTGTCATAACTAAGCATTAAGGGGTACCGCAATGCCACTTAGTTTAATGGATTAAAAAAATAACCTTACTATTAGCCATGATTTAGCCTATAATATATTTTGTTTCTCTTTGCCTCAGTAAAGCAGATAAAGAAGCAATACATGAAATACATCACCACCCACTTCCCAATAGTTAAAATCATTAGCAAACATTATTACCTACTATCATGTAAGTATTTCTCACCCAGTGCACCCCAAGGTCTACTTCAGCCAAATTAGTTCACAATTTACACCCACCATCACCATATTATGTAAAGAAATAGTCATGTATTTACCTTATCTCTCTTGGACAAACGGGATTGCAATAATATAATGTAATTTCTGGTTGGCTGCCTTTTTTAAAGAAACAAAATGACTTATAATAGAACATATTCCCATAGTGATCTATTGTAATGCCAGACTGACTCACATAAATACGTGTGGGGTCAAAAGGACACTCAAAAGTGATGCTGAAGTAGCTCAGGTCATCAGGTAAGTTGCAGTGGAGCAGAAGGCCTTTGGTGCCGTAAATTAACGTCCAAACCAAAGCGACCAGCAGCCCGACGACTGAAGCAGCAGCCAGCACGCCCCCTACTGCACTCAGCATGCACACCCACCATGTCTGAACAAGCATCAGGGATTAAGACACAAACAGATAAGTGAGACAGCCTTCTGCTACTACACTAGTAGTATATTACTAGTACTAGTATCCCAATACTAGTAATACTACTAGTATTGGGATACCAGTACCAACTTCTCATGATCAGATCACACATTGTTCAATTTAAAAAAAAAATAAAAAATTATATTTATTTATATATATATATATATATATATATATATATATATATATATATATATATATATATATATATATATATATATATATAAAATTATTGACTTTATTAGGTCACTTAAACATTTTAAAACTTTGTCAGCAGTCATCCGTACATGTGAAGACACAGGGGAATCAAATAGTGTGAGCTGTTACTATAGGAATGATAGCGTTAATAAATTAGGATAAGTGCATAAATTAAATGATAGGTTTATATTAAATCACTGAGAGTCGTGTTGTTGTAGAAGATTAACAAACACCTTCTGGTGTGACAATTTAACAGCGTTGTGGTATCTATTATTATAATCAACACACATTCTGTTAAAAGAAAAATTATTTGACCATCATTCAGGTGTGACAGAATACATACCCCACGTATACTTCAAATTCCAGCACCCTCAATGTAAAATGCCTTCTTGCATCCCGGTGGCATGGTAGTTGGCACCAGATGGGCTGGTTTGAATATTTCAGAAAATCTCCTGGAATTTTCACACCAAACAGGAGTCTCAAGAGTTTACACAGAATGGTGCGAAAAACAAACATCCAGTGAGCAGCAGCTGCTTCTCTGCTCACCACAGTTATTTGAGAGGTTGTTTGCATGGTTATTTGAGTGGTCATAGCCTTTCTGTCAGATTGACGTCTCATCGACAAGGTGTTTCTGCCCACAGAACTGCCACTCACTGGATGTTTTTGTGCCGTTCTGTCTAAACTCGAGCGACTGTTGGGTGTGAAAATTCCAGAAGATCAGGAGTTTCTGAAATACTCAAACCAGAGGAACCAAGAACCATTCCACAGACAAAGCCACTGAAATCACAAGTCTGATGTTTGAATGTGAACATTAACTGAAGTTCCTGACCTGTATCTGCATGACTGTATGCATTGCACTGCTGCCACATGATTGGCTGACTGAAAAATTGCCAGTGTTCCTAATAGAGTGGCTGGTGAGTGTGTGTATGTTTTTTCTTTATTTAAAAAAAGTACAATGGAGAAACATACATAGCGGTATTAAAACAACACCACCACCACCACCACCACTCTATACAACATACAAAATGTCCTTTTTTCTCTGCAAACTTAGTTCTATGCTGCAGGTTTTATTGCCTCTACATTAACTACAGAAGTTCACTGCAGTAACTCCTTGGATATTTCTTTATATGTAATGAATTATTTTCTATTTCATTTTGTGTTTTTGTCTACATTTGTTTAACATGCTACACCACCATGCCACCCTTTTATTGTTTCCTTTTTTTTTTTTTTTTTTTTTTTTTTTTTTTTTTTTTTTTTTTTTTTTTTTTTTTTTTTTTTTTTTTTTTTTTTTTTTTTTTTTTTTTTTTTTTTTTTTTTTTTTTTTTTTTTTTTTTTTTTTTTTTTTTTTTTTAAACTGACATCAGCTGATGTCATTTTGTTCTTGTTTCGCCATACTCTTATTTACACTGTTTTCCCCTCATTTACATACACCCAGCTGCATCTCTATGTATCAAAGGTGCTACATAAACAGTTACTACTATTAAAAGTTACTTTATTGACTATTAGTGACTTGTACATACACCACAAGAGGGCGACAGCACCAATAAAAAAAAAAAAAAAGCAAAAAACCAAATGTAAATATGAAGTATACCTGTTTCAAAAGAATAATAAACATGTTTGTAAGTCAGTGTTTTTTTTTTTGGTGAACAAGCCATCATTATGATTAAAGAGGATTAAAGAGGCAAAATGTTCTTGGAAGGCATCACCTTCCAAAGAGGAGCCCAAGACCAGTGTCAGATTATGCAAGTGAACTTGAATGTCAAGAAGGTCAACATTTGAGATTGCTATTAATAACATGCATTCAACAGAGCATTCAACTGAGGAATCACTTAAAGCAAAGACGAAAGCATGAGATTTGAAAAAGGAGATTGCAGAATGTGCTTTAAGTAATGAACTACAGCTTGAACAATCAGATTGAGAAGAACAGATTCCTTCATTCGGGACTTACCAGGACTCGGTTCTTCTCATTTTTAGAGAGGACTATAGTGAGTATTCCGACTAAGATTCCCTGTGGAGACATTAGGGAAAGAAATGCACATGAAAGATAAAGGATCAAACAAATGCAGCGGTAATATTTCTATATTTCTATCAGATTGAACCTGTTGAAACAGTAAAATGCATTATAAGGTAACTCGACCTCAGCCCCTGCAATAAGGGTAACATGGTAGTGGTTATGCTAAATCAGTGAGCATGAAGATGTTTAAAAGACATGAAAAAGGTGTCCATCATCAATAGTGAGATGTATAGATTGAAAGGTAGAGTGAAAGTTTTTAATACATAG
Organism: Pangasius djambal; assembly: GCA_022985145.1. Classification (NCBI taxonomy): domain Eukaryota; kingdom Metazoa; phylum Chordata; class Actinopteri; order Siluriformes; family Pangasiidae; genus Pangasius; species Pangasius djambal. Next base: position 7,429,909 of record CM040997.1, read on the forward strand.
AAAAAAAAACAGCTACTGTGATCATATACAAGCCATCCAACTTAATATAGTCTCAAAAAGGATGTGTATTTAGGAGCCAAAATCAGTGCATCAAGGATCAGACAATAAAATCTTCTTGTGGTCCTGATTTCATTCAGGCCACACTGGCCCAGTTAAGGACGTCTATTGACGTATATTGGTGCTCAGTGGGTGAAGATGGAAGTGTTTGTTTGCTCTGCCATGTCTCACCACAAGTCCGGCTGTTAGAGCCAAAATGTTGGAGATAGCATACTCCAGAGTCTGGGTGTTGAGACTGACATGCCTCAATACTGTGCCATGAACCAGGGCTGCCAACAGGAAATTCAAATGGCCCACCAACACCATACACAGGCCCATCTTCATTATAGACTTGGACTCGTGCAGACTGGAACAGGGCACTCCTGAGACAGAAACACATGCACAACCTCTTAACTGCTACAAACTGACAAGTTTAAAAGAATTTTCAACATCTTCATCTACGGCATCAGTAATGTATAGACAATTAGCACACACTGAAATTTCGATACAAGTCCCTATTAGAAAACAATTTAAAAAAAAACACACACAAAACAAACAAACAAACAAAAAAAAAAACCCCAAAACAAAACAGTCGACTCAAAACTCCATGAAGAAAACGTGCAACTGTAACACAAATTCAAACTACTGTATAACACTATTCAAAACTATTGTTATAAAGATCTTTGAAAGTGACGGACATGAGTGAAAGTCTAACTAAAGCTGTTTTTATGTAGTTTTATCAAAAGTTTTGAATACTGGAGCAAAACTCATTCATGTGCAAACAGTGTCTGAATTTCCTGGTGTGTCTGGATCAGACATCTACTTCACTGACTGCTTCAAATCGAATCTGGCACAAAGTCAGTAGCCTAGAAACAGCTCGCTAACTGCAAACCATTTATGGTGATGACTGAAACATACCAGGAAACCCAGAAAGCAATGAGTCACTTTCTAGGTGAAGTAATGACTCGGTGGACATGGCTCAGCTGGAATCAATAAGCCCAAAACTTGACTAATGTCCTCCAAAAGAGCCCTTCCTCTAGTGATTAGTCACCCTCCTCAGTCTTCACTGGAGGAGCTCAAGGATGTGGCATCTACAGCCATTTCTGAGAGTTTCTTCTGTACTGATAAAGATTTAGTAGTAGTGACTCACCCCTGTCCCTCTCATGGAGTGTGTCCCCTACAAGCTCTCTCTCTAACCCAATAAGTTCATTCTCTCTTTGAAAGAGACGTGACCATAAGGGTGGACACCTTTACAATACTCAAGTATACATCCTAGTTCAGAAGAAGGATGGCAGAGTCTGTCCATTTCTAGATTGGAGAGGGTGAACTGGTATCTAAAAACCCTTCCATTTTGCATGCTAATGTCATCAGATGTATTTCATGCTGTGCAACCACAGGACTGGTTCTTTGAATGATACCATCACCCCAGAACACAGATGCCTTTTCAGGTTCACCCTCCAAGGACAGGCATTTCAATTCAAAGGTCTACCCTTTGGCCTCTCTTTGGCCATTGGTGTTTTCGAAACGTAAACAAGCAGCCTTGTCACCAGACGCATTAGGATACTACCATACAGACAACTAGTATCCATGTGCCCCAATCAAGGAGCAGGCTCATCTGGACATCTCCAACCTCCTCTCATACACTTCAGCACTGGGTCTCAGTGTGAACTCGGAAGAGAGCTTCTTCACACAGACACCAATCACATAATTAATAGACATTAAACATGGTACAGGTTTGGCAAGGTGCAGAAAGTCTGCGCTACTGCTATCTGGAGATCCCCATGCACTACAAGATTCTATCATGCTAACATCATCTTTGCTTTGCATCATTCCATTTAGTCCAAAGGTGTGTTGATTCCTCATGTAGCATAGGTTATCCAGATGATTCTCACCACCTCTAGCAAATTAGGAGGAGTGAAATAAAGGGCTAGTCACCTATGTACCTGTAGTTCTATGAATGATTCTGCATAAAGGCTGGGGTTCCTCGTCATCCTGGACCAGCGAGAACTCAGAGAGAAGAGGGTAATGGCTGTAATGATAGTATTTGCAATAAATACCGCTATATCGAACAGCACTTTCTGGTATCGTTTAAAGGTATGCAGCAGACACACAAAGTATGCAGGTAATTTTCACTGCCTCCGGTGGTTATCTGGGGTTCATAAAACCACAGTTACATACATAACTAGAGGTAAGGTATTGAGATTGTCTGTAGCAATCATGCATACACTACAGACATAGTATTTCTTTCAATACTATCTCTCAAATACTATCTGTTCCTAGCCAGCCGTAGTTTTAAAAGTATTATACTCTCTCTTTTTGGAGAGTAAGCCAAAGACACCTTAAATTTACTTCAATTCAAAATATAGAATTACCTGCATGTCACAGCTAACAGAAAATGTGCATAATATGGTCTTTAATGATCAGTTCTAAGTTTACAAGCAAGCAAAACTAGCGATTTACTGCATGGACTGCTAAATACACTGATAATTGTGCTATAAGCAGCACATGGTTTCAAATCTGTTGTAACTTATTACAATGACAAAGTAAATCCTGAACCCAGAGCCCTTGGAGGAAACAAAAAACAAAAAAAAAACCCTCCATTTCTTCAAACATTGCCTTGTCCTTTATTGTGTTTAACAAGGCCTAGTACAACATTAAAATGAATGCAATTTAACTGGTTTGTTGAGTATATAAACAGATGCCACATCAATTCAAAACACAATAAAGAGAAAGTTCCCAACAACTACCAACTCAAGTTGGAAGATTTGAAACCCTTCATTATAAGGACTTCAATTCCACACTTCATACTTGTCATAAATTAGGCAGAATATCTCCCATTGGCTCCAGCGGTAACTACAGAAGTGAGACTGTGGATTATTTTCAGTTCAAAATCACAGCAAGGTTAGAACAGTAAGTCCAGTATTGATCACACACTGAGGCCAGGGTAATGACTGCTGCATCAAAAATGTCATCTCTATTAATCATTACACACACTCAGTGAACACAGTGGGGTCTTCAACCTTCAGTGAGTGTTAGAGGAAATCTGAACAGTGCTGGGAATTATTAAATCCATTAGGAATTGATTTGGTGCAAAAGTTGCAACACAATCATGGTTTGGAGCAAAGTGTACCAGATTAATCAGAACACAGATGCAGGTTGTGCAGCATTTACCTAAAATAAATCAAACACGTAATAAAGTGAATAAACTAATTATATATATATATTTATTTATTTATTTATTTATATTTATATTATATTATATACACACACACACATGTATATATAATATATATAAATGTTTTTTTTTTAATGTACTCTTAAACGGTGTTGTTTAGCCTTGGTAAACTAGTGAAACCAGTGACTACAGTACTTCATTGGAGTTAAGATGACACAGTTTTACGTATATTTGGTGCTCACCTGAATGATCCATTTTATCTTGCGCCTTCAATGGCATTTAAGTCACCATAAATAAAATTATGCATGAACGTCCTGCACGACGACGGAAAGTTGCACAAATCCTCACACGTGAACCTCCACACCTGACACACTTCAGCAGCTAGTAAAGTTCTGAATGGCATGCAGACTAAGCTGTTATAAATAGTGCGCATGCGCTGAAAGACGCCTTTTTTTTTTTCCAAACGTCAGACAAGAACGTGCGCTCTGCTGACTAGTGACGTGGAAGATGACTCTCTTTAGTGATTCGAATGATTGGGTAGCGTACAGTAACATGATTCGAATTTTTTTAGTCACTGTTCTGGTTCTGGTTCTACAATATTTAATACATTCAATATATTGACTCGTGCTTTTTAAGTGATTTATTTATTTATTTATTTATTTTGTATTTTTTTAATGATATTTTGTACGGCCCTAACGTTTATTGCCACCATTCTGGCTAAAATAAAGTGTATGATAAGGTCAGCATTAAGATGATAATGTGTGATTAAGTCTCAGTTTGCTGTCTGTGATTTCATACAGTCAGCTGGCTACCTATAATTTAAAGATTTTTCCACATATTACTATTTACAATTATTTTAAGCATGGATATTAGGCCATTTAAAAAGCAAAAAAAAATTTTTTTATTATTATATATTTTGATGCCTTGTATTTTTATGCCTTCACACAGAAGTATTTTGGATATTTGTGTGCTTTCTTAATTGTGCACTTCCTATCATACCCCTCACATTAAGAAATTGTCATTCTTTTTTTTTTTTTTTTTTTTTTTTTTTTTTTTTTTTTTTTTTTTTTTTTTTTTTTTTTTTTTTTTTTTTATCTTGCAGTTCATTTCTGTTCAAAGTGGGCAGTATTATTATTTTTTTCCTCATGGCTCTGACTTCATTGAATTCAGTTTAAGCACCAGGTTAAACACATTCCGGTGATTCTGTGTGAGAAGGGAAGAGGGAAAAGACAATGACTGTACTTTCTGCTTCATTATCTCGATAAACTTGAGCTTGATTTCCAGCAGGTCCTTCTGCACTTTCTCTCTCAACTGCACGTTTGGATACTAAGAAAAAGCACAAATCCACGACTCACCACAAGGTGGAGAAAAGAATCTGTTACTTAAAGATAAATAAATAAATAAATAAATCAAATAAAAACAATATGCAGAGTACTTAATGATAGAGGGCGCCCTTTTTATGTGTTAACAGAAATGCTTGACATTTTTCGCTGTAGTACATAAAAACACACGAGTAACTGATAAGCTATTTATTTATTTGATTTATTATTTTATGCATATTACAAAAAGTGTCCACTATCCTCTTCTGGTAGCCTATACAGCAAATAGTTGCTTTATATGGCTAATAGAGAAGGCCAATAACAATAGCAACACAACAGATCAAATAATAATAATAATAATAATAATAATAATAATAATAATAATAATACATTTATATATTCTAATTTTGTGTCAAAAAAGTATTCTACAGTCATTAATGTATTAGCTTTAAATATATAATAATTACTACAAATCATGAAAAATAGGCTATATGATTCCAAGAGTAGAGAAAAATCCAAGAATTATGAATAGATTCAGATAAATAAGTACATTTGTATCTGCACTTAAAGCTGTGTTTCTAATATTTTCTGAAATGCTCATCCAGATTTCAGGGATGGTATTACAAAAAACATTTTCCTCTAGCTGAGCTGATGTCACTGGCATAATAATACTCATAATTAATGCTAATTAATACTTTCATTTTTAGCATAGCATTTTAACTAAACTATTCCTTAAAATTTGGCCAAAACAGTTACAATAATAAAAATCAATATTCCTTTTTTTAAAACATTGTAGCAAGAAAATACAACAACTTAACTTCAAATGACAATTTCATGTGTTAAAATGATATCTTTTGCTTGAGTTTGTCATTTTAAGATTGCTTTTCTACCTTCTCAGGACAAGCTAACTTGTAGTCTATCGTGTTCATTGGCATGTCGCACTCATCACACCCTGGCTCTCCACACCTCCTGCGTCTAGTGACGTGGCTTCCTTTGTGGGTGAGATGCAAAAAGCGCATGGCGATCAAGTAGAAGATCTCTGACACGTTCAGGATTATGCAGACGGCTGAGGCCCCTACCATGAAGTACGTGAAGACCCTTTTCTCAGTGGGCCGTGCTATGTAGCATGTCACCTGTCTGCAGGGTTCGACATCACACACCACGCTGCGAGGCATGTCAAAGTTGTGGTACATTATATGCAACAGGTAGAGGAATCCCACCTCTACACCCGTCTTGACAAACAGGCTAATGAGATACGTCCACCACAGACCTCCATGTTTCTGCCCAGGGTTGTCGTAGAGCTTGGCCCCGTCACCATGCGTGAGACGGTATTTGCGCTCACGATCTTCACGGTACCATACATGCATTACAACCAGGAAGGAAGGACAGGTGACAAAGATGAGCTGTAAGGCCCAGAGGCGTGTGTGTACAATGGGGAAATAGTAGTTGTAGCAGGCATTGGGGCAGCCAGGTCTTTTGGTGTCGCAGTCAAAGTCTTTTTGGTCATCGACCCACACACGCTCAGCAGCCACCACAAACACCATGACGCGGAACATGAACACCAGAGTCAGCCAGATGCGTCCAAAAGCTGTGGAGTATTTATTTACCCCACTGAGGAGGGATTCAAGTGTCTTCCAATCCATGTCGCCACAAGTTTTGTCTTATGTGGGTTGGAAAAGTTTAGAGAGGCTACAGTCCAAGATTTTTCTGTTCTTTAGAGAACCAAGGAAGCTGTAGAAGTTGTGTTCAGATGGTGCAACTGACTGACAGCAGACATAGGAAACCTTTATAAACTAATACAAAAAAAATCTCATTATTGCATATTGCTGAAGTACTGCAGGTAAAATTTCTAAACCGTTTTTGATATCAACAATATTTTAACCTGAATATGTAATCTATACCAATTCCTACTGGAAACTAATAATAAAGTTCACTACTATTAGAATAAAGCAACATTATTAATTACATCACAGGTTCCAAACCTTGTTGCCAGAGTACCCCCTGTCCTAAACATTTTCTCTCTTCTAACAAACCTAATTCAGCTAATCAGCTAATTAACAGTCCAATCTGAGTTGAATTAGGATTGGTAGAGCTGGAAAAACACTAAAATGTGAAGGACAGAGTGCACTCCAGGACCAGGGTTGGAAAGCTGTGGATTACATGACTGTTGCTGTCTTTTTAATACTTAAAAAACGACATGCCAATGTGTGAGATTATTTTCCAAAAAGTAATATACAGACAATAAATATAGCCAAGATGTCATACCTATAATGTTGTTTGATCCATCGATCTAATTCTGATGACTAGATCTCGATGACTAGCTGAACAGCTCACCAACTTCCTCTCAAACATCTGTTCACTCTTAAACTGGGTAGTAGCACTTTGTGTGTCCTCAGGTGTTTCAGAAAGAGGTGTGGTTTCGACACTTTAAAACTTTATCTTGATATTGGCATGATATGGGAGGAAACTTAAAGTGACCATAACAAGTCCACTACAATCCAGTTTTGGTTAAAAAGACTATAATGCCATGCATTATCTTTACTTTATTCAATTGGATTTATCAATCATATATATATATATATATATATATATATATATATATATATATATATATATATATATATATATATACATTATATTACCAAAAGTATTAGGTCACCTGCCTTGACTCACATATGAACTTAAGTGCCATCCCATTCCTAACCCATAGGGTTCAATATGATGTCGGTCCACCTTTTGCAGCTATTACAGCTTCAACTCTTCTGGCAAGGCTGTCCACAAGGTTGAGGAGTGTGTTTATAGGAATTTTTGACCATTCTTCCAAAAGCGCATTGGTGAGGTCACACACTGAT
>CM040997.1:7437390-7488725 GCA_022985145.1 Pangasius djambal
AAATTTCACGACTGGATTTGTTGCACAGGTGGCATCCTATGACAGTTCCACGCTGGAATTCACTGAGCTCCTGAGAGCGGCCCATTCTTTCACAAATGTTTGTAAAAACAGTCTGCGTGCCTAAGTGCTTGATTTTATACACCTGTGGCCAGGCCAAGTGATTAGGACACCTGATTCTGATCATTTGGATGGGTGACCGTATACTTTTGGTAATATAGTGTATGCGTATATATATATATATATATATATATATAAATAATCACATTCTCAATCAATATAAATCTTATAACAGACTTTTATGTGACAGCATCCCTTCCAGACCATCAGGATGTTTTTATAAAATACACTACTTCATGAGGAATTAGCTTGGAAACTCATTTCATGGTTCATGTGCCATGTTTTTGGGTCAAATCAAAAACTTCATGGATGTTATCACATCCTGTGCGACTGTTCAGGCATGGAGCTTATCTGAGTCCATAATTGTTTAAGAATATTTACCTTCATTTTGGTGCCTGGCCACTCCAGTCAACCTCCTTCAAGTACTTATGACTCGACTGGATTGACAAATATGGCTTCTTTATTTACTCAAGAAATTAACCTTTATAACAAAGGGTCTGAACTTGGATAAGCACAGAATGTTTCATAAAGCTAATGAGCTATTATTTTTGAATTGCATGTGAGTAATACAGGACAGGACAGACAGAAATGTGCTGATTAATCAGGTTGTTTGTTTTTAAGGGAGTTTCTTTTAAAACTCTGCCTATTGCTAAATGATCTGATAGTGGGTGTTGGTTTTTCCATTGTACTTCTTAAATAAAAAAAGCATATACACACATGCACGCACACACACACACACACCTCTGCACATGCACTGCTTAGTGCACCTCAGACAAACAGGCAGGTTTTTGGGATGGTAAATGATCACTTATTCAGTTTGTGTTAAATTAATTCACAAGCCATGTGTTATAGAATTAATAATTTAAGAGGTTATATCTAATGAGTTATGATGGTCTAATCTGCAACAAAAGTAGCCTATTGGCACTGATCCTTTTGGATGTTTATTAGAGGCGGTTCCCGGAAAATGTATTTAATACATTTGATTTTCTTAGTTCTTGCCAAACGGCACAAGAAATATAGCAATCTACAAGTCATAGTTTAATATTTATAGTTTCATTTTATTATATTCATTCATTTATACAGCTTCAGTAATTATTTTATCCTGGTCAGGGTTGTGGTGGATCTAGAGGCAGTGTCCCGGGAACACTGGGTGTGAAGCAGGAGAATTCAACCCGCATGGGACGCCAGTCCATTGCAGGGCACACTAAGTCACACCTAGGAGCATTTTTAGCATAGCCAATCCACCTACCAGCATGTTTTTGGACAGTGGGAGAAAACTGGAGAACCCGGAGGAAAACCACATGGTCACAGTGAGAACATGTGAAACTCCACACAAACAGTACCCTGAGCTCAGTTTTATTACAGTGGTTCCATAAATAGTATAATATAAGAAGACATCAAATACAAAATCAGTACCAAGTCATTTAATGATTGTGTTTTTTAATAAAACAATCTAGAACTTAAAAAAGTAAAGCAAGCTTAAGAAATGGGATAGAAAATACACTCTCATACTTGTCCTCTACATCACATTAGACAAAGAATACAAGTAATTTTTTCATAAATTGCTATTGATGACATTGATAAATATAATATTCAATAAACCACGTATTTGCTCATCTCTGTTGATCATTTAGGAGATGACTAAGCTGTACGCAGGAGCACTAATGTCCTTGGCTGGAGGATGACTGTTAGTTTTGCTGAACAATTCCTCCTCTGCCATGTTATCCTGTTTATGTTTGCTAGACTGAGAAGAGATTGTCGCAATATGTCTCTCACGTTTGTTGAGTTTGCGCGAGACGGCGCATTCATGGCAGCGCTTAAAAATGAGGTACAGTGTCTCACAAAGGGACACCAGGATACAGATCAAGCTGACCACCACTAGGAAGATGGTGAATATGCGCTTCTCTGTAGACCGACTGATGTAGCAGTCAGTCACCTGAGGACAGGGAGCCTCTTGACATCTCACCAGCAAAGGAAAAAAGGTGGCCTCGTAGATGTAGAACACAAGAAAGATGAATATGGCGTCCACTGCCATCTTGAATATGAGGCTGAAGAGATATGTCCACCAGAGTCCCCCTTGCTTCTTGCTGGTGTCTTTGTACAGATGAGCACAGCCCTCCCCATGCTTCAGCTGGTGCTTCCGCTCACGATCATCCCTGTATGCTACATGCAGGACCACCAGGAGTGAAGGGCACGTGACGAAGATGAGCTGGAGTGCCCACAGACGAGAGGGAGATATGGGAAAGAAATGGTCATAGCAGACATTGTGGCAGCCTGGCTCTCTGGTGTTGCAGTCGAACTCCTTCTGCTCGTCACCCCACACCTTCTCAGCAGCCACCAGCAGCACCAGCAGACGGAAGATGAACACCAGAGACAGCCATATGCGACCAAAAGCTGTCGAGTACTTATTGACGCCACTGACGAGGCCCTGAAGAAAAGCCCAGTTCATTTTCACTCTAGAGGACACGAGGTGATTGTGTGGTTGGCTCCTAACACTTGCTCCGACTGCCTGAGGTGTGTCACTCACTTCAGCTATTATGTGGACCAAGGGTGACCAACCCAGTGAAGTAAGTAAACACAATAGTGTGAATGTGTGAAATAGAGAGTGAGACAAGCTAGATAACAAGCAAACACTGGGCCGCCTTGCTAACTTGTGCCAACTTGAGTCAACACTTGGACATTTCTTCTGGACGTAAGGTCTCTGTTATCAGATTAACCAAGAGGATCTTTGAAGATTGTGCTACTAGGAAGGTACTAGGAAGACTTCAGTTACCTCTTAGCATGTTACAGAAAATATCTGCGAAACATTTTAATCTTTCCTATGCTATCTTCCTGCAAAGATCATGCGGGGTAAGGAGTCAGTTTAACAAACACCGTTGTAAAAAGTCAGCCTGCCTAAAGTTGTTTAAAGATGTCTAGAGCCTTTCCTCACACAGTGAATGTCATGCTTCAGTTTGTAATCAGATAGCAGTGTTCAAAATGTCAGTGATGCTCTTACACTGCAGTGGGAATGGAATCCTTAAATTCAATTTTCTCTGTTTTATGTTTTGTAATTTTATATACAATTATAAATAAAAGAAAATGTTACAATTTTAACATGTGAAGGGTTTTCCCAGGCCACCACACATTTTCTATGCATGTATTCACATATGGGTTTTAATAACATTAACAGACAAATAAAATAAAGTAGCCTACAAATAATGTATAAAACGTGTTTTATTTAAAAATTTAAAAATGTAAAACAATTTTTTATTTATTTATAAAGAATGACACATCACATTTTTATCTATTTACAGTTACGTTTAATGTTGTGGAATGTCCATGAGACAATTTGGTTCCTATTAGTTCACTTATGTTATAGCAGCTGTAAACAGTTGTTCCCTCACCAGCCTCACATTTTTCTCTTTTTTAATGTTAATAAGGCAAAGAAACGCAGCTTGTCATGTAACAGAGAAACTGAAATGCACAAAGTCTTCTGTCCTAAAGACTATCCGGGTGCAGAAAACTTACTGACCATTACATCATGTTGACATGGGAGACTCCTTCTACAAACGGTAAATAAATGTCTTTACAGGAAACTTTACCATGTCACTGATTAAAAGTTATTATTTGTTAAGCAAAAACATGTTTTGTAAATCCATTTACTAGTAGGCTTAGGTTATGTAGAGCTCCACCATAAAAGTATCTGAATATAATAATATCTAGATATATCTTCTGTCAGAGCTGTGCTGTTTATATGAAGGACATCTACATAGTGCCTTTATGACACATTCATAAGCACTGCATTGCATAAATATTTTATAAGGCAGTGTTGGAGAATTTGTCAAAATGTGTAAAATGATATCAGAGGTTTTACGTAACGTTGTCTTTACATGGAGAACAACAACCATCACATATCATTATGGGTTGACTGATTGAGATACTGTATTGCAATAAAAAAAAAAATCCAAATCACGACACTTTAAGAAAGTTGTGCTTCAAAGTTGTGTTAACTCTGCAGTGTTCTAATATTCTTCTTTACGACAATTATTTCCTGTCTACTTATTTGATTGGACAAGCAGTATTCCCATAGTGCGGATATTGAGTATAAATACAAGCACTAGTACATTTCACAGTTTATATCACTCCGCTTGCTACATAAAATTCCTATGGCCAACAGTGTTCTCGCTTCAGTACATCAGCACTATTGCTTGTGGGATTATTTCTTAAATAAATAATGTTAACTGGAATCTAACAATAATTTAATTAAAAAATGGGTGCTTTGGGGAGTGGAATGGTGGTGTAGTGGGTAATGGTGTTGCTTCACAGCTCCATGGTCCCTAGTTCAAGCCAGAGAGCAGGTTCTGTCTAGGTGGAATTTTGTATGCTCTCCTCTGGGTTCTCTGCCAGTAGGTGGACTGGCTATGCTAAACTCCCCCTATGTAGGAATGAATGTATTAATGTGTGTTTGCATGGTGCCATGTGATGGACCTGTGCCCCAAACTGTACTTTTTCTTGTCACTGGTGTGGTACCATCAAGGGTACATCTTTTATATCTTTCATATATATCTTTCACTGGAAATGTGAATATACTGTATGCTAACAAATTGGACCACTGATATACCTTTAAAGCTCTACTCTAAAGAGTGACCCTTAAGGTCCAATTATATACTTTAAATCATTTTTGAAAGTACACTACAGGGTGTCCCAAAAGTCTCCATACACAGGGGACTACGTATGCCAGTACCATGTCGCTTGTGCCTTCGTCAGTGGATGTTCGTGGACGTCCACTTCTCGGTTGGTTCGAAACACTTCCAATCTTTTTGAATTTGTTAATAAGTTTGCCGACAGTGTTGGGTGTGATGTGCTTGCCATGTTTCCTGTTAAAGTCCATTGCAACCTTGCCACAGCGTCCTGATACAGCCATGAGAATGATTTCAATATGTTCTTCTTTTTTCAAAGGCATTCTCAAAGGCTAAAGAGGAGGTATATGGAAGTAATAAATGAGGATATGAAGCTAGTGGGTGCAAGTGTTGAGGATGCAGAAGATAGGGATAGGTGGAGAGTGATGATTCGCTGTGGCGACCCCTGAAGGGAAAAGCCGAAAGAAGAAGAAGAAGAAGATATATATATATATATATATATATATATATATATATATATATATATATATATATATATATATATATAAACTAAGTATGAAAAATTTTGGAAGACATTTTGCTAATAAGTGTTAGTTCCCCTGTGTATGGAGACTTTTGGGACACCCTGTACATTCACATTACCATGTAGTAGATGCATAGCGCACAAAGGTACAGTAGATATAGCTTTCTAGGTACCATATCAGTGACAAGGAAAGTTTAGTACCCCATTTTCTGAGAGTGTACATCAGGTTTTCAGGTTTTATACACTCTCAGAAATAAAGGTGAACTTTTCCTTGTCACTATAGGTTGGTACCATGAAGGGTGAATCTTGTACCTTAGTGTGTGTCTTTCACCTGGGAAGGTGCATGATGAGTATCTTTAATCACCTTTTAGTAACATTAAAGGGAGATCAGTGATCCATTTATGTACATTCAATTATTTCTGAAGGTACATTAGATAGTCACGTTTGCATGTGAACGATATAAAATATATCTAAAATACAAAACTAAAATACATACTAAAATAGATGTACTCTTGGTACCACACCGCTGACAAGAAAAATTAACAATTTTAAAAACTCAGAGTATTGATATTTTAAATAAAGGCTATAAAAAAGTGCAGACGTCTGTGTGGAAACAGTTTTATTTCTGGGCTCTGGTTAATACAGAGTAGCCAAAGTTCCTCTCTCCTCCTGGTGGAATCACAAGCACTTCCTGTATGAAGTTCGCTGCGGGTGAGAGGTCAGTACGCGCTGAGACGGCTCGTGCACCGAGCCACACACCACTGCAGCATCCCGGGACAATGTGACCCTTCCCGGATCACCTTCACTAGCCAAGCGCAGCTGGGCCGAGCTGAAAGCCGGGGGAGAGCGGAGTCACCCAACCAGTCCGGCGGCACACACGAGCAGCGGCAGCACGGCGAGGAGGCGAGGTGAGTGTGCACGGCGTTAGCTCGCATTGCTAACGCTTCCAACACTTCTGGCACTTCTTCAGCTATTCATCAGAGCTTTGCTGCCATTTCGCGTGCGTCCGCAATCCTTAAAAAAAAAAAAAAAAGTATGTCGGAAAGCCGTAGCGGTTTATTTCTATAGACTTCGACAGTAGTTTGCAGTATTAACGCTTCCAGCCTTGTCATCTCTGCTGCCGTGATGTTGAGTGATTTCCCTGCACTGTAAGAGATTAGAACAAACGCGCACAGAAAGCAACAACATTTCAGCTCGTGCCTGAAAAAAAAAAAAAAAAAAAAACGCTTAGCCGCTCGCTTGCTAAAGCTAACCATCCGCTTCCCGAGCTGCATCAGCGCCCGCGCAGAGCACGCACGAGCCGCGCAGACACACGCCATGACTGCGGTTTGTTCCGTTCTGCATTTCACTGGGCTTCACTTCTCATAGCTGCGAGCTGTGCTGTCCAGGCTGACTGAGTAGGGTGATGTTTGCAGGCGTTGCCCCCGAGCCCCGGTGCTGAGTGGATCATGCGCCAGTGGAGTCTCCGCGCTGTGGCTCCGCGCGCTGAGCCGCTCCCCACGGGCCGCGTGTCCCCGCAACTCTCAGGTAAAAAAAACCGCACTTTGCATTTCACACGCTTCCATTACAGTCCATTATAGCTACCAGTTATTGCGCAACATGGCGGCTTTGACCACAGAGTGTAAATCAGAGCTTCACAAAGCTTTTGGAGCTCTTTAACTGTAGAAATTTCACAGACCCCCCAACCCCCACCCCCAAGTGTAGATTTATTTTATGAAACTAATACACTATATAGCCAAAAGTATGTGGACACTTAACCATGACACCCATATGTACTTGTTGAACATCTTATTCAAAAAAAAAAAAAAAAGGCATGGCATTAAAATGGAGTTATTCCCACCTTTGCTGTTAGAATAAGCTCCACTCTTCTGGGAAGGCTTTCCACCAGATTTTGGAGCGTGGCTGTGGGGATTTGTGTTCATTCAGCCACAAGAGCATTTAGTGATGTTGGGTGAGGAGGTCTGGGGTGCAGTCGGTGTTCCAGCTCATCTCAGAGATGTTCAGTGGGGTGAGGTCAGGGCTCTGTGCAGGACACTCGAGATCTTCTACTTTAAGAGAGATTTCCTTGGAGATTAACCACGTCTTCATGGAGCTCGCTTTGTGCACAGGAGCACTGTCATGAGCCTCTTAGTTCCAGTGAAGGGAAATCGTAACGCTACAGTCATTCTAGATACACATGTGCCTCCAACTTTGTGACAAAGGTTTGGGGAACGCTCACATATGCTGGTCATGATCAGGCTCCCGCATACCTTTGGTCATATAGTGTGTTTAAATATTAGACTCACTATTGAAATGTGTACAATAATAATCCGGCTGTTTATTAATGAAGCTATAGAGCTTTTTTAATTCCTGGAACTTCCACCAACAGAATACATTAGGTCCAAGTCGAGCTTTTTTTTTTTTTTTTTTAAAAAAAACACTTGTTTTTGAGACATTGGGGTTTGAATTAAACCTATTCAATTCCAGTGACCAGTCAAACATGCTCATAACTATAATTACACATTAATAAATAATAGTAGCTTTGAAAGTGGTGGCTTTCCTGCAACAAAAAAAAAATTACAGACCCCTTGGCTATGCTTCACGGACCCCGCTGAGAGTACCACCGGTGTAAATGAATACTCCTGCATATTTCTTCAGCCTGACAGTCCTCTATACACCCATTAATAAGCCGCAGGGCAGTTGTTGGGGTCCGTCAGTAAACAAAATGCATGTAAATTAAATTCAGACCTATGCAGACATTACAGTGTGAATCAGTGACAGCTAGCGGTGATATTAGATCTCTAATATCTATCAGCAGCTTGACAATTCCACTGTTAGGGTTGAACAGTGCATTATTTCACAAGGCTTTATTGATGGCATGGTAAGAATGATGTGGAACGAATTATTACACACACTCACACACTCGATTAAGGGCAGATATAGTCACGATTTCTGATTTCCCATGTCCTCTATTGGCTTCATGCTGTGTTTCCTGAATGCTAAAGATGGTAAACAGACTAGTTGTAACCCTTTCGTTCGAACCCAAAACACTAAATTTATGGTTCTGTCATCTGTTTTTTGTGTAATTTGTACATCGATTGAACAATGTATGCTTAGTTTATCTACTCTTTGTGTGTCCTACAAACACATTTTAGGGGAAAAAGGATGATAGAGTAAATAATCCACCTTGTTCGCATTCATTACACCAGTGACTGTTTTATGATGTGTTGTGAATGTGTCAGAGAAGCAGGATGAAAAATGTAAGCACAAATGAAGATGAACTCTAGGGGGCGTGTCACTGACCTGATATGACTGTAACTGGTGGGCTTCATAAGTCTGTAGTCTGAGCGAATAGAATGAAATCAGCCCCAGCGTCGCTTCTTCATACCACTCCGTGCTGTTGCGCTTGGTTCCCAAAAATCCCAAATATTCCTCCTTCAGATAGTTTTTTATTTGTTAGCGCCAAATAATCTGATATGTACGATGGAAACAGCTGATCTGATGTGAATCTTATACTGACGTATTTTTTATGTTAAAACACAGGGGGGCTTAGCCCATTTATATGAGATGCCCTTGCACTTAATCGTAAATGAGAGAATGTCTCACCAGAGCTGTTCTTATGTAATTTCCCATCACTAAATAAGAATTGGAGCAATATAGTTAAAAAGTCAGTGGTTTCAGTGGTGTGTCCGTGTTTTTAGAAAAGATCTGGTGAAGTGAGTGCAAGAGCACACAAAAAGCACATTTCTGAGGTTATTCGAATGCAGATATCTTTTCTTTCTGTGAGTCCTTTTGTTATACTCGTAAATTCAATTACAGCTGCAGAAGGATTAACTGGGCTCTTCTCACAGATGCCAGGATGGAGTGCTGTGATGTGGAACCACGCTACACGATCGAGCAGATCGACCTGCTTCAGCGCCTCAGGCTATCCGGCTTGACCAAACCTCAGATCCTTCAGGCCCTGGAGTCTCTAGAGAGACTGGATCCAGAGCACCGCTCGCCTTTCTGTGACAATCACTCAGCCCCGCCCAGGGCTCCTACCTCTGCAGCTCCGGCTGCACCTTCTTCCTCATCCTCCTCATCTTCTTCTCTCACCTCAGCTACCACACAGACTCCGGTTCTAGATGCTGCACTGTCTCCCAGCAACAGTTACGATGCCTCGTCCCCACCCCTGTACCCACCTGGCGGAGTTCAGAGGTCGTTCGCTTATGACCTGGCAGAAGAGGATTGGGATCTGGAAGAGAAGGTGGAGGAGTACATGAGGTATAAGACTGTATCACATCATCTTGTTTTGCTGGTATTATCGTGTTTTTTTCAGAAGGCTAGCAGGAATGGGTGATTAATATAACCCCGGACGATAGCAGGAAATGTCCCTAGAGCGGCCATGTAATTTTCAGGGAGTTGTAGGCTTTTCTAAAGTGGGTCAGGTGGAGTGGGAGGGAGACAGCTGGCTTTAATAAGAAGTTTTAAAGCTCTTAAAATGTGTTCAAGTGGAGCTGTTTCCTTTGGTATGTAGGATGAATTTCCGACTATATTAACTGTGAGAATGTAAACAATGTTCATCTCTATTTCCTTTTTACCACAATAGTACTGTTTGTTTGTACTATTTTAGTGATTGGACTAATCGTTTTTGTTCTATTTTGTGTGTAATATGACATGAAGAATTCGCACAATCCTCAGGGACTTGCACTATTTTCTAAAATTTCATTATATACTCTTACACAGTGTTGAATTCTTGCTCCCAATTGGTCAAAAGGTTTTGATACATTTTCTATAACGGCATATCTGCCAGCTGTGTCAGCTGTACCCAAATCACAGGTTTATATTAATGCACTTGTTTTAATATGTTATTCTTTCTCTAATGTACCGTGTACATTATTTAATCTGTTATAATCTATTGTTGCACAATCTTAGCCCGGTAAATGGATTAAACATGGTGTTATTTAATGAATAAAAATGCATAATCGTTGCTTTGTTTATTTAACAGGAGGAGTCAGCACTTTGTAACGTTCAGTAAGGTTTCATGTGATGCATGTGTATGGGTTTTAGGAGGGACAGTAACCTGGTAAAGGAGGAGATCAAGGCTTTCCTCAATAACAGGAGGATCTCTCAGGCTATTGTCGGCCAAGTTACAGGTACTCAGCCCAACTTCATACTATGGCCATTATTCATTCAGCTACAAGCGCCACAGTTATTCATACTATGGCCATCAGAGATGAGTAGAATTGACCACCGGTTTGAGCTTTTGGAATAACGTATGAACAAATCTGCGTCTAATTCTTGAACCTGTCGTAAAACATCAAAATGAGCTGTGTTTTAGCGCAAATGATCAATCAGCTTCAGCTGTTTGGATGCAAAGCTTCCTCCCGCAAGTCCTTTATTTTTACGTCATGCATACAACATGCCCCGATTTACCTTCATATAGATCTAATTTACATGAAACACTTCCTAATTAATGCAGCTGTTGCAGCAGTACACCAACAGGAAAGCATTCAGCAGAGTACAGTTATCCAATATCCGGGGAAAGAAGTAAACTATGCAGGGAAAAATTCATTACAGCGAAGCTGGGAAAAAAAAAAGTAAATAAAATAAATCCAACTGTTAATAGAGTTTCAGCAGAGGAAATGATTGTCCAGTAGTTTGTCTTTTTGTAGTATTTTGTTTTTACTGAAATGAATGGTATTATTTAGGTGACTATAGACAGTTATGGAAGCGTGCCGTGTTTTTCATAAAGCTGTTCAAAATCATGTAGAAAACTGGACCGTTTTCCATCTTCACCTGCGGGTAGTTATGTGAACTTTATTTACTGCAACATTTCTATTCATGTTGGTGCTCGTTAGTTCTGATTCAGCAGAAGACAGCTTTAAAGCTTAAATTTGAAAAGCTTAAACCTCTTAAAGCTTAAAGCTTTTTAAAGATTAAACATTTAAAGCTTAAATCCTCAATTTATAAATACAGCCGAGCCATGTTTACAATCATGATCAAATAAACAAATCATTATTTCAACAAAATATTGAATGAAATTAGTTCAAATGAATTAAAAAAAAATGTCACGAATAGATTAAGCTGATGAATAAGGAAACTGACTGTGGAATTGGTGTACGCTCATTTTACAATCAGATCAAATTTGATGAATAAGGGCCAATATCTTTACTATCATCTTAAAGAAAATATTTCACTGAAAGGAAGTTCCTGTCTATGACTAATGTGCATCATCTGTTTGTTTGCTCACTGAACCAGTGAAACCAGTGTTGGGGCATGTAACTCAGTCTTACCTGTCAAACTGGATTTATTTGTGTTATCTTAATTCATGTGTACAGCTTATGTAATGTTTTTTGTAAACACAAGGTCCACTTTACAAATTATAATAACATTTCATGTGTTTCTTCAATCATTGTCTGTGCTTCTCAATGTTTAATATTTGATACAAGAACAACTTGGGATGAAAATCCGAAAAGGTGGACCAGGGCAGGGCCATGTAGTTTATATATATATATATATATATATATATATATATATATATATATATATATATATATATATATATATAAACACACACAATGATTAAGGAAAACTTCACAAACTGTAGCACCCAGCATTGTATTCAGCCGATGTAATGGCATATACTACCCTTTTTATTTGTTGTTGGTAGATGGAGGTATGCATCTTAAACTTTGTCCTGCTATTTATCATTTAACCCAAAAGGAACAGCTACGACGTACAGTAAACCTGACTAATACTTCAGCAATTCTAAAGTAATATCCTATAATGGCTTATAGTAATGGTTAAGCTCAAAGGGTAATTATTCTCTGTATTGTAGGCAGTGGGATTAAAAATAGCCTGAATATTTTATCTTCATCTTGTTGGCTTATAGCATGGGAGGTTCTTGATGAGGATTGCTTGCTATTATCAAGGTAGCAGTATGATACATAGATTAAATTCGACCATCCTGTCAGGGATTTTCCTTAAATAGCCTGAGTGTCTCAGATGCCATACCACTGACATGTGTGAAAAATGCTGTGCAGTTGCCTGCCTAGTCTTGTGAAATCACACTTGACCTTGGGATATTTATGCTCTATGTGGTAGGGAGACTGTTTTTACAAGTCTCTTAGGGCTGTGTGCCTTTATTTACACATGTGTTGTTTTGTAGGTATCAGTCAAAGCTACATCTCCCAGTGGCTGCTTCAGCAGGGCCTGGAGATGAGCGACTCCAAGCGCCGGGCTTTTTACCGCTGGTATCTGCTGGAGCGGAACAGTCCGGGTGAGCACGGCTTCTGAGTCTTAGATACATGTAGTTTCTAGCATGGGGTGAAAGTATTTCTGGAGGAAACAGTCATTGGATTAGATTTTGTGTTCATCCACTTACCATCCACTTTCTTTTACACTTCCTTTCCACATGGTCCTCTAGGGCTTGTAATTCAGTATGGTTTCTAAAGCAGGCCTTATGAATCTATAAAAAGTCTTTTCAATTATGGATTGAAATGAAACCAGCTGATTTCATTTGCCATCATTTATATTATTGAGTTAATGTTGGGTTTGGCAAAGCGTGTAGATGTGCATGGCTGTTTGGGAAATGAACTTAAGAGCCTGTCACCCAGCCAAAACAGTCATCTACTCACATTAATACAGTAAAAGTGACAGAGGTTAAAGGGCTGACAAAGTAATGCAGAGTTTGGATGAAACCCTCCAGGACTTTTAGCTCTCTTCAACTTCCTGTAGATCCCCAGCACTAGACTGTGCATTGCACCTCTTAGTCCTGATCCTGGGCCTGGAACTTGCTGGTTTTCGTCTTGTCCATACACCACCTAACTCTACTAACAGAGCTCTGAGCATGTCGCTTTGTAATCCTCTGCAGTGCTGCAGTATTGAGCATGTCTCTGCACACTTAATCCCCTGCATTAAAAACATCTTAATGCAACCCGTAATAAAACTGGTAGAACGTCGGTTTTCTCTACAGGTTTTAACTGAGTGATATGGTTGTATTCGTCTATGAATGAGACGTTGTTGGACTTTGGAAGCGACCTTAGTTAACATCCAGTTTTCTGATTGCCCAAACGGCTTAAAGGGTTCAGATGGACTGAAAACCAGCATGCTCAGGGCCCCAGGAGCAGGACTGACACCCCCTGGAGTAGACAGAGAGAACTACTGATGCACCTGCTCCCTTGGTACTCTGCACAGCAGGCCCAGCCAGGTAACTGCCATGAACCTAGCTGCTGTAGTTACAGCTGGACGATAGGCACTGCATGACCCAGACAGCACTCCTTTCACATTTTTCATAAAATGATATATCATACTATAAAATGCATCATCCATATCTAAAGTCTGTCTAACAGACATTTGTAAGAAGGAAGTGCTGTTTTAGTTTCATGACTCATGTCTGTGCTATGTATGTGAAGGTGCTACTTTGTCCATGCGCTCGCTGGTCAAAGAGGAGCCTGACTGGAGGGTTGCAGGTTGCCCTGGTGACAGGGCGGCTGTGGGCGGGCCTTTCAGACTGAGGAGGGGCAGCCGGTTCACCTGGAGGAAAGAGTGCCAGTCGATCATGGAGAGGTGAGTCATTTACAAAGAGGCTTTGTGGCACAGGGTCCGGAATAAAAGTACGGCAGCTGCAGTTACAGAGGCTTGGACAAACTTTTTTTTTTTTCTTTATAAAAGTTTAACATTTCTAACAGTCCATGGTAGCCTTAGATCCTTACAAATCACCTGCCTAAATGCTTGTCTGTCGCAGGAGTAGTTATGCTTTGAGCACGATTGTTCATTTAGACCATCAGTTCCTACAACTCTGCCTGCAGAATGAAATTTAACACATTAATTAACGCATTATTTGACAAATAATACTTAATTATTTGAATCAACAGTAAGCTAAACTTGTTAAGTAAACACTGATTTACAAAAAATGCTCATAACTTAATTTCTCGAATTAAGCAATCTTTCACAGGAAAATCACCGTAGTATTTCACTGAAGACCCACTAGAGGGCGCAAGACACATGCTAATGACTATGCAACACATTATAGGCAATCTTATTTGCATAGATAATGAAATGAGACCCTTTCAGAATGGCTTTATAGGGTTAAGATGCTGTTACTGTTTTAAGCTATGCAAGAAATTAAGGTACATCAGAAAGCAAGTCAACGATCATCAATTACATCTATAAAAATAAAAGAAGAATAAACCATTACCGTTAATGGACTGTTTTCTTTGCTGTACTAACCCTTATTACTAACAGGGTTTAACATTATGGTATTGTAGGCCATGACCTTTTTGTATATACACACACACACACACACACACACACATATATACATCTACATACATACACATTACATATGTCTTACAGTGGACAGTGCATCTAGCAGAACAGTCATGATCTGGCTCATTTAACACTATTAGAGGGCTTATGGATACAAGTGTAATAACTGTCAGGCTTTCCTGTAGGTAGAGTTCAATGAATGACGATAGTTCATGGCCTGTGAAGAAGATGCATGCTTTGTGTGCTTTACATTCTAACCAGCTGAATATTCATGGACATGTTGACTTAGAAATTGTATATAATAATATTAATAATAAACATTTTGGTTATGAACATTAATCAAATGCAGATGTTATTTTTGGATGTCCGGTGACAAGTATTTCTTCAGGATGAGATGTGTCATTGGCCATTCTTACTAATGATTTGTTGGCTCTCTTTCTTCAGTTTCTTTATCGAGAATCAGTATCCCGATGAAGCCAAACGAGAGGAGATTGCCAATGCCTGCAACTCTGTCATCCAAAAACCAGGTGAGAAATCTTTAACTGTTTCGTCTGCAGATCAGCAACGTTCCCCCGTTCTATGCCTCGTTGTGATAGCACTGCTCAATTTAAATTAGATTAGATCGTACAAATGAAAACGAACTAATCTCATTCTTCTGTGTGTGTCATGCTGTTCCAGGGTGCAAACTTTCTGAGTTTGAGAGAGTCACTGCTCTGAAGGTGTACAACTGGTTCGCCAATCGCAGGAAGGAGATGAAGAGACGTGCCAACATAGGTGAGATGGCCTGCAATTGATCAGAATCAGAAGGACAATCTTTTGATAATAAATTATTTAATTATTATTCCAAAGTGACACGCTGAGATAGAGCTGTTCCTTTAAGTTTTCCGGCATGGGAAAGTCTTCAGGATGGAAGACTGTGTAACTTGCAATTTCTCAGTAACATGACAAACTGCATTTTTGTCTTATTAACTTCAAGAGCGAGGAAAAAAAACAGATTTTGGTGAGGGAACAATGCATTATAGCTGCTATAACACAGGTGATAACAAGAGCTACCTTGTTTTGTGGAGGTTCCATAACTTAACTGTAAATGAATATATGACATAAATGATGTCGTTCTATAATAAATAAAAATTGTTTGCATTGGAAAATTGCTGTGGTAATAAAACACTTAAAGTAATTAACTTCACGGTAGTACCAGTAACTCCGCTTCATGACAGGCCACAACATACCACCCTGTCATTGATTATTTTCCCGTAACAGCACATCCCATTGTGTTTTATTCTTTACATATTACCTAGTATATGGAAGCAATGGTTATGGAATATAGTTACTAATGGAAGTAACTATTTTGGTTATTTTTCTCTATTTTTCTCACCCTACCACATCCACCCTATCTCACCTTCTCAGAGGCTGCCATTCTTGAGAGCCATGGCATAGAAGTGCCAAGCCCCAGCTGCCACTCTAACGGTGAAGAGGTTGAGAACCAGGAGTTTGGAGATCAGGTTGTGAATCAGCGATTTCCAGATCAGGTGGGAGATTTATCTAATCCACTGTCAGTGCCCTATTTTAGCAACAGTAACTCAAACAGGAAAATAATAGCAGAATTGACAAACCCATGGGCTTGAGTGGAACAGAGAATGAAAGAGAGCCCTTTTAGGTGGTACTGCAGGGTGCGAACCACACAGGTGATTGCCAGTTGTGTGTGCAGGACTGCTTTTTTAATGCCTTATTGTCTAACGAACTTAGTTTTTTTCTGTTTCCCAAAATATAAACACATTAGTAATTTCAACTACATTAAACAACATTAATACACTTTATCTAATACACATGTATGTAATGTATGTGATAAATAAAGGACCTTGAACCTTGGACCTAAACCACAGCAGCCCTGACCAGAATAAAGCATTTACTGAAACTGAATGAATGAACCTGGCAAATACAAGGGTACACACTGAAAAAAATAATATAGTAAACTTCATGTAATTTCAAGTCATTCTACTTGACTGGTAAATGTTGCACAAATAAAACAATAAATCAAACCTATATTGTTCCTTTCTTTTAAGTAAACTTTACAAAGTTGTTTTTTTTTTGCTTCATGCTAAGCTTAAATACAATGTGTCCAATTTGTGCAGTTTTATGAAGGGAATTGGCTAGTAGGTTTTACTGAGCATCTTGGAGAATCTGCCACAGTTCTTCTGGAGACTTTGACTGTCACACCTGCTTCTGTCTTTTCAGACAAAAAAAGTGGTGTATTATGTAATATATTGCTTTCTTCACTGATATACAAACATTTTTTCTGTAACGTTTAATTTTTCGTTGGAAAAGTAATATTTGGAACTCTAAAATGTTTTTGTGCTGACTCGATAATGCAGAAGTCATAAAAATAAACGTCTGTAACAAAATGAAGAGAAATGAGGGAAGATTTTTGCACAGTAATGTATTATATACACATTGGGTTTTAGCCACGTATTTATACGAATTAATTTAGTAGAGAACTTAAAGCATTTAAGTAATTCTAATGATTCCTTGGTGTAAAAATCACGGAACCGCTGAATCGCTTTTTTTTTTCAGAGCCCATGCAGAGAGTGGTGTTACACAACACGTAGCACTGCACAAGCAACGAAAGGGTGACATTAATATTTTTGTAATAGATTAGGATTTTAAATCCTTTAATTGAAGTCAGGAAAATAAGCATTTTGGCATCATATTTGTGTTAAGAGGGCTCATGAAATGTGGAAATGATGGCACAAATTTGTGAACCCAGTGTGTGTGAAAATGCCACTGTACCAGCAGGAAATACAGATGGATTAAAAAAGAGTGTAACAAATGAAGTCCATTTGTGGGCGACTATAAAAAAGTGAATGATGTATTTCTTGTGCTCAGGAAGAGCTTGCTCAGAGAAAAGTGACTGAGCCAGATGGAGCCACACTGCCTGCAGTGGAAGTAATGACTCTTCCAAGCCCTGCTGCTCAGCATGTGGATCAGAAGATGGATGATTCAAAAAGGGAGGCTGCTGACGAGGAGTGAGCGAAGGGAGCAGTCCGCTTAATGTTTTAGAGGCTTGAAATTGTGCCGCTTACTGTCCCTCTTCGAGATCTCGGGGGAGGATGTGTGCGTACGGCAAGACACCAAATTGCCTCTAGTGCTAGAGAGGCAGTTGTATGTATCTACAGTAATCACGCTTGTAGTAATGGCAATATTTATCTCTATACACTGTATTGTGCATTCCAAGAAGTCTTAATGCATCTTTTAAGAGGAAAAGACAATTATGGTGCAGAATGGTAACCTTCCACCTCATGCTAAAGCCTTTTTTCCCCTCATCTTCTCACTATTCTCAAGTGCAACAGTTTGACAATAGAAACCTCATGCAAACAGGAGTAAGGAGTGTGCGACAAACCTGCAGGACAGGTGTTTGGGTATGATGACGGGGTGCACTAAATTTGTGGTGCTAGTATGAATGCAGGAAGGAAGTGTTGAGATTTCCTTAGCCATATGCAATAGTTCTCGAATGAGACTGGAACCTGAACGCCACCATTTACTCAGGTAAAGCTACGTTAGAGAATTGATGGAGAAGCAACCCCATATTCACTCACTATTGCTAATATCACTTCTGAAATGAAGTCTTGGGTATTGTGATTTCATATGTCATGTCTCATGTACACGTCATGTATCATTGTTTATATGTCTCTCTTTTTCCTTTCAATCTTTAATAAGCAAAGCTAAACGTTTTTCTGCAAGTGTGATCTAGCTGTAATAGCGCAGGGTCATGACTTTTCGATCTTTTTATATTTAACCACTACGTAAAGCCTCTCTATACTCAGTCATTTAAGCTATTGTGATCTATGACTGGTGTTTGGGCTCTAAATTGTTCATTTTTAAAAATATTTTTTGCTATGAGCACCATTATTACTTTAATAAGCTAATGCAGTATTATAACAACATGTAATAACTGTAACAGATTTAGAATCTAATGTAAAATGCCTCTTTCCGGTGGATGATCCACTGTTTTCTCCCTGTCTCCTTGAAGCCAAAGGTATGTCCTGGAAATCAGATCATTTACAGAGATGCTTTTTATAAGGTCAGCGGCAAATTAAATAGTCTTTCCCTGGGATACGTTTAAGAGGTGCGTGCTGAAATGAAATGTGCTCTGAGCATAGGAAGACTTAAAGCTATGATATTTCAGGCCTCGGCTCTGTATGTGAAAACTGGAAGCAGTGTTGCACGCTTTCAAGATTCATTTCTGTCTGCATTTCCCTGATGACCTAAATAAAACCAGTATATAATATCTCAGTGTCATGTTTGAATTTATTAAAACAATCTGCTTGTATGTACAAATACATGATTCCTCTCTTGTTCAAGGTAAGCATTTGAGTTGTGGTTATGCATGTTTTAATTTTCAAAGCTTTATATATATATGAGCAGAGATCAGAGATTTTATATGTCTGAGGTAAAGGACTGAAGGTGAAGAAGAAGCTTTTGGGAATAAGAAATGATAATGACAATTTCAACAAAAAAATTCTTATAATTATTGTTATTCAATTGTAACATTCAAAAGAAATTATTTGCATTTTGTTTCCAACTAGTAATAGTTTTTTTAATCATTACGCTGTTCAGTAACTCCTATTTGCCAGTCAGTGGGTTGTGTATTCACTGACATATTTTAAACTTTGTATTGCTGAGTCAAATGTAAAGTACAAAAGTCAAAAGAAAAGTACAAATGTGGGAAGATCAGAGACACGAACTTTGGGAAAAAAAAAAAACATGTAAGCAAATTTGTCATCTCCTTTTAAGGACAGAAGTGTAAGGAGTTGTAACCAGTATGATAATGGAAGATTATTTTTGAATTTTTATAAGATAATTGGTCAAAATGGTCATGAAAAATGTATTTATGGTTAATTAGCTTAATCTCACACTGAAGATAGAAGAGAAACATAGCCTTTAATTTAACCTAATTTATTCTAAGTATAAGATTTTTTTGTTTACAAGTCCATATGTCCCAATGCATCCACCCCTGCATCTAGAACGTATGTGCAACCCTTTTCCAACATAATTGCACTGTACAGTGTGTATATTTTAAGCCAGTGCAAAAACTTTTTAGATTTCTAAACATTAGTTTTCCAGCACAAAATTAAATGTTACAGAAACGTTTTTATATGTCAGTAAAGAAAGCAGCATATTATATAAGAGAAAACTTTTCAGACAAAAAACAGAATGAAGGCTGCTGGGGTTTGCATGCAGAAATAAGAAAGTGCGACAGCCAAAGTCCCCAGAAAAACTGGCTGATTCTGCAAGATACTCAGTAAAACTTACAGCTCATTTCCTTATAAAACTGCACTAATTGTACCTGACACTTTTTTTTTTTAACCAAAGGGTCAGCACACCAAATATTTGTTTCTTTTATTACTGTTTACTGCTCTTCATAGTATTTTTAATGTAGAAACATTTAATTTCATTATATTTGAATGCACAGCACTGCTTTTCATATATATATATATATATATATATATATATATACAACCCCTGGCAAAAATTTTGGAATCACCACACTTAGAGGATTCAATTCAATTCAATTCAATTCATTTTTATTTGTATAGCACTTTTTTTTTACAAAGGTCATTGTCTCAAAGCAGCTTTACACAAACAAAAGTAAAGTGAAATGAGAGTGTGTGACGTCTCTGATGAGCAAGCAGGGCGACGGTGGCAAGGAAAAACTCCCTGAGATGGTGATAGGAAGAAACCTTGTGAGGAACCAGACTCAACAGAGAACCCATCCTCATATGGGTTTACACTGTAGTGCGCGTGTGTTTGTGTGTACAATGTGCGCTTGTGTAGTCCATAGAAAACAGCTGAAGCGTCTTCATGGCAGTGTGAAGCATTGCCGGTGGACAGGTCCAGGGTGGGGGGTGTGTGTGTGTGGGGGGGGGGGGGGGGGGGGGGGGGGGGGGGGGGGGGGGGGGGGGGGGGGGGGGGGGGGGGGGGGGGGGGGGTGTCAAAGAATTCAGGCTGTCATAAAAGCCAGAGGAGGAGCAACAAAGTACTAATTGTGTTTTTTTGTTGATGATTCCATAATATTTTCCTCAGCATTGAGTGATGCCATACTTTTTTCCTCTGCTTGATTTGGAAAATGACATGCCATTAATAAAAAAAAATGTCAGTGAATTTTTTTGATGTATATTTCACAAAGCCAGAATGTTAAGCTATTGAACAAAACCTTTTTTGTGTCATATCTGTGATTCGTTTGTTTGCTATAAAGTTAAAAAAGCTGGGTGAACATCCTCTAAGTGTGGTGATTCCATAATTTTTGCCAGGGGTTGTATATATGCACTGTATATATTGGAAAATAAAGAGCATGTTCTCTCTATTGGATGTTTCACCTCACCTCATATGTTTGCAGTGGGGTTTGAAGGCAGGGGACTGGGGTTATCATGTCAAAAGTTATGACACCAATAAAAGAATATTTTTTTTATTAGAACAGCAAAATGTCTTTAAAAATTTGTAAATCATCTGCCACCTTGTATTAGTGTTCTTTGCAATTAATTCTATCGTCACTGAAGAATTTGTGGATTTAGAAATTTTGGGTCATTGTATCCTAACAAGTTTCTCAGGGCTTTCGGTCCTTTTCCATTTAAGCACCCCTCTTTTTACACCCAAAACCCACCTTGAGTGTTGCCAAAAAGTTCTATTTTTTGTCTCATCTGACCATAGATTTTGGGGTCTTCAAGTATCCAAATCTACAAGCAGACCCACTTCAATCCCAACAAACAATATGGGAGGTATTGCTGTGGGAGGCCTGCAACTCTGGAACCGGTTAATGATTATTTTACAGTTCATTGGCAAATGGTGCGTGGTGTATTTATTTTAACGTGACACATGGGACTTTCTTTAAACTTTGGAACCTGTGACTCCAAAGACCATCTTACCTGTAGCTTATTATATAAAGCAGATAGAGTGAATGCGTTTATGAGAAGGATGAGAATATACTTGTTGATTGTGCTGGGGTCTGTTTTCCCAGAGTCCTTCAGTAAAGGTAGTACTATTGATTATATTAAAATTAGTCATTTAATACTGCAAAATACAGAAGTGATTTATTTCGTATATTGCACATTGTTTAGTGCTCTAATGCTTTTACTTTTAACATGATAACAAATGAATTATTATGTAATTACAAGTACATTGTGCAAATATTGTGCATTGTTGGGCTTTCTGCAGTCCCAGAGCTGAAGGTGGATGTGAACTTCCCTGGAGATGATGTTCTGCAGATTTACTCCCCAGACGCCCAGCACTGTCAGCTCGCCTGCACACAGCACCATTCCTGTTTATTCTTCACATTTATCCGGTCTGATTGGAGCAAAGACAACAGGTTAGACATTTCAGAGATATTGCTTTAAGTTGTTCTATCTTCAATTTATTCTCTTCTGTTTAGGTAGGATTCTGACTTTTGTGTACTATCTACCTGACTCTACTTGGTGGATCTAGATTCATGCCACTAGTATTGTTGATTCTGTAGTGTTCTTTGGAAGTGTCTGTTTGTCTATGCTAATTAGTTCTCTCAGGTATCAGTTTCCCTTAAGGTATGAATTACTAAGGGCTTACTAAGATATACTGAAGGCTATCCGAGTGTCTGTAGGGGTCAGAAGCAAATTCTGCAATGGTTAGAAGGATAAATTCTAATGACCTCTCCTATCAACCCTCTCATCACTGTCATCTACTGCCCTCCTGGTCCCCTAGGAGACTTTCTTGAAGAAATGGACATGCGTCTCAGGCTTTTCCCTACTGACAGCACCCCTCTCACTGTCCCTGGAGACTTCAACCTCCCCTCTTGACAAACTTCTGTCCTCTTGGCTTCTCCCTCTTCTGCATTCCTTCACCCTAACATTCAACAGCTGCCCTCCCACACACAAGGGAGGAAATGTCCTGGATCTGGTCTTCAGTCATCCCTCTCCATCTACAGACATCAATGCTACCTCACTCCACATCTCTAATCATCACTTGGTATCCTTCACCATCACCCTTCCTATCCTGCCTAAAACCAGCTATCAATATTTCTCTTGCCAAAACCTCCACTCTATCTCCCCACAAGGCTCAGTACTTGGTCCTCTTCTGTTCTCCCTCTATACTCAATCTCTTGGTGAGGTCATATCCTCACATGGATTTTCATATTACTGCTATTCAGATGACACTCAACTCATCCTCTCCTTCTCTCCCTCAGACAGCCATGTTTCTGCTCAGATCTCAGCATGAATTATGAAAATCTTACAACAACAATTTTGTAAAAGTCTGGCACCTTGTATTACTTTTGAAAAATAAAATTGATTTACTGACAGGAAATTATTTTACAATAATCATGGTTGTGTGTCAAGGTCAGTAATTAAAATTCTTTGAATGTGTCACAAAATATTTGTTCATCATAAGAAACTTTCTTACACCATGCTAATCTTACAGGAAAACAAGTCAACAAACAAAAGTTATTTAAATTGTAAAGTGTTGGGTTTTTTTTTCAATTTCTTTAAATAATAGTACCATATCATCGTGCCAAACTATCTGTTTTAGTAACACTTACTTATGGTCCAATCGAAGTAACACAGAAAAAACCTCTCTAAATGGTCTTCTTTCTAGTATTTCAGTAAAACTTGTATAGTTGACTTTAACATTGAGGATATTGGCAGAAGGGAGTCGTTTTAGGATGACCATCTGTGAGCAAGCCAAGAAGTTTATCCTTTATGGTGTTAATGTGTATGGTGTTAATTCTACATTCATCAGACAATGCAGTAAGTCAGCAACACATTAAAACTGCTTACTTTTAAAGGAAATTCTACTGCTACCTGAAGCACACAGCCACCGGATTCCCGTCTCAGGTTGCAGCCCTGAAGGGTGTGACCTCAGGCTTCAAACTCAAGCATCAGGACTACAAAACACGTGAGTCCAACATTTTTTTTGTCAAAATATTAAGGATAAACAATTCTTTAGTTTGTGACTAGAACTCCTGGTGTACTATTATAAGACACTAAACTGTTTTGTTTTTGTATTACAGATGTTTTGTGATGCTAAATGTCATATGTGCCTAAAAAATTGCTTTATTTTTCATCTCTTCAGATGCCTGTCTGTCATCTACATATCAAGACGTAGATTTCACAGGATCAGACTATCTCCAGTTGACCTTAAATACTTCTGATGACTGCCAGAAGCAATGCACCAGTGATCCAGACTGCACATTTTTTTCATTCGCAACAGAGACCTTCCCAGATGCAGAAACAAGGTAAAAAGCATTGTTTTAAAATTACTAGACCATATTAACAAAATTCAGAAAAACAAGTCCAAACAATATGTCAATATTTATGTGTGGAATGTTATCTATATCCACAGTTGTGCTACTGATTTCTTTATTTACCTTAAACTTGAATTTTAGGGTAGAATTTTGTTGTTACAGCAAATAGTCAGATATTGGCACTGGATTTAATATAGCTTGTGTCCTGAGTGATAATGGCCTGAGATAGTAATGTTATTTTGTTAACAATTTCAGACATATTTAGGCAAAGAAGGGCATTCACTGGTCAAAATATATAAACCCGTTTAAAGAAAAAAATGACAAGGAGCCACTCAGGCACTGCAAGAGTCAGCTCTTATTAGTGAACTGAATCAACTTATCTGACTTACTGAAAAGATACAGAATTATCATCACTGGGCTACTGAGTGGACATCACACAAGAAATATTGATTTAAGTTCCATGTCAGAATCACAAGTAACTGAAACATGCCAGCACACTCTGTGTGCTTATCTCAAAATTTCACTATTAACTCTTTAAAATATGTGCTTAACTGAACACTGAATATGACACACTGTGTGTATCCTAGTGCATTTTTACAAGTTAAAGTTGCTGATCTCTGTGCAGGAAAAAATGCTTTCTAAAATTCGGCTGGAATGTTCCAATACCATCAGTCCTCATAAAAACACCTGGTCTTGTGTCAGGTTTTTCAGATTCATTGTATAATTCTAAAGAAGGTAAGCAGTTCTTCTCATGATATATGATGGTATATAATTCTATAAATATTATAATTAATATCAGAATTGTAATTTAGCATAATCATTTTTCACTTTCTTTTCATTACATTCCATCACAGATTGTAAGGAGGAGATATTTGCCAACAAACACTACCGAGGAAATGACTTTGAGAACGTTCCTGCTGCCTCACCTCAGCACTGTCAGTTCCTGTGTAGCTCACATCCCCACTGCACCCATTTCACATATACAACTTCGAAATATTCTACTGAGCCCGAGTAAGTGCTACTTCTCCAAAAGTGCTAAATCCAAAAATAACTGCATCCAAACAGGCCAAAAGTCTCCGTATCAGATTTGATTTATTTTAACAGTAATTTAAAATATTAATTTGAAGCAAAAATGAACAATGGAAAAACTATGTACTTGTACATCTCCAAACATATTAATTTACATTTTAATCTAATTTAACTGTTGCTGTCAATAGGGCTTTGGTCATGACAATCTTATGAGTACAGAATCTCTGCTATGGCATCCAAGGGTGATTCAGTTTTAGAAATTACCTGAGTTGTTAAGGGAGTAGTGGAATGTTTCTACAAAACAGGGCTGAGAATCATATTATCCCATCAATGTTAATGGCAAGGTCTGTGAATTTGTACACTAATGATTTGGGACCAGTAATGCTTACTAAATTTTAAGGAAACTGTTTTCATCCGTAGTTTATGTCCTAAATACATTACATAAGGGCTGGTTGAAAGAAACACTGTAAAGTATAGTGGGATCCAAGGATAGCATTTAAATAATAGCAACAAAATGTGTTAGTGGGATAAGATCTGAACCAGGCAAGAGTCTGTAACACGAATGGCTGAAATTTAGGAAATGAATGATTTACAAATGCTACACATTGTAGTTAATGCTATAGCTATCCACATGTGTTCCAAGATGGATAAGCCCCAAGCCTGCAGTGTTGAACCTGAGGATGAGCAGCCCGTAACCTCAGTAAAACGTTTCAATCTGCTGGAGTAAGCAAAGAGTTGTATAAAATAAGGTGTCTTCTTTGCCTCCTTAGTAGGCATGGATACCATATAATGTGAAAAAAGCATGTTCATATAAATGTCACTAATCTGATAATGTTAACTGGCTATGTTTAACTACTTTAGTCTATTTTCTCTGCTATGGCCAGATTGGACTAGTATCAGCTCCAGTAACTATTGTTAACTATTGTTACTAAGTATACTGATTTGAAGCACTGAGATCAAAAAGGGGTGGGGGGTGGGGGGGGTTAGTTTGCACGCTCAGTTTAGTATTCATTCAGTTCAGCCTAGCATCCTATCAAGTTCTTCAATGTAGAGAAAAACATTGCGCAAATTCGTCATCTGCAGTGACCTTCTCATGCTACACATTGTAGTTAATGCTATAGATAGCAATGTGCGTTTGAAGGTGGCACTGCCCCAAGCCTGCAGTGTTGAACTTACGGATGAGTGCCCTGGCCCTACCTCAGTAAAATGTTTCAATATGCAAAGACTAAGTAAGCAAAGACTCGTATAAAATAAGTGTCTTCTCTGCCTCCCTAGAGGTCATGGACTCCATCTCATTTGAAAAAGCATGTTGAGATAAATTGCACTAACATTATGAGGCTATATTTAAATAAGTTAGCCTGTTTTCTTTGTTAATGCGAAGTTGGACTAGCATCATTTCCAGTAACTAATATAATATAATATAATATAATATAATATAATATTGGCTAGGCAGCAAGGAAAAATTCAAGCTAATCGTAAATATTGGCTGTTTTCATGATATTTAACTTCTAATTAATTCATGATTAAACTACATAGTGTTAGTAATACCTATGACTAGCAAACACCCTGCGACTGAATTATGTCTTCAAGAAAAAAGGCATAGTTGCTTTAAAATGAAATTCATCTTTTCAACAGTTTTAGATAAGCAATAAAAGTTACTTTTCACATTAAAATATGGCATTATCTTATTTTACTTAGTTTACTTCTTATATTTTTAATACATTAGTGTAAATTGCACTTTCACTTGCATACATTTTTGGCTGGATGCTTCCACTTTTATCTAAGTAAAATTTTGTCATGGTATCTATACTTTCATTTAAATATAATTTCTCAGTTTTTTTTCACCCTTTGTTCTGAATGAATCATATGAATGAATCATAAAAGAGTGAAAGTCTATGCTTAAATGCCCTGAATATTTTAAAACTGATTTTCTCCACAGCATCAACATGCATTGCTTCCTGAAGCATACGCAGAATGTAAGCCAGCTAGTGCCAGTTACAGAAGAAGAACTTTTTTCTGGATTTCCAACACGAAATTGCAAGCCCTCAAATGGTTTGATTTTTTTTGTACTTGAGCATGCTAAGAGCCTACAGTTTGACTGATCGTGCTTTGCCTGGTGTCCTCTTAATTCTCATTTTTCTTCCAAAGTTTGGGCAACAACACGCTATGAAGGCCTCCACTTCTTTGGCCATGATTACCGTGATTTTAAAACAGACACAGCTGAGATCTGTCGAGAAATGTGCACAAAAGACCCAGATTGCCATTTTTACACTTATGTCCTACCAACTTACCGTGATGAGGGCATCAGGTAAATATATAATATAATCTGTATTGTAGTGCTGTAAAGTAAGCTCAGTTGAAAACAATAACTTGATTAATTAGCACAAGATAAAATTAAAAATCTTAAAATAACCAACTCATTTTAGAACAATGACATATTTATTTATTTGTGATTGGACATCATGCAAGAAATTTTGATTTAAGTTGAAGGTTGGAATCACAAGTAACTGAAACATGCCACTCAATTCTGTGTGATTATCTCACAATTTCAGTATTAACTCCTCAGTATATGCACTTAATTTAACACTGAATATGACCCACTGTGTGCATTTTTACAAGTTAAAGTTGCTGATCTCTGTGCAGGAAAAAATGCTTTCTAAAATTCCGCTGGACTGTTCCAATACCATCAGTCCTCATAAAAACACCTGGTCTTGTGTCAGGTTTTCCAGATTCATTGCAAAAGACTAATGGATTTAAAGAAAGTAAGCAATTTCTCTCATGATATGTGTTGGTATATAATTCTATAATTAATTGTAATAAGCATAATCATTTTTCACTTTCTTTTTTTTAACATTCCATCATAGAATGTAAGGAGGAGATCTTTGCCAACAAACACTACCGAGGAAATGACTTTGAGAACGTTCCTGCTGCCTCACCTCAGCACTGTCAGTTCCTGTGTAGCTCACATCCCCGCTGCACCCATTTCACATATACAACTTCCAGTTATTCCAGTGATCCCAAGTAAGTGCTACTTAGAAAAAGGAGCCTAATAAACACTTCTGTAAGACATTTTGGGTAAAATCAAAAATAACTGCATCCAAACAGCTCAAATTTGTCCTTGTCAAATTTTATGGTAAAATAATTTAAAATACGTAATCGAAGCAAAAATGAACAATGGAAAAACTGCCTGTCTTCTACACCTCCAAGTACAGTATATTAATGTACATTTTAATGTACTTTAAGTCTCCCTTTGTTGCCATCAGCTGGGCTTTGTTCATGACAATGTTGTGAAAACACAAACTCTTAGATGCTATGGCATCCAATGGTGATTTTATTTGTAGAAATTAGCTGAGGATTTAAGGGAGCAGTGGAATGTTTCTGCACTTCAGCGATAGATACAATTTGAAGACGGATAAGCCATAAGCCTGCAGTGTTGAACTTTAGGATTAGCCCCCCGGATCTACCTCAGTAAAATGTTTCAATATGCTGGAGTAAGCAAAGACTCACCTAAAATAAGGTGTCTTCTTTGCCTCCTTGGAAGGCATGGACTCCATCTCATTTGAAAAAGCATGTTGAGATAAATTGCACTATGTTAACTGGCTTGAGTCCTCGCTAATGCCAGGTTAGACTAGCATCGATTGCAGTAAACAATAAATTGGCTAGGCAGCAAGTCAGATTTTAGCTAATCAAAATTACTGGCTATTTACATGATATATATTCTCTGATTAATTAATTAGCAAACTACATAGTGTTAGTCATGCATATGATGATTAAAAATCATCTTCCAACAGCTTTAGATAAGTAATAAAAGTTACTTTTCAAAGGAAAACATGACTAACTTATTTCCCTCAGTTAAAATTTACTTTTTATATTTTCAATACTTGAGTGTATTTAAAAGTAGTTACTATTCTTAATTTCACTTGAGTTCATTTTTGGCTGGATGCTTCCACTTTTAACTAAGATTTGTCACGGTATCTGTACTTTCACTTAAGTATAATTTCTTAGTATTTTTTCACCCCTGGTGTATTTGCTCTGAAAGACAGACTGAAATGCATCACAAAAGAGTGAAAGTCAATATTCAAATGCCCTGAATAATTTAAAACAGATTTTTCCCACAGGATCAACATGCATTGCTTCCTGAAGCACGCACAAAACGTAAGCCAGCTAGTGCCAGTTACAGAAGAAGAACTTTTTTCTGGATTTCCAACACGACATTGCAAGCCCTCAAATGGTTTGATTTTTTTTTTAATTGAGCATGCTAAGACCCTACAGTTTAACCGATCATGCGTTGCCTGGTCTTTGCTTAATTTATTTATGTTTTTCTCCCCAAGTTTGGGCAACAACACGCTATGAAGGCCTTGATTTCTTGGGCCATGATTACCGTGATTTTAAAACGGACACAGCTGAGGTTTGTCAAGAAATGTGTACAAAAGACCCAGATTGCCATTTTTACACTTATGTCCTACCATCTTACCATGATGAGAGTATCAGGTAAATATATAATATAATCTGTATTGTAGTGCTGAAAAATAAGCTCAGTCAAAAACAATAACTTGATAAAGAAGCACAGAATCAAATTAAAATAAAAATCTATTTGTGAGTGGACATCATGCAATAAATTTTTATTTAAGTTCAAGGTCAGTATTGAGAATAACTGAAACATGCCACTCCACTCTTTGTGCTTATGTCACAATTTCAGTATTAAGCCACTGTGTGTATCCTAGTGTATTTTTACAAGTTAAAGTTGCTGATCTCTGTGCAGGAAAAAATGCTTTCTAAAATTCCGCTGGAATGTTCCAACACCATCAGTTCTCATAAAAACATCTGGTCTTGTGTCAGGTTTTTCAGATTCATTGTATAAGACTAAAGAAGGTAAGCAGTTCTTCTCATGGTATGTTGGTATATAATTCTATAAATGTTCTAATTACTATCATAAGTTTAATAAGCATAATTGTTTTTCACTTTCTTTTCTTTACATTCCGTCATAGATTGTAAGGAGGAGATATTTGCCAACAAACACTTCCGTGGAAATGACTTTGAGAATGTCGCTGCTGCCTCACCTCAGCACTGTCAGTTCCTGTGTAGCAGACATCCCCACTGCACCCATTTCACATATACAACTTCAAAATATTCTACTGAGCCCGAGTAAGTGCTACTTAGAAAAAGGAGTCTAATAAACACATCTGTAAGACATTTTGAATAAATCCAATGCTAACTGGCTAGGTTAAAAAAAAAAAACTACCTGTCCTCTACACCTCCAAACATATTATTTTACACGTTAATCTTCTTTAGGTTTTCCTTTGGTGCCATCAATAGGGCTTTGGTCATGACAATCTTATGAAAAGACAATCTTGTAAATGCTATGGAATCCAAGGGTGATTCACTTTTAGAAATTAACTGAGGTGTTAAGGTGTAACATCTAGCGCAGATGTTTCTCCTCCAGATTGCCAGAGGGCACCCTCCTCGAATTTTAAATCACTTCTTTGGTTATCCTACTCATTTCCTGTTGGTTTCCATAAAAAGGAACTCTCAGACACATTACGAAGACTTACAGTTTGCCCGCCATTCTTGTGAGCTGTGACCTGTGCTTGTTGGATAGCTATCTTGTGTATGACCTTGCCTCATTTTGTTTTTGTCTTTACCTAATCTTTTGGGCCTCTTCAGCTTGTATTGGTATTTTGACCCCTTGTTTTCTGACTTTTTGGATGGTGGTTTGGAAAAAAAAAGATTTCTAATGAAATGTGCCTTCATTTGCCAGCAGACCATCACAAGTTGTGAGGGATATTGATAAAATTGACCAGGTGCTCACCCCACTAACTGGAAGGGCATTAACCTGGGCTACTGCAACCTGACTCTGGGGTGGCTGGTAATTTTATGGATGAGACCATGGCTCAGATGCTTAACATCTTTCTTGTCCCTCTCAATGGCACCTTGATAAAGCTGTTGATAGCATTCCACTAGAAGGGAGAAAGGTTATCATATGTACCCTCCTTCTCCAAATGCACACTGGCATATTACATATTGAAACACTCTTGTTTATGGTCATCAAATCACCCCATAACCCCATTGTTCTAGTTTCCCCTGGCTGTTTACCCATGATCCACAAATCTCCTGGAAACAAAGTGAGTTCGATGCCTGGAATGAAATGTGCTTTAACAACTGTCATGCTACATGCATAGAAAGCCCAGAAATCTAGAATGAGGTGAAAATCCCAGAACCCTACACTGATCTAGCAGAAGTGTTTAGTTTATGGAACTACACCATAGACCTTCTTGTAGGTAAAATGCTCCCTAAGGCCAAGCTTGTCCACTATCTCTTCCAGAAACTAAGGCTATGGAAGAATACATTACCGAAGCCCTGGCTCAAGACTACATTCATCCCTCTACCCTACCTGCCACTGCCGGGTTTTTCTTTGTGGAGAGAAAATATGGCGGACACAGACCCTTGTATTGATTACTAGGGATTGAATGCTTTCACTGTGAAATACTGCTATCATCTAACACTAGTTCCATCCACTATCGAACTGGTGAGAGGAGCAATGTTTTTCACTAAACTTGACCTGCGAAGTGCATATAATTTGATCTGCATCAGAGAGAGTGACAAGTGGAAGATGCCGTTCATCATTAACGCCTGTCACTTTGAATAACTGGTGATGCCATATGGTCTTGTAAATACTCCATCTGTGTTCCAGGCATTCATTAATGAAGTACTCTAAGACTTCCTGAATTCATGTGTCGTAATTCACATTGACGATACCATCTACTCCAAGTCGGAAAAAGAATGTGTTCTACAGGTATGAGCTGTCCTGAAGATACTCCTTGAAAACCATCTGTATGTTA
Source organism: Pangasius djambal (assembly GCA_022985145.1). Taxonomy (NCBI): domain Eukaryota; kingdom Metazoa; phylum Chordata; class Actinopteri; order Siluriformes; family Pangasiidae; genus Pangasius; species Pangasius djambal. The sequence goes on from CM040997.1 coordinate 7,469,017, forward strand.
AGCTGAAGAAGTGTGAATTTCATGAAACTTCAGTCAAGTTCCTAGGTGCCAAGTTCTTGGATGAGAAGAGGGTGGAGATGGATCAAAGGAAGGTAGAAGCAGTCATGTCTTGGCTGCAGCCCAAAACGGAAAAGGACCTGCAATGCTTCCTCGGCTTTTCCAAACTTGTACTGGCGTTTCACCCGAGGAGTCAGCACAGTGACTGCCCCCTTGACTTCCCTTCTCAAATGGAAACGCAAGAGCCTGAGGTGGAACCCTGATGTTGAACATGCATTCCAATCCCTGAAACAAAGATTCACAACTGCTCCCATACTCCACTACCCTGAGAAACCCTGAGAAACCACATGGATTCTCAGACACATCGCGAAGCCCTACAGTTTGCCTGACATTCTTGTGAGCCATGTTGGTTGGACAGCTATCTTGTGTATGACCTTGCCTATCTTTCTTTTTGTTTTGTCTCTGCTTAAATCTTTGGACCTGTTTGCCTTTCTGATTTTTGATATTTTGACCCTGCCTTGTTCTCTGACTACGTTTTTGAATTGTGATTTGGATTTGTTTGCAAAAAATGGATTTTCTAGTATTGACCCTGCTCAGTCTCTTGGCTCTTTTTACCAAAGGCCGAAAAATTGAAATTCCCACATATTTTGGGGGGGTGCCCATGTTGTGCATCGAATTTATTTGTGATGTCACACTCCACAGTAGTGTGACAGTAATGGCTCATATGAAAGTAGACATGCAGGGCTTTAAGAATTTGCAGTTTTTAAATTGCAGTTAAGTGAGTAGTGGAATATTGCTACACTACAGTGGTGAGAATCATATTATCCAATCACTGTTACTAGCAAGGTCTGTGAATTTATTCACTAATGATTTGGAACCAGTAATGCTTAGGAAAGTTTCAGGAAACTGGTTTTCATCCATAGCTTATGTCCTAAATGCATTATATAAGAGCTGGTTGGATCAGTGAAAAGAAAGAATGTAAAGTATAGTGGGATCCAAGGATAGCATTTAAATAATAGCAATAGAGTGTCTGTTAGTGGGATAAGATCTGAACCAGGGGATCCAAGTGGGGATTGTTGAGATTTCAGTTTAGTATCCATCAATTTCAGTTCAGCATCCAGTTGAGTTCTTCAGTCATGAAAAAACTATTGTGCTAGTTCATCATCTATGATTACTTTCTCATGCTACAATGTAGTTACTGGTACAACTATCCATGCATGTTCGAAGATGGATAATATCTGAAGACGTATAAGCCACAAGGCTGCAGTGTTGAACTTGAGGATGAACAACCTGGCCCTACCTCAGTAACATGTTTCAATATGTTAGAGTAAGCAAAGACGCGAACATAATGAGGCATAATGAGGCATAGACTCCATCTAATTAGAAATAGCATGTTGAGATAAATTTCACTGATTTGATAATGTTAACTGTTAATGTTAATGTCACTTTTAACTAAGATTTATATAGTGTACTTTTTAAAGTATAATTTCTGAACATTCTTTTCAATACTGGTGTCTCTGAAGGACCGACTGAAATGCACCACAAAATAGTGACAGTCTCTGTTCAAATGCCCTGAATATTTTAAAACTGATTTTCTCCACAGGATCAACATGCATTGCTTCCTGAAGCATACGCAGAATGTAAACCAGCTAGTGTCAGTTACAGAAAAAGAACTTTTTTCTGGATTTCCAACACGAAATTGCAAGCCCTCAAATGGTTAGATTTTTTTGTACTTGAGCATGCTAAGACCCTATAGATTGACTGATTATGATTTGCCCGGTCTTCTCTTTAATTTATTGTTTTTTGTCTCCAAGTTTGGGCAACAACACGCTATGAAGGCCTCCACTTCTTTGGCTATGATTACAGTGATTTTAAAACGGACACAGCTGAGATCTGTCGAGAAATGTGCACAAAAGACCCAGGTTGCCATTTCTACAGTTATGTCCTACCAACTTACCGTGATGAGGGCATCAGGTAAATATATAATATAATCTGTATTGTAGTGCTGTAAAATAAACTCAGCTGAAAACAATAACTTGATTAATTAGCACAAGATAAAATTTAAAATCTTAAAATAACCAACTCATTTAAGAACAGTGACGGATTTATCTATTTGTGATTGGACTTCACATAAAATTTTGATTTAAGTTGAAGGTTGGAATCACAAGTAACTGAAACATGCCACTCAATTCTGTGTGCTTATCTCGCAGTTTTAGTATTAACTCCTCAGTATATACACTTAATTTAACACTGAATATGACCCACTGTGTGCATTTTTACAAGTTAAAGTTGCTGATCTCTGTGCAGGAAAAAATGCCTTTTAAAATTCCGCTGGACTGTTCCAATACCATCAGTCCTCATAAAAACACCTGGTCTTGTGTCAGGTTTTCCAGATTCATTGCAAAAGACTAATGGATTTAAAGAAAGTAAGCAATTTCTCTCATGATATGTGTTGGTATATAATTCTATAATTAACTGTAATAAGCATAATCATTTTTCACTTTCTTTTTTTTAACATTCCATCATAGAATGTAAGGAGGAGATCTTTGCCAGCAAACACTACCGAGGAAATGACTTTGAGAACGTTCCTGCTGCCTCACCTCAGCACTGTCAGTTCCTGTGCAGCTCACATCCCCACTGCACCCATTTCACATATACAACTTCCAGTTATTCCAGTGATCCCAAGTAAGTGCTACTTAGAAAAAGGAGTTTAATAAACACATCTGTAAGACCTTTTGAATAAATCCAAAAATAACTGCATCTAAACAGGCCATATTTGTCCTTGTCATATATTAGGGAAGAGTAATTTAAAATATTAAATTGAAGCAAAAATGAACAATGGAAAAATTACCTGTCTTCTACAGCTCCAAGCATATTCATTTACATTTGAACCTACTTTAAGTCTTCCTTTGGTGCTGTCAGTAGGGCTTTGGTCATGACAATCTTATGAAAACACAATCTCTTAAATTCTATTGCTTCCGAGGGTGATTCATTTTTTTTTAGAAATCAACTGAGTTGTTAAGCGAGTATTGGAATATTTCTATATTATGGAGGTGAGAATCATATTATCCAATCAATGTTAATGGCAAGGTCTGTGAATTTATACACTCATGATTTGGGACCAGTAATGCTTAGGAAAGGTTTAGGAAACTGGTTTTCATCCATAGTTTATGTCCTAAATGCATTACATAAGAGCTGGTTGGATCAGTGAAAAGAAAGAATGTAAAGTATAGTGAGATCCAAGGATAGCATTTAAATAATAGCAATAAAGTGTCTAGAAAAAAAAATATTGTGCCAGTTCATCATCCACAGTGACCTTCAAATGCTACACATTGTAGTTAATGCTATGGCATACATTGTGTTGAACCTGAGGATGAGCACTACCGGCCCTACCTCAGTAAAATGTTTCATTCTGCTGGAGTAAGCAAAGAGTTGTATAAAATAAGGTGTCTTCCTTGCCTCCTTAGTAGGCATGGATACCATATAATGTGAAAAAACATGTTCATATAATTTGATACTGTTAACTGGCTATGTTTAACTACTTTAGCCTATTTTCTCCGCTATGGCCAGATTGGACTAGTATCAGCTCCAGTAACTAACTTAATTTAGCTAGGCAACAAGTCAAATTCTGGCTAATCACAATTATTGGCTATTTGCATGATATTTATCTTCTGAATAATTCATTTGCAAATTACATAGTGTTAGTCATGTATATGACTAGCAAGCTTAGAGAGATTGAACGATGTTTGCAGGCAAAATGGCACAGATGCTTTAAAATGAAAATAATCTTACACGTTTAGATGAGTAATAAAAGTTACTTTTCACATGAAAAAAAAAGGCTAACATTTTTCTCAGTTAAAATTTACTTTTTATATTTGAATGCTTGAGTGTACTTAAATATAGATACTATTTTACTTTTGTATGAGTAAATTTTTTTTGGCTGGATACTTCCACTTTTATCTAAGTACAATTTTGTCACGGTATCTGTACTTTCACTTAAGTATAATTTCTTAGTATTTTTTCACCCCTGGTGTATTTGCTCTGAAGGACAGCCTGAAATGCATCACAAAAGAGTGAAAGTCAATATTCAAATGCCCTGAATAATTTAAAACTGATTTTCCCCACAGGATCAACATGCATTGCTTCCTGAAGCATAAGCAGAACGTAAGCCAGCTAGTGCCAGTTACAGAAGAAGAACTTTTTTCTGGATTTCCAACACGACATTGCAAGCCCTCAAATGGTTTGATTTTTTTTTTTTTACTTGAGCATGCTAAGACCCTACAGTTTAGCCCCTAATTATGCGTTGCCTGGTCTTTGCTTAATTTATTCTTTTTTTCTTCCCAAGTTTGGGCAACAACACGCTATGAAGGCCTTAATTTCTTGGGCCATGATTACCGTGATTTTAAAACGGACACAGCTGAGGTTTGTCGAGAAATATGTACAAAAGACCCAGATTGCCATTTTTACACTTATGTCCTACCAACTTACCATGATGAGAGTATCAGGTAAGTATATAATATAATCTGTATTGTAGTGCTGAAAAAATAAACTCAGTTGAAAACAATAACCTGATGAAGATTTAAAAAAAATCTTAAAATAACCAACTCATTTTAAAAACGTATTATTAATGACTTATTTATCTGCTTGTGAGTGGACATCATGCAGGAAATTTTGATTTAAGTTCGATGTTAGAATCACAATTAACTAAAACATACCAGTACACTCTGTGTGCTTATCTCACAATTTCAGTATTAACTCCTCAAGATATAGTCCTAATTGTACTCTGAATGTGTGTGTATCCTAGTGCATTTTTACAAGTTAAAGTTGCTGATCTCTGTGCAGGAAAAAATGCTTTCTAAAATTCCGCTGGACTGTTCCAACACCATCAGTCCTCATAAAAACACCTGGTCTTGTGTCAGGTTTTCCAGATTCATTGTATAAGACTAAAGAAGAAGGTAAGCAGTTCTTCTCATGGTATATGATGGTATATAATTCTATAAACATTATAATTAATATCAGAATTGTAATTTAGCATAATCATTTTCACTTTCTTTTCCTTACATTCCATCATAGATTGTAAGGAGGAGATCTTTGCCAACAAACACTACCGAGGAAATGACTTTGAGAACGTTCCTGCTGCCTCACCTCAGCACTGTCAGTTCCTGTGTAGCTCACATCCCCGCTGCACCCATTTCACATATACAACTTCCAGTTATTCCAGTGATCCCAAGTAAGTGCTACTTAGAAAAAGGAGTCTAATAAACACATCTGTAAGACCTTTTGAATAAATCCAAAAATAACTGCATTGAAACAGGCCGTATTTGTCCTTGTAAAATATTATGGAAAAGTAATTTAAAATATTACATTGAGGCAAAAATGAACAATGGAAAAACTGCCTGTCCTCTACAGCTCCAAGCATATTCATTTACATTTTAATCTACTTTAAGTCTCCTTTTGGTGCTGTCTATACCAATCACTTTCTAAAACACAGTCTCCTAAATCCTATGGCTTCTAAAAGAGAATCATCTTTAGAAATGAACTGAGTTGTTAAGTGAGTAGTCTTCCTTTGGTGCTGTCAGTAGGGCTTTGGTCATGACAATCTTATGAAAACACGATCTCTTAAATTCTATTGTTTCCGAGGATGATTCATTTTTTAGAAATGAACTGAGTTGTTAAGCGAGTAGTGGAATGTTTCTACACTACAGAGGTGAGAATCATATTATCCAATCAATGTTAATGGCAAGGTCTGTGAATTTATACACTCATGATTTGGGATGAGTAATGCGTAGGAAAGGTTTAGGAAACTGGTTTTCATCCATAGTTTATGTCCTAAATACATTACATAAGGGCTGGTTTCTCTGTATTTTATTTATTTTTACCCCTAGTGTCATTGCTCTGAAAGACAGACTGAAATGCATCACAAAAGAAGGAAAGTTAACGTTCAAATGCCCTGAATAATTTAAAACTGATTTTCCCCTCAGGATCAACATGCATTGCTTCCTGAAGCATACTCAAGACGTAAGCCAGCTAGTGCCAGTTAGAGAAGAAGAACTTTTTTCTGGATTTCCAACACGACATTGCAAGCCCTCAAATGGTTTGTTTTCTACTTGAGCATGCTAAGAGCCTACAGTTTAACCTATCATGCTTTGCCTGGACTCCTCTTAAATGTCTTAATTTTTTTTTTTATCTCCCCAAGTTTGGGCAACAACACGCTATGAAGGCCTCCACTTCTTGGGCCATGATTACCGTAATTTTAAAACGGACACGTCTGAGATCTGCAAAGAAATGTGCACAAAAGACCCAGATTGCCATTTTTACACTTATGTCCTACCATCTTACCATGATGAGAGTATCAGGTAAATATATAATATAATCTGTATTGTAGTGCTGTAAAATAAGCTCAGTCGAACACAGTAACTTGATAAAGAAGCGCAAAATAAACTTAAAAATTAATTTAATTAAAAAAATGAATTAATTAACCTGCTTATTTCATATCAGTGACATACCATCTATTTGTGAGTGTGTTTGGCTGTTTTTACACATGCATTTAAGTCCATGCTTTTTGTTATTCCAGGCATGGATGTTACTTGAAGCAAGTCCTGACTCTACCCAGACCTGAAAAGGTGGTGTACAGGCTTGGTGTGCTATCTGGCTTCTCTCTGAGGAACTGTAAAACTGGTGGAGATGAATCTACAGCGCACCTTAGTTTGTTGCTTTAAGTGTTGCAAAAAAACTTTCATTTTGACAAGAAATTACACATAATGAAAGGCACTCAGCAATATTTTTTCCATTTTACAAGTTACAGTACTTACAAGTAATGTTTTTAAACACTTCACCAGTTAAAGAATGGTTTTGTTTATTTAAATTCTCTTGAGTCTGGGCCATAATGAATGCTCAAACAGTTGCAGAATTCGCCAGATGATGACATAGAATAATTTGTATATTCATTGAATCCCCATGATCATTTGCATACCAAAATGTGTTACGTGAAGAAGAAAGATTTTCTGAAGACACTTAAAATCAGTGATCAGTGATTGGTCGTTGGTAAAAAAGGATGATCAGTGATTGGTTGTTGGAAGCAATGGTGAACAGTGATTGGTTATTGGTAGCAATGGTGATCAGTGATTGGTCATTAGGAACAATGGTGATCAATGACTGGTGGCGTATCTACTGGCGAATCTACTGTCTCAACTCTCTAACCAACAGCTATGATTTGATCTGGTTGGTCACAGCCAGCTGCTCAAAACATCACTAGATTTGTCACTTACCTCTTTTTCGAAATAATAATAATAACGTCATTAATTAGGGCATCAACTCTAATGGCAGGTCACCAAATCTAGAGACAAAATCACCATTTTGGCAACTTTGGTCGTGGGAGAACAAGAGGCTGTGGTCTCTTTGTTGAAATTATGCTCTCTGCAGGATCAAAAGTCCAGAGTGGAGCTGGACCTGGTTCAACACCAACATTTGGTTCTGGAGTGATATGTTGGTCTATAAAAATGAAGAAATATTTGTTAATTATTAAGTAGAAGCCATACCAGACTTTGTCCTGCTGGTTTCTTACTGTTGTTTGGAACATTCAATCTTGGCTAATAAATAAATAATAATACATTTCACAGCACATTATTATACCCATAAATTGCTGAGTGCTGATTTGTAATTGTCAGATTTTTTGTTTGTTTGTTTGTTTCAGAAAGATAATACCTGATGTGTAAGATGAGAGAAATTAAAACAAAGAGAAAATAAAAACTGTGTATGGAATAAGTGCACGGAATAACAGTGTAACCTGCTAGGATCAAATAAAGGCCGTTGAATCTAATGCCATTCTGCATTTAGTGAGGAACATCCTTTCAGCTGAATATAAATCTGTCACATTTAATCTGATCAAAATTAAAAAGCTGATTATCTGTAATGCTTAAACACAAAAATAAATCATTTAAAGTTCATGTGCTGTAATCACTTGTGAACCATTTTAAAGGTATTGTGTCTTTTAGATGACCTACAATTTAATGACCTAGAGATTTTAAATCAATATAGTGATGAAGGGAAAAGTGAAATCACATTTCATACTTCATTACTTTGAAATCCTGCTTAATTTTTTTATCAGCTCCAAACCACTAGAGGGAGGGATAAGTAAGCCATGTCTTTAGAGAAATGGCAAAGAACTACAACTCCCATTAGCCCCAGCAAGTCACTCATCTACCCTGAGCACTAGTTTCTAGTTTGCTAGTTTCTTTATTCTCATCTTGGCTTTGTTTTGTTTAATAAGGAAAACCTGCATTTGCATGTGCCTCTGTTATCTGACGCTAAGCAGCTATATGGCTGTGAATCAATTTTAATCAAACCATCCTCTCACAATTGCATTTATTCTAAATATTCTTTAGGTTTACCAATCATATTGCTTTTTTGAGAGAAAATATCATTATTAAAAATAAATAGTTCTTGAAAGAATGATTTTGGGAAAGGAATGGTAAGTATTTGGTGTATGCTATTCTATTGTTTTTGCACCTTGAAGGTGCAAAGGTACCAATAATTCTGCAAACTGTATGCCTTAAAGTATTGTCCTAAGACAAAATTCAGAATCTGTCAATCTTGTCAAAACTAAGCATTTTGGGGTTTGCAGTTTATTATTTTATTTAATGGCTTTAAAAAAAATCTGCCCTTTAATTCATAATGTAATCTATGTCCTTGTTACCTCGGTAAAGCAGATAAATGCCTTCAAGCTGAATCTCTGCTTTCAAATTCATAATCGGACACACTGGGGAATACTGTATGATAATTTTGTTCATTTGCACTATATGGCCAAAAGTATGTGGACAGCCCTCCTAAATATTTAGTTCAGGGGTTTAAAATCAAACACATACCCATGCAATCTCCATAGACAACCACTGGCAGTAGAATGGGTTGTACTGAGGAGCTCAGTGACTTTAAATGTGGCACTGTCATAGAAAGCCACCTTTGCCACAAGTCACTTCATAAAATTTCTGCCCTGATCAACTGTAAGTGCTGTTATTGTGAAATGGAAGCATATGGGAGCAACACCAGCTCAGCCATAAAAAAAAAGCGGTAGACTACGCAAACCCACAGAGCAGGTCCACCAAGTGCTGAAGCACATAGTGTGTAAAAATCTCCTGAGGTTCAGGATATGAATCATTGATTTCCAGATCAGGTGGGAGATCCACTCTCAATGCCCTATTTTAGCAATAATAATTCATACAGAAAATTAAAGGAGAAATGACAAACTGATGGACTTGATTGGAATAGAGGATGCAGAGGAGCCCAAGTAGGTAGTACTGGAGGGTGAGAACTACACAATTGTTTGTCCATATTGTCCTTTTCGATGGACACAACCTCCCGCATCAACATCCAGAACTAGTGGTATGTGCAGGACTGCTTTTTTAATGCCTTATTGTCTAATGAACTTAGTTGGTTCTGTTTCCCACAGAATTTAAACCACACCAACCCTGACCAGAATAAAGCATTTACTGAAACTGAATGCATGAAAGAACAAATGAACATGGTAAATAGGGATGTAGCCTCATATGAATACATTAGTTTTGAGGAGTATAGTGTATGGTTCATATTAAATGACACAAACAAAAAGAAACTTCCATTTTAGGCCATGTCCACTTCACCTCAGCTCTGTATACGCAAATAGGAAGCAGTGTTGCATGCATTCAAGATCAGTCTCTGCATTGCCATGATGACTTAAATAAACCAGTATATAATAACTAATGATGTGTTTACTGAAGCAACCTGATTGTATGTACACATTCAGCTCCCGGTCTGGTTCCACTTCTCAGTTGTGGTTATGCACATTTTTATTCTAAATCTTGAACTTTTGAACTCAGTGTCATGTTAGAATTTACTGAAACAAACTGCTTGTATGTATACATACATGATTCTTCTCTTGTTCAGGTTATATTTACAATTATGTCACTTTGTCCAAATACTTTTGATCCCCTGAAAATGGACGTACTTCTGCCTGCCTGCCTGCCTGAGTGCGTGCGTGCGCGTGCGTGCGTGCGTGTGCGTGTGACGCGGCAGGTGCCTTCTCAGGCAGATCCGCGGCCACCTACACGGGCTTTTATAACGCGGCGGTCTCAGGAAGGTAATCAGCGTAAACGTGCAGCACCTGGCCGCGCCTCCTTATAAGCCCTCTGATCGCCTCACTCCCTCTGATCTGTGATCTGTGGCAGGTAACAGAGCAGCGCCACGCTACTCTGATCGGTGATTTTGGTATGTTAAAAAAAAAAAAAAAATTAAAAGAAATAAAATCAAATAAAATATTTAGGTTTAGAAGGAAAAGGAAAGGGAGAGAAATTATTGAGGGAAAGAAAGAAAAGGGAGCTCAGAATTAAAGAGGAAGTAGGCACAAAACTAAAGAGGAGGACAGGCTGAGAATCCTCGCTCCCAGATAAAGATTCAGCCATCTTAAGTTAGAGATCGTTTTTTCTCTCATTTGGTGCCTTTAAGTTCGGCCAGAAGGAAGGCCAGTTTTGAGTTGTGTTTTTCCGCCGAACTGGGGCGCTTTTGCGTTCAGCCGTTGGCTCTGAGCTTCCCGACCCAGTTTCACAAGCACTGCAACACTCACGAGTCCCCTACGATAGCGTTAGCTCAGCGGGTAACGTTACGGCTTAAGGGTCACGACTTCTCCGGTTCGTGTCCCGCTCTATGCGGCTGCATCTCAGGCGGAGTCTTTTGATCCGTCTCCGCACTTGGCTCCTTTCCACACCATATATTGTCCTCCCGGGCAAGCGGGCACTGCGCGACTCTCTAGAATAAATTTTACATAAATTGATCAGAGATATGGGTTTTATTTGTCTGAGGTAAAGGACTGAAGGTGAATAAAAAGCTTTTGGCAGTGAGAAATTATGATGACAATAACAACAAAAATAATTATAATTGTTTTTTAATTGTAAATTCAGTGGAAACTTTGTGCATTTTGTTGCTAACTAGTGTTTGTTTTACTCAATATTACACAGCTGACTAGCTCCTATTTTCCAATCTGTGGGTGGTGTATGTATTTGCACAATTTGAACTTTGTATTGCTGTGTTTGTTACAAGATACAAACGTGAAAGTAAATTTGCCACCTCACTTTAGGGACAGAAGAGAAAGGAGCTGCACTGAAAAAATACTGGAGTGAAATTTACTCAAAAAAAAAAAAAGTCTGGTAACAATTTTCACACAAGAAATCTTAGTAAATATAAATGAAGCATGTTTTTAAATAAATATTGACAACAACCTATCCATAATGCTCAAAATTAAATCAGTTTAAAGTTCTGTGAGTATTTATGCAAATCAAGTTCAAAAACCACACACCCACTTTAGTATGCAATTGGTTCAAGTAATCATTACTTCTTTTTGTCTAGTTTTGTGAGCAATTGCAAAATCATATTAAATTTAACCCGGTAAAGTAAAATATACACTTTGTGTTTTATATTTACATGAATTGATTTAGTTGTTGTTCCTCTTTCAGCTGCTCATGTTAGGGGTCACTACCACAGATTGATGGTCAGCGTATTTGATTTGGCACAGTTTTTATGTCTGCTGCCCTTCCTGACCAATTTTATCTGGGCTTGGGACCGGCACTGAGAGCACACTGTTGCATGTTGGTTCCCTGGCCAGGAATCGAACGCGGGCAGTGGTGAGAGTGCTGTGGCCCAACCACTAGTCCTTCAGGGACCTTACATGAATTGATTTAGTACAGAACTTAAGTATTTAAAAATAATTACAATAATTTGCTTTTTGTGTAAAAAAAAAAAAAAAAAAATCAGACTTGTTTTTGTCATATTTACTGAAACACTGAATCTTTTTTTTTTTCAGTGTGCTTTGAGTAACCAGGGATAAAAGATTAAAAGATAAAAGATTATTTTTGAATTATCTGTATAGGATGAGTAAAAAAAAAGTTCATGTAAAATGTCTTTATGGTTAATTAGCTTAATCTCACACTGAAAATAGAAGAGAAACATAACGTTTAATTTAAAATATATAAATATTTTTACAAATCCACATGTCGCAATTATAGGCAACCCATGCATGTAGTAGTTTGTGCAACCGTTTGCCAACATAAGAGCACTGAAGCTTCTGCTTTAATGTGCGATGAGATTGGAGAATAAAGAGTAAGGAATCTGAGACCACTCCTTAACACAGAACCTCTCCAGACCTTCCAGGGTCATAGGTCCTCTTTAGTGGCATTTTCATCTCACCTCACATGTTTGCAATGGTTCTATAATCATTGAAGAATTTGTGGATTTGTAGGCTTTGGATCATTGTCCTGCTGGAAGATCCAACCACGACTTAGTTCTACCTTCTTGGCAGAGGCAGCCAGATTTTTAATCTCCTCATACTTCATGGAGTGCACGCTTGGTATCTTAACACGTTTCTCAGAGCTTTAGGTTCTATTCCACTGAAGCATCATTTTATGCCATAACCCACCTTGAGTGTCAAAAAAACTCTATTTTTATCTCATCTGACCATAGATTTTGGGGTCTTCAAGTCTCCAGATCTACAAGCAGACCCACGTTCCATGCACTCTAACTATTTGGAAGGTGTGCCTGAGGGAGGTCTGCAACTGTGGTCGGAGTTTGTTTAATTATTATTATACAGTTCACTGACTTCGTTACCAAACAGTGAGTAGCATATTTATTTTTGCATGGTACTTTGATCTTTGTATGCCTTCAATTCTGTCTTAACCGTGGCTCATTATGTGTAAAGCAGATGCAGTGAATATATTTCAAGAGAAGATAAGAGTGTATTTGTTGATTGTGCTGGTGTCTGTTTTCCCAGGTTCTTTCAGTAAAGGTAGGGTTATTAGTAAAGGGTTATTAATTATATTAAAATTAGTCATTTAATACTGCAAAATACAGAAGTGATTTATTTCATATATTGCACATTGTTTAGTGCTCTAATGCTTTTACTTTGTGGAGCTGATGGATTAAACTGGGTTTACTTATTTTAACTATGTATGAATTATTATGCAATTACAAGTTTTATTGTGCATTGTTGGCTTTCTGCAGTCCAAGAGCTGAAGGTGGATGTGAACTTCCCTGGAGATGATGTTCTGCAGATTTACTCCCCAGACGCCCAGCACTGTCAGCTCGCCTGCACACAGCACCATTCCTGTTTATTCTTCACATTTATCCGGTCTGATTGGAGCATAGACAACAGGTTAGACTGTCGTTATAAGCAAAGCGCCCATTTATCTTGGAAAATATCTAAAGTTTACTGATCTTTCTACCTTGAAAAATGGAAAAAAGCTGGAGTAAAAACTGATGGTGCATATTTCAGGGAAAGATTTGTGTCCATAACCATTTCAAAGGGGTAAAAAAAAAAAAATTGGATAACCAAAATAATAAATCTGTGACTGAAATGGCAGAATATGTAAAGAAAATGTTTGTAAATCATCTGCCACATTGTATTAGAGCTCTCTACATGAAAATCTATTTTAAAATCTATTTTAAAATCTCAGTATTATTTTAATAACTATTTTCTGCTGAATTGATTTATTAAAATGTCATAATGAAGTAACTGGGTCCTTCTTATTGGTGTTACTGATTAACTAATTTAAACATAACCATTATTTTGAGCACAACCATCCACTGATAACAATGAGTAGGGCTGTATACTGTACTTCACTTATATTTGACTAATATTTGACTTCAAAGATTTGACTTTTAAATTAGCAGGTGGAAGTAACTTCAATATGACTTTCTATGAGCATGAACTGTCATGTAACATAATCCATTAAAAATATCCTGCATGGTGTTAATGTGGATTCTAAATTTTACCAGACAGTGCAGTAATTGCCTTATAGTTATATGTAAATGTACCTGATGAGTGTCAGAAGTGAATACTTATCTTTAAAGGAAATTCTACTGCTACCTGAAGCACACAGCCACCGGAATTCCATCTCAGGTTATAGACCTGAAGGGTGTGACCTCAGGCTTCTCACTCAGCTCAGAGTATAAAACAGGCAAGTTCCAACATTTTTTCCTTGTGTGCTATTAAAAGACAGCCAACTGTTTTGTATTTGTGTTCCAGATGTTTTGTATTGTAAACCAGAGCTAATAAAGCCCCTGGGCTACATGTAAAAATTCATATGTGCCTTTAATACTTATAATTTAAAAATCAAATAATTTTCTAATCTCCTCAGATCCCTGTCTGTCATCTATATATCAGGACGTAGATTTCACAGGATCAGACTATCTCCAGCTGACCTTAAATAATTATGATGACTGCCAGAAGCAATGCACCAGTGATCCAGACTGCAAATTTTTTTCATTCACAACAGAGACCTTCCCAGATGCAAAGAGAAGGTAAAAGGAAGCATTGTTGTAAAATCACTTGCACTTGAGACTTAAGTGCAAAAGATACCTCTAAATTAAGTGAGGAACATTATCTGAAGTTGTGTTGCACATGTGCATAGGTTGATGTTCTTTATTTATATTAACCAAAATTTGAATTTCAATATGGAATTTTGTTGTTACAGAAAATAGTCCAATTTTGTCACTGGATTCCATACAGCTTGTGTCTTGATAATGATAGTGGTAATGGCCTATGATAATAATTTTATTTTGTTAATTATAAGAGAAATACTTATACATAGTTAGGCAAAGGAAACAAAAATTGCTGGTCAAAATATTGCACACTGTTTAGAGAAAAAAAAAAAGGGAGCAGAAAGAGTCAGCTCTTATTACTGAACCGACTCGCTGAAATGAGATGGACTTCCCATCAATGAGCTACTGAGTGGCTATTGTGCAAAAGATTTTGATGAAGGTCAAGGTCAAAATCGCAAGTACTCTTCGTTACATGCACGCAACTCTGAATACAGCACACTGTGTGTATCCTGGTGCATTTTTACTAGTCAAAGTTACTCTTGTCTGTGCAGGAAACAATGCTTTCTAAAGTACAGCTGGACTGTTCCAATACCACCAGAAATCCATAACACACCTGGTATTACAACAGGTTTTTCAGATTCATTGTATGCTAAGGCTAAGGGAACTGAAAAAGGTAAATGATATCGCTCATGGTATGTGCTGGTATATAATTCTTAATTGTTGAAATTAATATCAGAATTTCAGTAATCATTATCCTTTCTCCAGAATGTAATGAGGAGGTCCTTGCCAACACAAACTACCCGGGAAATGACTTTGAGAACATCCCTGCTGCTTCACCTCAACACTGTCATTTTCTGTGTAACACACATCCCCGCTGCACCCATTTTTCATATGTAACTTCAAAATATACTACAAGTAATACCTGGTAAGTGCCAAAACTAACTGCATCCAAATAGACTAAATTTGTCCTCGTCAAATTTTATGGAACAGTTAATATGGTGCAGATGTTAAACTGAAGCAAAAATGAACAAAATAAGATGAAATAAATTTAAGGTGAAAAGAAAATTACTACTAATTGGTTTGGAGTTAATGCATGAACCTGGTTCCCCATCATCTCTGGCTCTTTTCCTCTTTTCTCCCCATTTTTAAAAAAATATATTTAAACATGCCCCTGACCATCACTGATCACTCAGTCAACCTGTCCTCTACACCTCAGAGAATATGGATTTACATATTGATCTACATGTATGCTAAAATCTCACTTTGGTGCAGTCAAGAGGGCCTTGGTCATCTTATAAAAACACACTGGATACTACGGAACCCAAAGATGATTCATTTTCAGAGATTAATTAAGGAGTTAAGGAAGGAGTCAAATGTTTTCATACTAAAGGGAAGGGTTTATTATTCCATCAAATTGCATCAATGTTAATAATAAGGTCAATGGATTTATAAACTGACTTTGGACCAATTTTTTTTTCTGTTTCTATATTTTGTTATGTTTTAGGAAACTGGTTTCATATGTATATATGTTGAATGTATTGTGTTGTGACCAAAAATTCCTAATACATCTAAATGTATATGATGAATAAAAATGATTCTGATTCTGAAAAGCAAATCTATATTTATAAACTGATTTTCCCTACAGGTACAATATGCGCTGCTTCCTGAAGTCTAAGCAAGATGTAAGCCAGCTGGTGCCTACTAGAGTAGATGAAATTTATTCTGGATTTCCAGCACGAAACTGCATGCTGTCAAACGGTTTGATTTTTTTTTTCTACTTGAGCATGCTAAAGTTGTACAGTTTAATTTATTTTGCTTTGTGTCTTTTCTTACTTTATCCTTTTTTCTCCCCTAGTTTGGGCAACAACACGCTATGAAAGTTTTAACTTCTTTGGCTATGATAACCGTTATTTTCTATCGAACACATCAGAAACCTGTAGAGAAATGTGCACAGCAGACCCATACTGCCAATTTTACACTTATATCCTAGCATCTTACCATGATAAGAACATCAGGTAAATATATAATATAGGTATTGTAGTGCATTTAAAAATGTTCAGTTGAAAACAATAACCTGATTAGGTAGCACAAGATAAAATTGAGAATATTAATATAACCCTATTAATTTCCCTACTAACTTAGGAAAATGACTGATTTATCTATTTGCGAATGTGTTGGTCTGTTTGTACACATGCATTTTAAGTATTTTCATTATTCCAGGCATAGATGCTACATGAAGCAGGTCATGATTTTGCCCAGTCCTAAAAAGGTGGTGTACATGCGTGGTGTGGTATCTGGCTTCTCTCTGAGGAACTGTATTACTGGAGAAGATGAATCTACTGCCCACCTTGGTTTGTTGATTTAAGTGGTACAAAAATGGGCATCATATCTCATGTTTTGACAGGAAATTACACAAAATGGAAGTGACTCAGTTGCAAGTTAAATTACAAGCAATATGCATTGCTGGTTTTAGATATTTTACCACTTGAAAAAATGGATGTATCAGCTTTAGATGTAGTGATAGCTCAAAAATTAAAGTTTTGTGCAGTTTAACAGAAGAGTGTGGGTTCAGATCTTAGGAATGCCAGGGAACTGTTTTGCTCAACTATATGGCTGAAATGTATTAAGATGTCAATGCCTAAATGAACTATTCATAAATGTTTTTTTTTCTCCATTACAATATAATTAATGAGCAATTCTGACTGTAGTCTCTTTGCCATTGCACCACACCACTGCAGAGACTTCCACACTGCTACAGAGATTTCCATGCCACATTCAGTCCATGAAGGGCTTGTGAATTTGCTAATGAGTAACATAAGATGTATTAAACAAGGTAAAACATAGCCGAGTCCAGCCATTATGTGGTGACCAGGGAAGTTTTCTTGGGTCTGGGTCAGGTTGGGGCCCCAGAAGATACATCCATCCATCCATTTTCCGTACTGCTTATCCTACACAGGGTAGAGGGTTAGCCTGGAGCCTATCCAAGGGAACTATCTGGGGCAGAAGGTTGGGGACACTGCATGCCTGTCTGTGGGGCTTAAGGACTAACACCCCAATACATAGGTAATTATGTTTGGAAACAATTCCCACCACAGCATACAAATAAAAGAATTTGACTGGCTGGTGAATATTACTGGAAACATAATGTGTTCTGAACGCATAAGCTGAAATCATATTTGCATTTAGTTAAATTAGCTAAAATTCTGAAAGAGGAGCTGAATCATTAGAGAATAATATTGTATAATGTATAAGTCCCTCTAAAGAAAGGGGTCTAGATACAGGTACAGAATGAAAAGTGGGAATCAATTTACACAGATTAATTCATTTGATATAGTACTTATAAATATAACAAAACTATGTATTCATAAGCATAAATAAATATATTGTTTTAAAAAAACACACAAATGAACAACATTAGTATTTTCTTGCAAAGACTTTGGTGGCAGTTACAGCTTTACTGCAAAAAAAAAAGCGATATATATACATATATACATATTAGCGATATATAACATATAAGTGAAAATGTATTGAATACTTTCAAATGTATCTAGTATTTTCAATAATATTATAATAAACCAAACATAAAATTATTAAACCTATTTCTAGACATTTGTAGTAAATTCAGACTTTTATTCTATTAGCAAATAATTTTGATAAGTTGACACATTTATTTATAACAATAAGCTACATTCTCTCAATTTAAATGTAGATATTAGACCTAAATCTAAATTTAAAGCTATAAATTAATTAAAAATGCTTATGTCATATTCTGAAGAAGCACGGCTTACTGTTTTATCTAGACTGACTGACGTTTGGTAATTTGGGACAGCATTTTTGGTCATTTGTGATACATATTTTCATTGGTTTAGGCTTTTAATTTCATCCTCAGTTACACACATAAACATTATTAAGTTTTAGTATACTACAAATGTGGCATCAGTAAATTTCCATAAGTTCTATTATCATATGAATATTGTATACTAAGTAAAACTGACTACATTTTAAGATGGTACTTTTAAGATGTTAAAGTAACATTCTGTAATACATTTCTTACAGCAATAACAACAAGGACTAAAAAGTCTTCAATATTTTACACATTCATAGACAATCTTTTCTGAAATAGGAACAAATAAGTAAAAATCAGAGCAGAAAATATCACTGAATGATAACACTTTTTTTTTATTTTATTTACGGTACTGTGCAAAAGTCTTAGGCACATGCAAAGAAATGCTGTAGAGCAAAGATGCCTTCAAAAATAATGAAATTAAATGTTTCTACATTAAAAAAAAGTACTGTAAAGAGCAGTAAAAAGTAATGAATGAAACAAAGTCAATATTTGGTGTGACGATCCTTCGCTTTAAAAGAAAATCGTAGTCTCAGGTGCAGTTAGTGCAGTTTTATAAGGAAATGAGCTGGAAGTGTTACTGAGCATCTTGCAGAAGCGGCCGCAGCTCTTCTGGAGACTTTGACTGTCACACTCGCTTCTTATTTTTGCAGCGAAACCCAGCAGCCTTCATTCTGTTTTTTTTGTCTGAAAAGCGTCTCTTATGTAATCTGCTGCTTTCTTTACTGACATACAAACATTTTTCTGTAACATTTAATTTTGTGCTGGAAAACTAATGTTTGGAATTCTATAATGTTTTTGTACTGAATAATGTAGAATGTAGAAGTCATAAAATAAAAATCTATAACAAAGTTTGTGCTAAAAAAAAAAAAATAGGGTGCCTAAGACTTTTGCACAGTACTATATTTCTTGCAGTTGCAGCATAACACTGGATTTTAAAATATAAATAAATAAATAAACATTAATCTCTAAAATGATATGAACACAGTAAACTAAGTACCACTCTCTGCATACTCAGTAGTAGCCTAAGTAACATTTTATTTTTCTCAGTCTGCATTATTCACCTGCTTGTTAAGATGCTTTATACAAACACCACTTAATGCACATAAAACCCAACAATGCATCGTTTAGCCATAGTTGTGTGGTGTTTTGTGCATCCACTAATGCTTATTTTGTATATGCATCATAAATATGTGTAAGATATTAGCCATTACAATTTTATAACTGTCTGAAAAAGATCTAGCCAAAGCATGTCATTTCTCTCCTCCCTCAGCACTTCTGAGGTCAGCTTCTTGTTTAAACACATACACTATATTACCAAAAGTATTCGGTCACCTGCCTTGACTCACATATGAACTTAAGTGCCATCCCATTCCTAACCCATAGGGTTCAATATGATGTCGGTCCACCTTTTGCAGCTATTACAGCTTCAACTCTTCTGGCAAGGCTGTCCACAAGGTTGAGGAGTGTGTTTATAGGAATTTTTGACCATTCTTCCAAAAGCGCATTGGTGAGGTCACACACTGAT